>CM073129.1:45209146-45769473 GCA_037039145.1 Fundulus diaphanus
GATGTGCTGCTGTCTGCCCCATGTGTTCTCCTTTAGGAGCAATGTGATTACTATCGAACCATCGTCCAGTTCCAGACTGCTACAAACACTCCAGCAGAAACAGGTTTCATGATTTGCTTGACAAAAATAGAGTAAAACCAAAACAAAAAAAACTGAGTTATATCACAGATCCAATTCCTTCATGTGGCTTTACGCATCAATCAAGTGGAAGTCCAAGCATAAATGCG
The DNA here is from genome assembly GCA_037039145.1 of Fundulus diaphanus. Classification (NCBI taxonomy): domain Eukaryota; kingdom Metazoa; phylum Chordata; class Actinopteri; order Cyprinodontiformes; family Fundulidae; genus Fundulus; species Fundulus diaphanus. The sequence continues at coordinate 45,209,374 of CM073129.1, forward strand.
TCATCAGGCAGGTTCCCAAATATCCGACTAAACTGAATTTCATTCATTATTCATTCATACATCTGACTATCTGCAGGATTTGCCACAATTCCCTTTCCAAATGTTACCTTTTAACCCTAGATTGAGTAACCCCTCGGCCTTTAATGGAGATAACTAATTGAAGTTGTTGAAACATTGCCTATAAATGGGACACCACTTCTAAAAGCCAATAGTTAATTAGTTGTTTTTGACTCCTTTTATGCAAACTGATGTGATGAGTTTTCGCTCCACCATTTAGTCCTCTTTAGCTACAATCTCTGTTATAAAGGTTATAGACACCCTTTCACGTTTTTTGTGTTCAAAATAATAAAAAAAGACAAGACAAAGCCAATTTTAACAATGGAAAATAGAAAAATCCAGCATAATGTATTAGGTAAATTATGGCCCTGTTTGCATCCTGCTCTTTCTTGGTGATAATTACTCACTGATCTGTTTGATAATAAACACTTTATACACATGAAAAAGATATTTACATTAGTGAAACAGGATATTTTCATAAGTGGAAATAAATCATCTCGTTATACTGATTGCCAGGAAACTCGCAAACTATTCGCACAGCCGACCTAAACATTGTTTTTCATGCAAAGCAGAACTGAGAAGTGACACTTCTGGTTCTCCTTTATCTGGTAAAACAATGTAACAAACTTTTAACATTTTGTCATGTGGCAATCACCAACTTTAATGTATTTTATTAGTATTTAATGTGACATGAAGTATGAGGGATTGCTGCAAAGCCATCAACAATGCAGACGACTGTCCACTGTGGCTCTCCGCTCTTTCAGGAGTGAATGCTGCTTGGAGAGACTTGATGCAACCTGCTGGGTTTCCTTTGTTAGAAAACTTTTTGACCAATTTGTATGATTTGATTGAATTTGACTTTGTAAAGCACCATGAGCGCCTTGTGTTTTAAATTGCCACTATATAAATAAAATTAAATTGAATTTTTGCATTTTGCTAATAATATATATGCTAATAATATATATTAATAAATATTTAGTGACAAATGCCATTGTATTCATCCACGCTCAGTAAACACTTTTTAATGCATTTATTTTGTGCAGCAATTACAGCTGCGAGTCTTTTAGGGTTATTTGCAAAATACTTTGACTACTTTGACTAGACCATTCTAACACACGAACATGCTGTGCTGCTGAAAGGTGAGCCTCCAACCCAGGCTCAAGTCTTCTGCAGATTCTAACAGATTTTCTTTTGGGATTGCTTTGAATTTAGCTCCATTATCACCTCTGACCAGCATTCCTGTCCCTTTTGAATAGAAGCTTCCTCATGGCAGGATCCTGTCACCACCATGTGCTATGGTGTTGATGATGGCTTTAGGTTGGTGTAGTTTTAGTTTATCCATTTGGAGAATAAATATTAAAGAGTTTAACTGACCTCATGTGACCAGATCACCTTCTCTCACTTGTTTTCTGTTTCCCCTACATGGCTTATGGCAAACTCCAAACAGCAATGACTTTCTTCTTGTCACTCTTCCATGAAGGACTGGATTTTGGCATGAAGGACAAAAAGTTGTGTTGTGGATAAGTGATCTCACCTGAGCTACAGATCTTTGCAGCTCCTCCACAGTTAACATGGGGGTTTTGGGCGATACCCTAAATAATGCTTTCATTGTCCAGCCCATTTCTTTAGGTGGACATCCATGTCCTGGCATGTTTACAGTTGAGCCACCCTCTTTCTGTTTTAGATGATGCCTATAACAGCCCACTGTGAAATCTTCAGAGCTCGGTATACTGTTTCATAGCCTAACTTGGTTTTGGACTTCTCAACAGCTTTATCCCTGACCTGTTGGGTGTCTTAACAAGATTCCGTAACCACACACAAAAAAAACTCTGAGGCTTTCACTAAACAGTTTAATACATACATTAAATCACACACAGATGGACTTATCATTATTAAATTGGTTGGAGTATATTTCATTTTGAGGTGGTAGAGTAAAGGGATTAAAAATCAATCCATGGCAAATATTCATATATTTGTAAAAATAGCTGGCAAGCCATGCACGTCATGCCCGAATTTCCCCATTGTGGGACAATGACGTTATTTTTTTATATATTATATCACATTAAACATAGAAGAGGGCAGAGGACCTGGGATGTGTTGGGAAAACCCGATCAACAGAAGCAACACTCTTCTACTAATGGACTCAATGACGCTAATCATGGTGCAGCATGATTTGTTTAAATGTTAAAGGTGATTGTGAACATAAAAACAAATGTTTAGCTTAGAAGACAAGTGAGCATGTTAGAAAAAAATCTAAGTGAAATGTATGTATTGTAGCATTATTTTAAAAAAATTCAACAGAAGCTTCTGCAAAAAGAGTAATGTTATTTATTGGATGCAGTGTGCACTAATCAACCTCTGACCTCATGCAATGTGTGCAGCCGGAAATTCATGGACGCGTAAGATAAAAGCAGAAGCCAATTCATCCGGCTCTGCTCTCACTGGCTCCTGTCCAACACCGGCTGACTGCTGATGTATGGCTGCAGCTCGGCCGGGCCGCTCGCACAGCTCCGGCACATGTTGCTGCAGGACACACGTGGAGCTCCGAATGAGCAACAGTGATTTTAACTGCAACAAATGGTCGAGGTATGTCATTATCCAGATTTTTGGTGAGGGGATCATTACCTGCCACAGATGCCACTGTTGTTTTGCGTCCCCATTTGTCCTGAGGCTAGCAAACCACCATACTTGAAAAGAGCAGAAGGTGCCTTTGTGTGGACGCGCACCTGATCTTAGCAATCAACCGGCAGCTCTGCCCTAATGCAAGCCTCTCCGGCTCTGCCTCAAGGCCGTCCATCTGTTGCGGAGATGAAGCGGCTGCAGGTGAATGCGCGCGGTTGCAAGTCGGCATCTATCTGGGTGTGTCCTGAGTGGAGGACTGCAGAAAATATGTCATCTTCAGATTTTATTCCTGTTGACACCTTTAGTTATAAAAATCCAATTTAAACCAAAAATTGGCAATAAATAGAGCAATGAAGCTACATGTAGAACAAAAAAAAGCATTGATCACACATAGAAACGGTAAAACAGTATAGATTATTTTTCCTGCTTAGTCTACATTAAACAAATGTACATGACCAGCTAATCAGAAAAACCCCGATCTCTACTACAGATACCTTCAGCATTAAATACATAAATAAATCAGTTTGTGCTTTGTTCAGTATTTTTGTTAAAATGACATCTAAAGACAAAAAAAGCAATGCACACCATCTAACAGTCTGCATTTCAAAAGAGAAGAAGAAAAATTAAGCATGCTTCCAAACAGACATGACTTCTTCATAGGGTCTTCATAATAATCTATAATTTGCGCCAAAATCCATCCGAAGGGACTCATTCACATTTAACTAAAATGCTGCACTTCTTCCAGCAATAACAGAGACACTCGTCTCCTCAGCTCCCTGCCGCTGCTCACCCGGGCCAAAACATTGAGTTGCTGGAAGTGGAACGATGCCACATGTTATATGTTAATGCCACATGCTAACACCACATGCTAACGCCACATGCTAACTCCACGTGCAAACGCAACATGCCAACGCTATGTTATTGATGTTTCAGAAAAACTTTAAAGGTTTGATAAAGCTGCAATATCTGCAACAGTGAAGTAGTAAACCTCCCAGGTGATATAAGCTAACGTTGTCTGTTTAAATATTAGCTTCACGGACACGGACAGCCCGGTGTTCTGTCCAGGCCTGGAGTGGCTAGTTGGGAGTACCGGGACAATTCCCGGTGGGCCGTTCTGATATTTGGACCCCAAGGCCTGTTCCTCTCTCTCTCTCTTTTGTTTTTTTTGTTTTGTTGGGCCACTGTCATTAGAGTGGACTCTACGCTATAACCGCCATCCCTGGGCTGCTTACACTTCCACTGGTGCTCTTTTTTCTTTTTTTGTGCACCTTGGCGTAACGTCAGCGCTCTTGCTGAGAGGTGTTTGAAAGATGGAGAAAGAGCAAATTAGAATTAAAGAGGAAAGCTCTAAAACATATGTGTGCAAAAATGTACAGCTTTTATAATTTAAAGGAGCTTGCGGTTTGAAACGTCAAATGAGGACAATGAAATGAATATGGAAAGATGTTGGACTTTGCCTGCATAACACTGTACAAGTTAATTATCAAGTCATTGAATAATGTAATGTTATATCGTTTAAATAATGGTATGAAGCAACGCCACATAACTGGGATTTTTTTATATGTAGCTCCTCAGAGTCAGAAGTAAGATACAGCACTAAGTACCAGCCATGAGCCCACAAGTCCTGAGTGGGCAGGTAGGATTACTCGTTAAGTGAATATTAGAATTAATATAATGAAGAGTACGACGCTGTTCTGTATTGATACTGCCCTGAGATTTTAGATGATTCAGCTCTGCATTCATGAAACTGACCTGAATTTATCAGATGGCTTTGTAAAAAGGAGTGATTTAATTTGTGCTGAGAAGTATGACCATTTTTAAAATAGGGGTGAGTGATACGGACTTTAAATTTTATCACGATGTATTGCGGTAATGTTGTGATTGCGATAAAAGTAATGATTAAAGAGTACTTACTACTTCTTGAAGTCTTTTACAGGTAACTGTGTGGCTGTGACTCCATGCCAAACATTAAAACATTTAAAAATGTAACATATTAAAACAAAATTCTAAATATAGTTCTTCAGGACTCTAGTTACATTAAGAATTGTGATTTTTGTATTACCAACTACATTTAATTATATTTTTGAATTCATTGATATTTATTGATGCTCTCAATGAACCAACAGCGGAGAAAATAGCAAACGATACGACGAAGGCCCCACCCTATTTCAAAATGTGATTTAGTCTCAGAGGCAGAGCCAGTAGTGATGAGTGGATTGCTCCTATTAGTCTGGAAGAATCAGGTGAGTTGTTGTAACAAAGTGTGAACAAACAAGCATCAGTTCTAATACAACTGCCTTCTATACTCAAACAAAGAAAGAACACAGTGACACACTAAAGATAAGCAAATATGATGAAATATGATGAAATAAAACATTTGCATGCTTGGATAAAATATAAATACTTGCAAAAAGGCTATGAACACTTATGTCATCTTGTCTGGTGTTTTAACAGGGAAGTTAAACTTAAAGTACAAATTGAATTCAGCATTCGTTTACTCTAAATTAAGCCAATCAGCTCTCCCTCCCCTGAGGACTTGGATCACAACCTGATTAATCTCCAGCCCCTTGTACGCAGAGAACCAGCTGTGTGATGAGATGGTCAGAGGAGACTGTATGAGCTCTAAGGGACTGTTTCCGCTCTGCTGTGTGGGTAGAGCTCTGTGCTCCTCATGGAAAGGACATTGACAGCATTACAAACCATATCCAGTGATTTTAATACCGTCAAGCCAGGCCCTTTGAGGAACAAGCAGGAGCTGTCAGGAGTGGACCACCGCCTGGACATGGGGACACAGGGCTGTGTCTCCGACAGACTGGCCTGCAGTTTGGGGCTCCGGCAGGGAACTATTCCTGTTACTGCTGCCATCTTCAGTTCTTAGATGATGCTGCCATAGTCGGCCTCCTCACAGTTGAGGATGACCCAGAGTGCAGTGTCTCCATGGTGGCATCAGCCATCTTCTATAGTGTTGTATGTGGGAGCGGTAGCTCACCTACAGCTGAGAAGAAGCGGCTTTAGATAAGGTCAGGAGGAAGGCCAGCTCTGTCCTAGGATGTCCCATCGACCCAGTGCCGGTGGTGGGAGACAGAAGGACTCTGGCATAAATAACATCAGTGTTGGACAGTTTGTCCCACCCCATGAAGGTGTTCCAGAGCTGGAGAGCTCTCTCAGTGATAGACTGATGCATCCTTGGAGCACAAAGGAGCCTTATCACAGATCCTCCATCCTAGCTGCTGTTGGACTTTACAACGATCACAGTTCACAACAAACTCAATAAGTGTTTACATTGCTGCTGTTTTTCCATTCCTGTAAATAATCTGTTGGTGTTTTTCATGCATAACTATATATACATGATGTGTAGATTTTTTAATTGCAAAGGACCGTGGGTCGGAATCGAACCCGGGTCGACCGCGTCAAGGACTAAGGCCTCCGTACATGGATCGCGCTACCTGCTGCGCCACCAGCACACCCTATTTTTGTTTTTATATTTTTATCTTTACCTTTTATATCCATATTTAGGTAATTTGCATGCTTCCATTTGCCTTTCACTTGCTTACTGAGGCATGATAAAGGTTGCTTCTATTGATTTCTATTCTATCATGGATAGATGTGTAGCAGTATTTATTAAATGTGGTTTAAAGGATACCGGGAAACATGCGATATGGGATCATGTCTGTGAATCTTGCAATGAAAATATCGTTTATGAACAATAAATACTTGACTAATCGGACCCTAGATGGTGAGTTATCTACCCAGATAAAGGAAAACTGTAATTCACTATTTTCATTCCAACCACATTGTTCCCTTGAAAAATAAAGCTACAATTTAAAAGAAATTATAGAATTTTGTTGCAGTTTCTTAATGACATTACAAGAATATCTTAATGCTGAAAAAGCAACTAGCATCACCAGGTACAGTACAGTGCAGAAATACATCCTTCCTTATATATTTCTTGTTTTCCCTTTTGACATAAACTTAAATGTTTCAGATCATAAAACAAATTTTAATATCAGATGATGATTTGATTAAAAATAGAAAAAGTGTAAAGTAATTGCCCCACCCTTGTTAATCATGACTCCTCTGTGCTTAAACACAGTGGGGTCAAGAAATCATGACATGAAGTAGGCTGAAATATCTCAAGTGTCACATCATGCCTCAATCTAAAGAGACTTTTGAGCAGATGAGAAACTAAATTGCTGACATTTATCAGCCTAAAAAGGTTTACAAATCCAAGGCTTTGGGAATCCAACGAACCACAATGACAGCCATTATCCACAAATGCTGGAGACATGGACCAGTGTGTCCAGCAAAGGCTTTCAAATATAGAACAATTTGCAATATAGAAATGTGCATTTTTGCACCACTGCTGACACATGTATGAAGTTTTTTAAATATATATTTCTTTACTATTCCAGTTTTTTGTTTTTTTGCAGGATGGCAAACATATTTTCCTTGTATTTCTTTTGTTATGACAATAAAAGATTCATTAATTCATTCATAAATGTTTGTTAAAGGTCTGTTTTAAGGTGATTGTTGTTGGTACATATCGATGGATGACTTCTTATTTTACTACTATGAATAATATTGAGAATACTTATAGTGTAATTCACTTTTTGTGCATTAACTTGGATTATGATAACGCTTTTTGATATTTTCTTCACATTATTCCAATTTTTCAATATTTATAATGCTCAGGAATTGTCCAGTTCTCATATTGTTACAGAGCTAGTTAAATTACTGTCAGTCAGCATGAAAGATGAAAAAAGGTGACTTATAAAGATGTCATCTTGACATGGCAATGGAGCTGTGTAAAATTTAAGTGAACATAAATGATAAGGTGCAGCTGGAGGAAAACGTCAGTGAGGAGCTCCGATGGTAGAAACTTCATGCCGTAGTTCATGGAACTGGAAAATGGAAATATGGCAAAACCAATCTGCTCATTCATTGTTGTTTTGACTCTGAAGTAATCAAAGTCAAGTTCAGAGTGGCGTAGCTGGTGGAAACACCACACTAATATGTCGTGTAACACTTGGTGTTCTTGTATAAACTACAGCGTGAATATTAAAACCATTAATGGATCCGGTGTTTTAACAGGAACCGACCATGAAGTTGATTAATTCACCAGCGGTGTCATGGTTTAATGTCTGTATTTTAACCAGTGGCTTCTTAAAGCAGTGCCATAATGGATGCAAGTCTGGGTCTGACTGTGTGTGTGCAGTGAAAGCATTGCATAGAGAGACGTTGAAGAGCTTTTTCAAGAAGTGCACGTATGATGTACTGTAAAGTGCTTTCAGCTGTCAACAAGACCTGAAAAGTGGATTATAAATGATTAACCATTTACCATTTTATCTTAATGATTCAGGTTGCTCACAGGAAAAGCTATTTTACTTCTCCTGGGATTATGAGGTGTATAGTTTCTATTGCCTAAAGATCATTTCTGGACATTTTGTACATTATTGTGTTTAAATACCACTTGAGTTTTTAGGGACATTTTAAAGTCTGCATCGCTGACCTTGTTGGAACTGAGGATATAAAAACCTTCTTGTGCTTCCCTTTTTTCTTCATCTATTCATTTGTTCATGGAGCCATACGCGAAATGACTCTATAAATCACGTACTTTTCATTTTTAATGCTTACCGTAAAATGTTGCCATTTTAAGAACCGTTATTATGACGTATTTAAGAGAATTGCTATAAACTCGAACAAAATAAACTTGAAAACAAATTGAAAAAAGCAAAAGCAAAAAAAAAAAAAGCCAATCACATAAAAGTTTAACAACATATCAGAGGTGAAACAAAAAGTCCTGTACAAGGTGTACTTTACATCCAGTCATATTTTTATTTCAGATCTTTATGTGAAGGGCAGAAACTTTTCCTGTAACAGGCTGACTTTTATGGGTCATAATGTTACCGAGCTATGCATTAAAGTAAGGAATATCTGTCTGCAAAAAGCTCCTAGGATAGGATTTTTGATACCACTGACCTTGTGGTTATTGAACCTCGTTGACTGATGCGCGATACATGACCTGCTGCGAGGACGTCACGCATCGAGTCTGTTATATATGATGTACATAATAGATAAGAAACTGCTAAATAATTAATTGATAACCTAAAGCAGGCATGTTGTTGCGCAGCTGCTTTGCTCTGTGCTCTTTAAATGTGTGGTGTGTTAAATCACTTCGACATTCGGATTTTGTATTTCCTTACAAATGACATCAAAAGACTTGCTATTATTTGGTTGTGGGGCATTTTAAGGCTTTAATGATACAGATTCCTCCTTCTTGTATAAACCGCTCCTCTTTAACCAGATGAACATTAAAAACAGGGACGTGTGAGCACAGGTGTCTCCTCTCCCTCCAAGCTCCCACTTTAACATGATTTAGTTCTTTGTGGGGATTGTTTGCGGGAGAGAATGTCATATGCTAAGTTAACCTCTGCATGGCTCGCTGGCTCGCTGCCATTTATGAAAGGACAGCAACACAGACGCACTCTCTCTCCGATGATGACAACTGGCAAAGTCCCCAACCTTTAAAACAACTCGAGCTGCGGCTGCCGGATGAATCTGACGGCGTGAGTGCACTCAATAAATCTGCAAGGGTCTGATTCAGACTCCCACACGTTGCCATTCCGTGTCCTTGAAACCAGCTAGCGCCTATACCTGTTCAAAGAGACAAGATCCATCTGCTCTGGCACGAGTCAATGAGTCACTGAGAGCACTTTTAATTGCGTGGATGGTGGCTGAGATCCATTTCAGAAATATATTGGGTAACATGCTCACAGATCATTTCAAACCGGTCTTGTGAGCTTGTCTTTTTGTTGCACTGCGTACTGTGAGGACAGCCAACAATCCCATTGAGAAATTAGCAGGGTCCCCTGTGCTTTCCTCCGCTTTAATGAATAATTCAGCTGTCAGGGTGAAAGAGGGGCGAGGAGACCTTGTCACTGGCGACTGACTCAGCACTCTGCAGCCTGAGGGTGACACTAAACCTCAGAAATGCATCGCCTCTGCCATTCATAACAGGTTGTGATGCAACAGTATTGATGGCGAACACATGGTCTCCCAAAACCGGTTCAGGAAGCTTAGCTCTGTCTTTTTCAATTCTAGCATTTTTAAACTAGTTTTTTGCAGAATGCACCGATGCAGGGTGGACTTGAAGGTTCCTTTATCGTCCCAAAGCGGGGAAATTCTGCAGCAAAATGCACATTTACAAAACAAGGAAAACAGTACTGTACAATTATTAGAACTAGCATACTCAAGAAATTAACAGTGTGAGGCTGAGTGAGTAGGGCCATTTTTAGTGTCTAACTAGGACAAGAAAAGAAAATAATACGTGGTTTTCAATTTCATTTATGAATAAAAATAGTCTGAAAAATGAATCGACCCCCAGTGAGTCAATACTTTCAGAACCAGGTTTGCTGAATTTACAGTTGAGAGATTTTTGGGGTGTTTCTCAACCTGCTTTGCAAATCAAGAGACCTAAATCTTTGCCACTTCTTTTATTTTGGCAAAATATCACACTAGGTCAGAAAAGTGCACAACACTTTTCAAATCTTTCCACCTACGGTCAACTGGATTTAGGTCTGGACTTTGACCGGCTGCTTCTGTCACATACCTGCTTTAATATGAGCCATTGTAGCTCTGGCTGGATGTTTAGGGTGGATGTCCTGCTGGGGAGTAAACCTCCAGCCTAGTCTCAGGTGTTTTGCAGTCTCTAACAGGTTTTCCTCCAGGATATTCAATTCCATCTATCTTCTCTTGCCTGTTTCAGTGTTCCTGCTGAAACAAAGCATCCCCACAGCCTAATGTTGGCGCCACCATGTTTGGATAGTTTGTTCTGGGCAATATGTGGTCTTAAGCCCCATTTACACTACCCTTTTTTAACCAATCCATGCCGAGTTTGGACCGAGCTTGGATCAGTTAACCGTGCGTGCCGAGCTTGGTTCTTACGATCGTTTACACATCACGCTATCTCGGTTCCTCCTAGTGGCGATCTACGGTACTACTGCTCTCTGGGATTGAAGGAGGGAATCAAGCAAATAAAAATGGCGGCAACATTTGATGAATTTACTTGACAGAGTTGGCTTTTTGGAAGTGGATAAGACAAACAATAGTCTAATAAGGATTTACAGACACAGGAAACAACGACAGACGATGAGGTTCATCACACTGCTGAGCAGAATCATCACTGGAAACCATGTGGCACGGTAGGGAAACTAGTATTTTTATGAATGTCTGAAACCGCGAAATTAGTCAGCTGACTGTAAGGAGATGACGCGGTCTGCTCATGCGCTCTTTGTTATCAGAGAACCGAGCCACTGAAAAACGTGGAACTGGTCTAGATTTAGCGCGGTCCGGTTGTGTCTGGCACGGTTCAGTTCAGTTTGCGTCCCATTTACACTCGATAGTTATCTCAGTTACCGATCTCGGACCATTCTTGGCACGGTTAAAAAAGGGTAATGTAAATGGGGCTTTAGTTTTCCACCACAAACGTTTGTAGGCCAACAAAGCTGAACTATGCTCTAATCTGACAGAGCACCTGCATGTTCACTGTGTTTCAAATGTGGCTTGTTGCAAACTGCAAAAATGACTTCTAGTGGCTTCTTTCTTGCAGCTCTTACAAAAAAAGGCCAGATTTTTGGAGTCCACAACCAAAAGTTACTTTTCATTAGTATTACTGTACATAAGGCCCGTTTACACTACACCTAAAAAACCGAGCCATGCCGAGACCAGTCCGAGCTTGGTCCAGTTACCAGGCCGAGCCTCGTTTCTGACGACCGTTTACACACAACGCTATCTCGGTTCCTTGGTTGCTCCTCGCCCCCTAGTGGCGATCTGCGGTACTACCGCTCTCTGGGATTGAAGGCGGAAGCAGCGAAAAGCACACAGCTGCGCCCGTAACATTCAGGAAGTTATGCTTGATATTGTGATATTTCGGTGTTTGCAGAGAGTCAGGGGAAGAAGGCAACCATTGGTGAATTTACTTGAGAAAGTTGGCTTTTTGGGAAGTGGATGAGACAAACGAACGTCTAATAAGGATTTACAGATGCAGGAAACAACGACAGACGCTGAGGTTCATTGCGCTGCTAAGCAGAATCATCACTGGAAACCGTGTGGCGCGGTAAGGAAGCTAGTATTATTATGAATGTCTGAAATTTGTCTGAATGGAGTGTGAATCGGGACGTGCAGCCAGACACGCCGGAAAACCCGCTGACAGTCAGCTGACTGTAAGGAGATGACGCGATCTGCTCATGCGCTCTTCGTTATCAGAAACCGGGATAAAATAGAACCAGGCCGAGACCTACCCAAGAGCTGGTCTGCAGTTAGCGCGGTCCGGTTATGGTTAGCGCGGTCTGGTTCAGTCTGCTGACCGTTTACACACAAGAGTTATCTCGGTTACCGAGCTCGGACTGGTCTCGGCTCGGTTAAAAAAGTGTAGTGTAAACGGGCCTTAAGTCTACATTAAAAACAGGATTATTTCCCACTTAGCTACTCATCAAAATATCTGGACGCTGCAGTATGTGGTTTTCTTCACAACAACAGATAATTCGTTCCAACCAGTTTCTGCGGGTCAGCTTTAATATGCTTGAATAACACAAAGTTGGGAAAGCAACTATAATGTCCTGGCAATCTCTCATCCGCAACATTATTAGCTTTATAATTAGTTTCTAAAGATATTTCTGACTCTACATTATGCCAGCAAAAACTGACATTATGCTGCTGCAGACAAAGTTTTCATGAAGATCTGTTTCTTCTGAAATGCTGTTCAGTATGTTTAGAATTGAAGCGTTTATAATTCCACTTGTAACATGTTTCAACGTTATTCAAGGAGAACTAAGTGAGGACATCTTATAGGAAACAGCTGTTCTATTTAGATTAATGCTTTGTTAGAAGCCTCAAATATTTAGCTGTGTTTTAGCTGCTCAGTCTCTGCACAGTCCAACTCAACAGGAAGAGTTGTCAGGCGTATCCTATCCCAGTGCAGAGCCTGGGGACATCAGAGAGACGGACAGGAAGGTGCAGCAGCCAAGACAGTCTCGCCCTCAACATCATTATAAAGAGTAAAGGACACTTAAACTGGATCTGAAAATTCACATTACATCCCATTGCTTGAAGGGGAGATCTGGTCCAATACCCGAGATTTGTTTGGGACATCCCTAAAGACACCAGAATGTGGTGGGAATTTTGTGTAGCACCTTTATTAGCTTCTGTTATCTGATGATTTTTAAAAGGCCCTTATCTAGCTACACTTTGTTAGCAATATTATGGGTTGTGGATGACAACACAACCAGGCCCAAGCTCAGAGGGGACGAGGACCTGGAGCTGGTCCTAAACTCTGGAATGATCTGCTGCTCTACATTAGCCAGGCATCCTCCCAAACCATTTTAAATCTCTTTTAAATACACATCTTTGCTCTCTGGCTTGTAATTCATAATAGGGCAGTGGTTTCATATTGAGTTTATGGTGTTTTAAATCCATGTCTTTTCTTAAATTAGTATTTTATTGGTTCCATTACTGTTATCTATATTTTGCTTTTGTCTATACAGCACTTACAGCCTCTGTGTTTGTTTTAAGTGCTTTATAAATAAAGTTGGATTACGTTCTGCTTAGCCATCTCTCTCACCTATTTATGCAAACTCAGCTGTTGATTTTATGTTATGTTATAGTTCATTAAACATATCAAAGCCTCTTCATCACAACAGCAAATGAAATGGAAAAAAGACATATAAATCACTATCAATAAATTGTTGAAACACAACAGGCATGTTATTACTAACCTGAAATTCTCTTTTTCTTGGAGAAATTGTGTAGAAAACGTACATACAGAGCAGCCTAAAAGTTGTGTATCTACATAGTTTAATCAGCAGTGTTTCTGAATGATTGTCTCTAATGTATGCCTGAGCAAATCCTCAGTTATCCGGGTCATCGCAACAGCAAACAGGCTTAAATCGGAAAGTCCGGTTGCCTCCGATTTAATTCTGTTTGCTGTCTCTAATGTAGAAAACTCCTCGCAGAGTAGGAGCACTGAAACTCGACTCAAGTTGTGACTTCAAGGTAAGCTGCAAAGATACTTTTCAGATTCCTCTGAAACAAATTTAACTGACAAGGCGTCAGCTGCAGCTTTTTGAAGATGTGTTCATGTTTTCATACGCCTGGCAGATTTAGACCTGAATTTATTTTCATTTAACCAATAAGTTTGTTTTTGAGAGGAAATGAGACAGGCAGGCATCTCTAAAAATATAAAAAAGTAAAAGGAGTATCAATTTTGAAAGAAAAACATCTGTTTTTAGTTACACTGTTTAAAAGTGGCAAAATTATTTATAACCCTTCTCAATAGTCAATGGAAAAATCTTTATTGGCAATGCAGTAATAAAACCCTTCTTATAATTGCTGACCAGCCTTTTGCATTGTTTAATTTTATTTAATCTTTAGGTTGAAACAGGTTGTTTCATTGAGACCAAGATCTCATTTATAGGAGAGAACTGTTCCAATAAAACCAAAAACAACAGAAAAATTACAAACACAATAACAAAACAACAATTTAAAATATTATTATATGTCTTCCACTGAAATTGTGATGTTTTATTATTGTTAATGAACTCCAAGGTTTTGAGGTTGGAAGGGCTCTGTACCATCACCCTAATCTTTAGCTCCCTCTAAAGACTCTGTAGCAGATTTAAGTCACATTCTAGCTGGGCTACTCCTGCACGTAAGCATTACCTCCAGTTAAAAATAACATGTTAGTATAATTAAAAGGTTACTTTAGACCTAAATCTGTCAGAGTTATTAATAACTGCGAGCCTAACAGTATTGTAAAAAGTCTTAAACTTCAGGAAAGGTCAAATAAAATTTGGGCTGCATCTTTCTTTTTTAAACATTTTAAGTTAAAAGCAGAAAGTGACATAAAAGACGAAACCAAAGCCAAACTTCTAAATTACATCACAGCACTGCCGTTATTGGTCTGCTGTGTGCTGCATGTTTTTTCATCCAGACAGAAATGTCACAAAACTGACAGAAGAAAAATGGTGACATTTTCTCATATTTAGGGTTCCCTAAGGTGGAATCCTAAGCCTTTGGTGTTTGTGTAACTTTGCTCTTGGGGCTCATGTCTCAAAGTGTCATGTCCTTAGAAAAAATCTTAACATTAGACGTGCGGATATATACGGAAACTATTAACCACAAGACAGATTATTCCAAGTATTTTTCCAAATGATCTTCTTTCAAACAGCAGATTTTCTAGAAGTGACCCGTCGGCTCTACATGTGCTTGTATTGGGGAGATAATGCCAATAAAATGACTGCTGTGCATCTAAATGAGTACCCGGCTCAGTTAACCAACATCATGCTACAGTAAAAAAAAAATCCCAGCTCTGCTCAGGAATGTTTTGTTTTTCATGGTCTTGCTTTTGTAACCCAGTCTTAACCCGCCCATCCCATTACTCTGCTAGTTACCCTTCTATAAAACCGCCATCTTGTTGCCCGTCTCTCAGTCTGGCCTCTTCCGATGTCCGAATGCTGATCAGTTCACAAGCCCGGTTTCTGTTCAGAAAGCCTTGTTGGTTTATTAACACACACTCTGGATCCACATCATAAAGTTTTACAGCTCACAGACTAAAACACTTATTTTCCTAAACCATGAGAATATTGAAGAGGGTGCACAGACCCATCCTCCTGTGCAGATTTGCATCACAATCTTTGCAAGATAGCTAACATTTCTCAGCCTTAAATAGAGCCTGTTGATATCCAGATCGGCTGATTTAGATAAGTGAGGCATGACTTCCTTTATACTACCCCGTTTAAAGGGACAATTCAGTTTTTTTTTTTTTAAGCGGTTTTCAGCTCAGAGGTTATGTGTGACCTTTAAATGTCTTACCAGCAGCAGATAGCTCTTTCAGCATCTTCATGCTGATGAAACAGATTAGTTTCCCGGCTAACAGATAGAGTGGGGCCGAGAAAAAAGAGCACCCTTCTGCTATCTTGAAACAACTCTAATCTCTGAAATGTCATTGTGGTTCATGTAAACACTATTTTACAAACCTTTACACGGGAAGTCTGTGTTAGACAGTTAATAAACCGAACCTCTATAGTAATTTCGTGTTTTATACAGCACCACTTTTACAACCGGTAGTTACTCTGGCTGTACGCAATAAACACATTTTGTTTTGCAGTTTGTATGAGAAGGTTGTTGTTATGACTGGAACATACAACAGTCTTTATTTATTTATTTTTTTATAAAGACCCACAGCCATGTCAATAAAAGCGAAGGCCAATGTTGTTTCATGACACATTTATTATAAAGATATAACCTTAAACAGGTGATGTATATTTCAAGCTTTTGTTTATGTTCATTTTGTCGATTATTGCTCTGAGCTAATGAAAACCCCAAAAATGTGTTCCCAAGAAAATGAATATCTTACATAAGGCCAATAAAACTGTCAGCATGCCGGCATTTAAGTCCGTGTACTGTACATTATATGGACTCAGGACTTGGTTGGGGATCCTTTTGCATGAAGTAACTGCATCAGTGCAGCATGACTTGGAGGCGATCAGCCTGTTCAGGTGTTAAGAGAGCTCAGATCGCTTTAATAGTAACCTTCAGCTCGTCTGTGAGTTTTTGGTTTGGCCCATTTGCTGGCTGATCAAGCACAGTGATACCACAGTCATTAAAGCATATTTTGGTATCTTTGACCATGTGGACAGGTACCAAGTCCTGCTGGAAAATCAGATCAGGATCTCTATTAACCTTTTCATCTGAGGGAAACGTGGAGCGCTTTAAAATTTCCTGGTAGACGGCTGTGCTGACTTTGGACTTAATGAAACACAGTGGAAAGGAGTAGATGATATGGCTCTATAAATCATCACTTAGCTGAAACAAGTTAGTTTAGCCATGCCGCCATGGCCACACCCTCCAACGAAAAGTGTCTGGCTTGGAAACAAATCAAGATCAACCTGTCATCTGTCTTCTGACACGGCGGTGGCGTTAGATACTGTCAGCGTAGGACCACATGGTATCATTGAGCACCCAAAATGGACCAATCACAGCAATTATAGGATAATTTTGCCTTTCTATTTGAAAGTTACTGTGTTTTACAGATTTTGCTGTGAAGGCAAACTTTGAGGTCTGGCCATGCCCCTCAGAGATCTTTAACATTTTATGTCGCAGTAAACAGCATGAATAACAAGCACAGTATGTGTTTTAAAGGGGCCTTGTTACGTATTTTGACCATAAAAAGAAAAAATACACTATATATATACATATATATACATATATATATATATATATATCCATCCATCCATTTTCCAAACCGCTTTATCCCTCATGGGGTCGCGGGGGTTGCTGGTGCCTATATCCAGCGTTCACTGGGCGGGAGGCGGGGTACACCCTGGACAGGTCGCCAGTCTGTCGCAGGGCAACACAGAGAGACAAACAGGACAAACAACCATTCACACACAGACTCACACCCTAAGGACAATTTGGAGAAGCCAATTAACCTAACAGTCATGTTTTTGGACTGTGGGAGGAAGCCGGAGTACCCGGAGAGAACCCACGCATGCACAGGGAGAACATGCAAACTCCATGCAGAAAGACCCAGGGGTGTACTTGAACCCAGGACCTTCTTGCTGCAAGGCAACAGCGCTACCCACTGTTCCACTGTGCAGCCCTATATATATATATATATACATATATTTTTTTTTTTTTTTTTTTTCAAATGAAGCAATATACGCCAAGTGTTCTCCTGGCAGTATGTACTTTGTCAAGTTGTCACAGTTCTTTTGGTTTGTAGTTTGATTCCCGGTATCGTGTTACATTGTTACATTGTTACATTGTTACATTTAGTCTGGTTTTCTTGTTCCTCTGTTGCTCTCTCTCGCCCCCTGTTGCCACTAGCTCTCTCTCCTCAGTTTCTCTCCCAGCTCCTTCTCCACACCTGCGGCCAATTAGCCAATCTACCCCTGCCTTTGTTCCAGCTCCTATCCTCCCAGTATTTAAGCTCCTCTCATTCTTCCACTTCCCGCTGGTTTCAACTGTTGTTTCCTGTCACCTTGCCTGATGGTTTCTTCGTGCATACGCCAGGTCTACGTTTTTGTTTTGCTCTGGCTCCTGCGTTTTCTCCAGTGTTTGTAAGGTTTTTGATTTTTTCATTAAACTCACCCATAAAGGCTCCCTGCCTTGGTCTCTCTGCATTTTGTTCCCTACAACAACCTCTACCTAAACGTGACATACTTTGAGCCTGAAAAGAACTTTGCACCGGATACGATCAGCAAACATAAACATTTTTGTGCCATTTTCTGGCAGTACTGCGGAGTTATCAGAAAGCAAGATAGCAACAATTGGCAGAGCTGCTCTAAGAACCAGTAGATCGCAATGCCTCGCAGTAAAGTGACAGCTTGGCATTGTCGCAGAGCCGATCCACAGGGTTAGCGTTACTATACGTCTTTCCTTTTTCCCCTCTGCTGGACGTGGCTGACTCGCTTGGCAGCATTGAAATAATGTGCTTGCGGTTACATGGTCTTGTTATGGTAAATATACACAAAAGCACTTTGTTTACTAACAAATGGAGCAAAAAAAAAGCATAAAACACAGAAATAGAGTATAATAAACCAACAAATGCAATAATTTAATCGGAAAACCTTTATACGCAACCAGAAATTCATAAAGTGACAGTACATGACTAGGCCCCTTGTAATAGAAAAAATATTCCACTGTTACTGCAAACCAGGCAATTCTTTGCAATTAGCATATTGTAGAGGGTGATATTGGGATAACAACTGATTTGCATTTTATACTCCATCCGTATTCCAGCCTGTTTCAGGTTTCTATTTTTTCTCGTTTTGGATGGATTATCCATACGGTTGTCTCCGGCGTTCAGCGCTAGGGGAGATGGAAGATATTTCAGCACATTCACAAAAGCCGTTTCTACAACCAGAACACACAAACCCCTGTAGGCTGTACATTTGTCGTCCTTTGGTCCACAGACCTCTAAGCAGACATCTGTTTTAATCAGGAACCAACCTCTGATGTGAAGGATTGCTGTCACATTAATGACGAAATGAATCATTTCAACACAGAGTGAAACTGTTTTTCCACTATTGATCAGTCGCGTAAGTGAGAAATTAGAGATGATTCAGCCTCTCGTCAAAGGCGGCCTCTGTCACAGAGAAAAATATTCCTCCCAACAGCACCAATTGAGGCCCTTAAACCGGTGTTTGGTGTCATGGGGAGTAACAGTACAAGCTTGCACAGATTGCATCATCCTAGTCACTATTTTTCAAATTGTTAAGAAACACCATTGAAACACCATCTTTTTTTCTTCTTCTAATTATAATCCTGAGTCAACTGGTATAACAAGTTTGGTGTTATTGTTGATTTTCTTTAGTGAGCATGTCAAAATTACACAAACAGGCTCAAACATTCTTATTAATTGGATAAATGTCTGTTAGCAAGTTTTATAGTCTCTTTGGGATCATTGTACTGAACATCTATGTTTCAACTGGTCAGCTGCTGATTCCAGGAGAAGTTGAAATTTGGAGGCCTTCTTTATGTTTGTCTTTGTCTTTATAATCCCATCTACTTTGCTCAAAACACCAGAATCCTTGGCAGCAAAAGAAATCCACATCATGATACCGCCCACACCAAGCTTCACACATAGAACTATGTTCTTAGCTTAGAAAGCCTCTCCTTCTCACCTCCAAATCTACTTTCTGTCATTGTGACTAAACAGCTCAGAAGGCATTTTGGCGCCTTTATGTGGGCAGCTGGAAATGTTAGCTGAGTTTGAAGGCATCAGTGTTGAAGCAGGAAATTTTCTCTTGGATAGTCAAACATGACGTAAAAGGTTACTTCACTGTGGACGCAGTTAGTGGCGGAGTTAAACTTTCCTTATAATTTTCCTTTCATCTCGTGGAAGCAGTCTGGGTCAGATGATGATTATACTTAGACACATTTGGGTGTTCCAACAGAATAATGACCCCAAACACACATTAAAACTGGTTTTGGAACGACTAAAGCATGAAAAAAAGGAAAGCAATGGGTTTAAAATCACAGATTCTACATGGGAGAATGCTTATATATACTCCGTGTACTCAAGTAGAAACTTGTTAAGGGACATTTAACCAAATATTGGTTTGTGCGTGTATGTATTTAAGCCTGTATATATAATTTTGATCATGAGTGGGTTAAAGAAGGCATTTGGCATCTTTATGTGGGCAGCTGCAATGCCTACTGAGCTGTTTAGTCATTGTTGTTTTCAATAATCATTGAAACTCTATGTTGTATAGTAACGCCTCGAAGGTAAAAGAACAGTGATTCATTTGACATTTGTACCAATTATGCCTGCAGGAAAGTTTCTAACCTGAAATCTATACTTGTTTGGACCATATCCTCAAGTTTTCAAAAAAAAAATAGTGCGCTTTTATTTGAAATTAAAACTAAAACTATAAAATTTCCAGGCACGTGTCGATTACCCTGATGCGTGAGCAGTTGTTATTTAACAAGACATGATGTGATTACTTCTGCATCCTGTTATTGATTATCCACTAATTAAAACCTGTTGTTAAGCCTTTTCAGCATTTGCTGAATACAGTGAAAATCAGCAGGATTGACACTGCCGGTGTGGGCTTTGATTCAAACTATTGGTCCAAATCTCATTTAATTATTGGTGTCTCATTTCCCCCCTTTCTAAAACAGCCTTGGTCTCTATTTTGAATAAATCTGATTTCAGTATAAGCCTTTGTTTTGTTAGAAATCCATCACTGCATGTGTTAACCCCCTTAATCTTCCATCTGTCCATCCATCTATTATGCATACCTGCTTATCACATGTAGAGGCTACACCCTGAACAAAGCCTACTCTATCATAGCCTGGTTATCACAGCATAATAAATAGAAGACAGATATAATTTGATGATAAGCTTAGTCAGAGAAAGCCCATTCAATGTACAGGTTCATCTCAATGAATTGGTTCCAAGTGGTTATTTCTCTTCATTTAGGTAATTATAGCTAACATCAAATATAACATGTGAAAATAGTGACTATTTGTTTGAAAAGACCGTGTAAAAAAAATCAATAAAATAATTTTCAATTGAACCATTATGATAATTTTGCATTTCAGAAAGCTCCACCTTTACAACAGATTGTTATTCAGGCTGTGTTTGAGGAGATTTTCAACATGACTGGAAACTTCCACAGTTTTTGTTGTTAAGAATATCCGAGGTACCATCAACAGCGACGGTCAATATTGTGCCATTTTTATAGATATAGATAAGTAAACCTGAGCCGATTTTGACAATCAACATTAATTTCCAAAAATAGAAAATAAGTAGAAATTGCTTAGCCTCATTTAGTAGCACCACAGCAAATGCTGTGACGTAATTGTTAAACTTAAGAGGAAATAGAAAAAACGGAATGGCTTGAAAAATATGAACAAAATAGAATATAAATAAATCCACAGCACTGCATTGTTGGCTCTGATGTTTCTCTTCGTCGTCTTCAGCAGGTTTAGGTAAGCCCAGTTAGCTGGTAAATCTGGCAGTGTGGGCAAGTGCCAAGTCTTGCTGGAAAATGAAATCTGCATCTCCATAAAGCTTGTTGGCAGAGGGAAGCATAAAGTGCTCTAAAGTTTCCTGATAGATAGCTTTATTGACTTTGGACTTGATGATACACAGTGGATAAACACCAGCAGATAGCATGGCTCTCCCCATCATCACTGACTATGGAAACCTCACCCTGGACATCAACTTGCCAGGATTCTGTGCCTCTCTCTCAAAGTCTGGGACCCTGATTTCCAAATGAAATGCAAACATTTCTTTAACCTTAAAAGAAGATTTTGGTCCACGGGGCAAAAATCAAATCCCTTTTCAATTCATTTGTGCAACTTTTTCCACTGCACTTTTTTCTTCCACTCAACTTTCCATTAATCAGTACTCTGTGAACAGTACTGTTTTCAATAAAACACTTTTGTAGCTTACCTTCCTTGTGTAGGATGTCAGTGTCTGCAGTCTTCCTCACAATTGTGTAATGGAAATACAAAATAACAAATTTTTGGATTAAAAAAACTTTTTTATTAGTCAAATAAATGTTCAATTAATTACTTAAATAGATTTATTATTTAATATTTACATTAAGATACTGAATTTGAGAGTTTTGAAAAAATCCCCTCTCATCGTATTGTGCAGACATTCTGAATGTAAGCACTGAAATATTAAAAAAAGTTTTGATTTTATTTAGGCCTGAGCACCGAA
This sequence comes from Fundulus diaphanus, assembly GCA_037039145.1. Classification (NCBI taxonomy): domain Eukaryota; kingdom Metazoa; phylum Chordata; class Actinopteri; order Cyprinodontiformes; family Fundulidae; genus Fundulus; species Fundulus diaphanus. Next base: position 45,231,287 of record CM073129.1, read on the forward strand.
GGTGGTGCTACGGCCTGTTGTAGCTGCAGGATTTCTTATTCTTTTGCAAAATGAATAATTTTTTATGGGTGCTTAAACATACTCAAAAAGACACAAAATTCAGACCCAAGTTATGTCTCAATGTAATCAATACAAAAAAAAAAAAAATCAATGATATGAACTGCACTGTTTGAGTCAAAATTTATATAAACTGACCCATTCACATTTGCCCAAACTGTTGCAGCACTGCAACAAGAGACACTCAGCCTCCCGGCAGCCGATCATCCTAACAACGATCTGCTAGAAGTTTAAAATCTGCTAACATGTCGACTACAGCCAGAGAAACACATTGTCCCCCTTTAATGGCAAGACAAACACAAAAGGGTTGTTCTTAGGAACTTCCCCTTCCCCATTATTTAGCATGTGGCTAAACAATGCCACATGCTATGCTAATGCTACAAGCTAACGGTACAACACTGATGATTAAGAGTAACATAAAAATGTCAGTAAAGCCCCTGTATCTGCAACAGTGAAATAGTAGACCTCCCTGACGACATAAACTAGTGCTCTTTGTTTAAATATCACAAGCTCTAACATCATACCAAGACCTTACATTTAGCTCTGATTTGCTAATTTTTCATCTGATCTGCACCAAATTGAACAAATTGTAAAGGCTTTTTAACGTTGCTTTAATCATATTTATAAGTGCATCAATAAAGTCTCACCAGAAGGAAATTAGAACTGGTTGTTTTAAACAAATGGAGGCTTTTGTTTGTCTTGGACATATGGGAACTGTCTTCAAAATGAAAGGTTGCAGTTAAAGGAATCAGCAACGAAGCACGCAATACTTATTCCTCCACATCACTAAAAGTCAATTTAAAGCAATAAAATAAGACATTTCAGTTGTGGGTATTTTTTTGTTCCTAAAGAGGAAATTGAGTGCTGTTTTAATTCACGTCCAGATGCACATGGCTGCCTCAACAGCTTTCTAATTCTCTGACTTTTGATAGGGGACTTGACAATGACTGCGAGCGCAAACTGTTGTCGGTAAAAACAGACACATTACTGTCAATCTCAGGAGACAGGCACAGTGCCAATCATCACTGATGTAGAGAGGAAGATTAAGCGACAGCAGCCTCCTTCAAGACAAGAAAAAAAAAGCCTTTTATTGAGAATTCAAACAGGTGTCATACTGGTTTCTGAGAGGCAATACAAATGACAGACTACTGAGCCGTAAATAGCACAGCAGATGATGGGAGATTGGCCATATGTCCACTGTGTGTGTATGTGAGTGCATGCATGTGTGAGCGCCAGCAACACTGGCTTGGTTTGAGATTCTTTTGGGAACGTCCCAGTAAAAGCTCCTTTGGGATGAGGGGAAAAAAAAAATAAAAGATTCAGCCACAACCTCCATTCAACTCAATTCTGGTCTGTTGAAATGCATAAACTGTGCGGTTTTACTCCTCTGAGGTTTGCATGTATTAGAATGGCAATTTAACTGAGTGCTATCTGTCTCCGCAAAGCAGTTAATCAAAACATTGTCAGAGACAAATCTCGAGCTCAGTGAGAAAGCCTCAATTGTTGTCAAAATGTAACATCAGCTTCAAATTCATATTTCTGCACCTCATTACCCTTCTTGGTGTCCCCTCTGCAATCAAGACAGTGACGGTTCCTGAGAGCTCTACGTGCATGGGTGTAAGCCAAGGATAGGGCGCTACCCGGGGAGCATGCAGCTCCATCTGGGCCAGAGTAATTGGCCTGCTATTCATATTCAGCAGTGTAATAGCCTCTAGCCATTCACGCAGTCACACATGAACTAGTTACACCAAGAACAATCAGAAGATGGGTGGACCTGAGCGTCAGTTCTTCACGAGAGGTTACGGAGACAACACAGTGAGAGAATCTAACCTGGTTAGATTTGACGCAAAAGAAGATAAATCCCTCTCTGATTGAATCTGTCAAACATTATCCACAGGATTCCAGTCTGCAGCATTTAGCAGGAGATTTATGGCAGAAACACTGCCAAACTGCACATGCTCAGTTATTACTCAGGTGAAAAACTGTGGTGAATGTCAGCCAGTCTGTGAATCTTGCATCATGATGAACTGCCATTAATAGAGCCTGCTGCATGAAGAATAAGAAATCTGCCCTCCTTTCCTTGAGAGAGGCCTGCAGCAGTCCTGCGCTCTTAAATGCATGCAGTGAATCATCAATTACTGTCGCAGATCTCAATAAGTGTTTTCCTGCAGAATAAATAAGTATGTTAAAGGACCAAACAGCTGAGTGCACGCTCTCTGTACACGTGCACACATATTTCCTTGGCAGAACACAAGGAGCATAAACTGGATCCATTCCCTGCTTACAACCATTATTCACCAGCAGCAGTGCAGTGAACTGTAAAGCCCCCTTCTTTAGAGGTAAGTTGCTGCTGGTGTTGTATTCCTGCGTAAAAACACCTATAATTACCTGTGTAATGGAAGAAAGCACCCTTCATCATCTGATCATTCCTCAACAAGATAAATATGGTGGTCAAGGCATTTAGAGACAAATGCCATCCTCTCGGTGACAAGGGGTTTGAGTGGTGTATTTATCATGGTTTGAAGTGGTGTCTGAGTCCAGCTAAAGTACTGATTATTCAAAGTGAAGAGGAGCTGCCAGGCCATTACCTCCCAGAAAATAACAATGTGAACACCCGCCTGCCCGGCCTTCCCCAATGTAGTCTGTCAGAGCTTGTCAGCTGCAGCACCATTCATTCAATCTCAACAACCACCGAGCTCCAGGATTCATTCCTTCTCCCTCCTTATAGCCTCGCTCTCTCAACGCTGCCTCACATTACCTCCCAGTGTCTAGCAGGACACCCCCACTCCCTCACCCCACCCTTCAGCCACACCCCGCCCGCTCACTTCCTCCCACTCTGCAAGCCTCCGCTGCTCGAACCCCTCCACCCTACTTGGTCCTGATGAGCCATTGTGAGATTCAAGCAGATGGATGGGGAACAAAGGGGTGAGAGGGGGCCCCCTTTGCCTGTCCCCCTTGTATCACTGCCAACCAGGCTCTTGGTAATCTTCTCAAGCTTTCACGGCGGAGCAATGAATAACCTCAGCTTCCACTCTGAGACCCAGGCTCCTCCGCCGCGGCTGCCCCCCCTCTTATCTCACCCTCTGCAGACTCGCCAGGGCCGGCTGCTCCCCGGATAGCATCTCTCACCCTCGCTTTCTACTCACTGTCTCTGCCCTCCGCACCCAATCAGGTTTTTTTTGTTTCTTAGGGCGTGTTACAAGGCCCAGAGATTAATTGGAGCTGTGGCTGGATGACATCTGGTCTGAGCTTCATAAAAGTCTCGGTGCTTGAGCTCTGCCGGGTTTATAATGGAGTGTATATAAGTTCATTTTCTCTCAGACAGAGTGTTAATCAGAGCTTCTTCAATGACCATGTTGATGCTATTTTAGGGTAGTGGTGGTAAATTAAATTACTGAACTTTCTAGAAAAACCTTATAAACTGTTCTTTCACTTAAAGGGCTATGGCTGTTTTAGTTTTCATTCACTCAACAGTTCTGAGATTGACATTGAACCCATCTGACTCATAATTTTCACAGGCTTAGTCAATGTACTAAGTGAGTTCATAAGTCTTTCCACACTAATGCATAATTTGCATCTGTAATATGTATATTTGCCCAACACATAAACAGCAATACTGGTGTCTAATTTTTTTAAACAAATTAGATGTTTAAAAAACATTTTTTGTGTATTCAGGTAGACCTGGTCACACTGTCGCATATCTACCTTGTGTTTCAATTGTGCAGGATGACACAATGCCACACTAAATTAACATTACATTACTTAGTATTTAACACACTAGGCTGCCATGTGTTTTGTTTGACAAGTCAAAAAATGTGGCTAAATCATCACCGCAGCCTTCAAGCATCATATATAACGCAAAAACTCCAAACTTACATAATCAATGTAACTGCAACTCAAACACTACATGATGCAATACCAGCATTACCTAATCTCACGCTGAACAATGCTGCATCATTCAGTAAAGAATCACTAAACTCAGCTTGCTGGATGCTTAAAAATGAAAATGACCCTGAAAACCTAGCCCACTTTCTGATGGATTTGGCTAATAATTGCCTGACCATTTGGAGGCCCTTATAGAGCTCTGATATTTAATTCCCAGATGCTCAGTTGACCCTTGAATGTAAACAAATGAATAAAACAAGATGGCAATGTCAAGGGAAAAGTAATCTACCAAATCCTGACGCAGCAGAACACCGTGAATACCAAAACGATGATACCAATACACATACACTATTCAGAACAGGGGCCCATAAAAAGTGACTCATATACTTCAGAGACACGACAGGATTTAATGTTCCAAAAAAAACTTAATTTCCTCATGTTTAGAGAGAAGTTTTTTAATATGACAGGATAGGAAAACAGTGTGACAGGAGCTTTAGAAATGAAGACCTAGAGACCTGATTCAGTTATGTACACCAATGCTGTCTTGGTTAGAAATCATATCAAAAACAGAATTGCTTATATTCTATGCTGACTCTGATGGTATCAAACAAAAGAGTAACTGAGGCGAAACAGTAAACGGTGCCAAAGAACTCCTGAGATGTAATTATTTTGGGAGAACCTTAAACCTATTACAACTTCAGCTATGGTCAGACTGTCAGGCTGAATTCCATTCATCTTGGAAGTCAGAACTCGGATTATAGGAATCACATCTTGCTGGACCTTACCGTGCTCTTTTTGCAGGTCACCAGTAGAATTTTGTATTTGCCCTGTTTACTGACCGGGATAACTTCTGATAGCAATATAGGGCCATAGCAATGCAGGGTATGCCGCAGAAAACTGGCTTAGCTTGGTGGGGTGGGCATCAAGCTAATAAATGGTTGCGTTAGCTTATGTTGTCCACTAACCTAGTTTGATAATGTGTAGGACTCTCTGTTCTGCACATTATCAAACTGGGACTGCTCCCATTGAATCCATTTGGGGAAAGGAGCAGAACTCCTCAAGCTGATTGGGCGAAGCAAGACCTACTGCCCGCCTGCCAAAGGCTGGTTATCGCCAACCACGGTATATAATTAAAACATAAGCACCAGACATCATGAGAAACCACAAAAAGGTAAGCTAGTCAAGGCACTTCTTGCTGTTCTACTATGAAAGAAGAAATCGTGGATTCTTACAAAACAGATGTGATAGCAGCAGCTACACGTGTACACCAGTGCTGCCATTTTTATGTTGGTTCGGCTGGGGGTTCAGCCACTTTTGACGCACCGTTATGTCCCGCCTTAAACCACAATACCGAACCGTTCTTGGTTCGGACACAAACGGTTGAAGCCGGGGGGTACAAGATGGATTAACGCACAAATACCGCGAGAATTCATCTTGTAAGCAAGGTTGGTTGTCCACGAGGTTTAATATTTCACTGTCACAGATACAGGAGCTTTATTGACTGTTGGTCTCAAACATCCGTGTTGTATTGTTAGCTTAGCATGTAGCACCGCCCAGCATTTCGTTTTTCTTGTCTGTCTGCCTGGGAAAGTTCCTTTTGTGTGTATCTTGTCTGTAAAGAGGATTGCATGTTTTCTTCAGGCCTGTTCACCACATTTTTGCAGACTTTAAGACTTCCAGCAGCAGCTCATTATTTGGGTCAAGTGAGCAGCTACAGGGAGGAGATGTGCTGAGTCTGCCAGTGTGCTGCTGCTGGAAGATGAGCAACAATTGGGGCAATGTGAATGGGTTAGTTTATCTCGAGTTTGACGCCTGTATCTTTGAATACTGAGGCATCTGATAATTTGACAGCTCTACTATATACCATCTGTGGTATCACTCTTACCTAGTGTGTGTGTGTGTGTGTGTACATATACATATATATATATATATATATATAAACATGTTTAAAATAAATAAACAAACATCTAGTGGGAACGTAAAGCCTTACAGCCCACCAGGTCTATAAAACAGTGGTGGAAACCCTGGCAATGTTTTGTTTTTTATTCACTTAATAAAGGAACATATTCATTAGGAGGGTAATGAAACATCCATCTTATGAGACAGTACACAATTAGGGGAACAAAGAACAAGAACAGAGAATAGATGAGATTAGCAATATCTGATGGTGGACCAAGAATCTCCATTATTTGTTTCCAAAAATTTAGTGCAGGTTTAACAAAACACAAACTGTGTTTTAAGCAACCTGGGATTAGTGAAGAGTAATTCAGTGTAGGTGTGACGCGTCTATATATTGAAGTTTTTATTCTTTTTGCATTAGTGGATTCTAAGGCTCAAAAACCTGTGTAAACACTCCCTTCCTTTTGAAACTTTTGAAACCACGCTTTGATTTTCCATCACCATAGATCCAGATTAAATGTTTCCCGTTCTGTGACTAAACGATGTTTATGACCATTTATGACAAAATATAAATTTTCAGTTGAACTTCATACTATGGACATAATAGAATATGCATGTATTTACTTTAGATGTAAGGTGATTTTAATTTATATATTTAACTTTTGAATTTAAAGCAAAGTAAACACAAATTAGGTTGTGTGTGTTACAGTCCTCAGAGAATCAATATCTGTGGCATAGCCCTCAAAGAAAATTGGAAACCGCTCTTGCTCAGCAAAAGCCTGATTGGTGCGTCTTTATTGGATTACAATCAAAGTTATCGTGGATAATCTTTACAATGAAACTACTCACATACTCAGACACAACAGTTTTTTTTAAATATATGTTTTTTTAATGTGTTTAACAAGATCATAATAAATAAATAAAGGGAGCCCAGTGTATAAACTGAGCTAAATTGGCAGTTTATTAAGCTTAAGTAAATTCAACAAAATCTAAGTCCAAAAACATTGTCCTGGCACTTTTCCACCACTTTTCTCATAGGGTTTTATGATAATTTTGAACACAATGGTTGGTTTGTTTTTGCTATATTACTTGTTTTTTTTTTAAATTTATGATTAAGGCAAGCAACATCACCAGTACACTGAGGAAAACAATACAGCAGAATGCACAAATACATTAAAAGGATAATATACTACAATATTCTGATTGTTATATTAAACCAATTAATAGAAAATAAACAGAACAGCCTTGTTATTTAAAATGCAGAGACTTGCAGTCTTTGACTAACACCGTGTAATTATATAACAATAATAATCGCCTCCTTGTATAAGGGTATCACAGGTCTATTGACTCACACTTCCGAGTGAATCATTAGAAAAGAGCAAAGAAGCTCCTCAATCACTAATAATTGCTTTGTGCTTGCGCCTCCACAGTAATAACAGTCCACCTGTTCTGCTTTACAGGAACAGCTTAGCCCCTCCACAGCTTCCTTGCATGGCCCTGTTAAAATATTGAGCATGTACTTAAGTGCTATTTGGCCAAGTGTCATTTAGGCTGACGGGCTCTCCATCCACAATAGATGTCTTTAAGTGACTGGATCAGAGCTGGTAGAGAACCACAGAGGAATATACAGGTGTTGAATTATTCACTCATGATGAAAAATTTACACTTTTGTCCCACAAACTCTTAACTACAACAGCAAAGTAGGGCTGCAGTTAGAGTGATAGCGGAGAGCTGTTTTTAGACAGCTTCGATGTCGATAAAATGACGTAAGATCAATGTTTGACATCCTTAATTCTGATTATTAAAACTCACCCAACGCAGGAAACAGGTCTTAAATTTATGTTTGACTAAACTTACAGACAGGATAATTTATGCATCAGTGGCATTTATTAATATTGCAGCCTTTATGTAACGTGGCCACAGCGCTGATTTCATAATATAAGATGCCTGAAAAGGAAAAAAATGTTTTACTGCTTTACTGATATGCTTCATTCTCTGTATAAAACAGACTGATTTCACTGTTAAAATAAATCTTTAATTTAGCCTACACTGCACAGAGGTGATCAGCTAAAGCAAATTGTCCATTTTGCTCCACAAACATGACGTGACAGCGGCTGATTAAATTACAGCTTTATTGACTTTTGGGAAGCACTTGCCTAAATCTACAAGATTAGCCTACGATTAATGTTGGACACTTAATCCCTTAGTCAAATTGAACCGTTTGAAATGATTGTAGCGGAAGAAGACAAAGCTTTTGCTTTCTCCTCCAACAGCACCTGCCACCTGCTGTCCTGTTACAGAGCCACGCGGCGTAAAGAAACAGCCTGTCATCTAAATAACCGCAGCATGCATGCTTGTATCGTTTGTCCCTTCAAACGTGCCACACTGTGCCGCTGTAGCTGTTTCATACAGGTGAATTCAACAGGATACAAGGCATAGAGTAAACTTTAGAGGATATGAGTTAGCAAATTTGTTCATTCCCGTTCAAAACAAACAATTTACAAAGAAAAAAAGCAGATCAGAACAAGAAAGTGATTGACATAAATGAGAATCCAATAAACCCTCAAAATTAATCTGATTAATCCGAAGAGTGAATGATATTAATTTTCATGAGAATATAGAGGAGATTATGATCTACGTATACTCCTCAGAAAATCTTCACTTTACGTAGAAATTAAGACAGATTAAAATAGGGGAATCACACAAATGGAAAATCTAATTTCTCATCACTCAACCATCGTCCACTCACTGACTGATTAGCTGATAAAACCCCAGCAAAACAATAAAAAAACAACAACATAAAAAACAATCTAATCTACACTCCAGATATTTAAAAACATTAATAAAGTGATAATGAGCACCCAAACCTTAAATAATTTAACTGATTAAACAAAGTGGTGAGAAAATAAAAACGGCTTTAATGGTCATATTCTGAATTCGGAGGAAAGAAAGAGATCCATCTAACAGTCAGGAGCATGAAGAGTCATCAGTTTAGCCAGCACCAGACAGCAGCTGCACAGAGAGAACGAAGTGCCTTACTTTAGGTCCAAAATGCGTCTGATGCTCGACCCAAACACTGTTCGAGGTCGCTCTGAAGCAGGTGAGTGGTGATGTTACTTCTGCCACAAGTTGTCGGATGTCTGGATGATCCCGTGCTTTGTATCATGGCAGAATAGAACTGTTATTACAAAATCAAAACCACCTAAATAAACTCTCTTTTCTAAGCTGACACTTGTCTCCAGGGTGTTTTTCGAGAATATAGAGTTCTCAGCGGAGTCTTATACAAACGTCACACAAAATAGATCACACATACGATGCAAACGAACACAGCTTTTACCACAGCCAGAGCAGAGAGATATCAGTCAAATATTCCATGTCCAGATATAAAAACCTTCTGGATAGGCTTTGCTGAACCCACACCTTCATACTCAATGGACAACCTGACCTCCAGGGCTGAACTGCTAAAATTTAAGTTAATTAACCAATCAGAGGCGATCATGAGAAGGCATGCAGGCTGTACCCCACAGTCAGTCAGGGAAAACGGGAAATTCAGGTGTCAGAGAAACTCTTCTAAGGTCCACAAAATTTAAAGATAAAAATTATTTATCCATTTAGAAAAAACTTGTAAATTAGGAAATTATGTTCTGGTTATTAGAAATGATTTAATAGCTTTTTGGATTTCTATGTTGATGACACGAGATTACCAACCAATTAGTCCCATCTAGGAGAAAGTGTCACATGTTGGCTCAGATAGTCATTCCATTACATGTTGGTTTGCATGCTGGTTTTCATGCTTTTCTAATATCCAGGAATTGTAGCGGTTGCCTTCACGGATCACACAGGCTCAAACAAAACATAGTTTTATCCTCAATCATGCCAGAGAGCGTTATGCTGTGTTCAGACCGAATCCAATTTAAGCGTCAAAAAGGCGACGCTCTGGGCAGCTACCCTGTGATTTTCTTTAAATACGGGGAAATATTTACCGTGGCAAATGTTTTGAAAACTTATCTGAGATCCCAACTTCCTCGCTAATCTTCCTAATCTTTCTCTGTAGTGATAGCTCAATTGATCTTAGACAATAGGAGGAACATAAACATTGACGATGAGTTTGTCCTTATTGTCGACTTCCTGGCCTTTCCTGGTCCTTCCGTCCTGTCTGAAAATCCACCAATACGCCACATGGCGGGGCCTTTCTGCATCCAGCTGTAGAGGTTCAGATTTTCTAACTCTAGTGTCGGACGCTCAGACGCTTGAAATCTTAAAATGCACTGCATCCGACGGGTGAAACGCAACGTAGGACCTCTCGATGTTCCTAAATGCGCGTCCACCAAAGACTTTGCATGTCAACTAGAGACCCCTGATCCTCAAAACGTGTTTGGTGTATACGCAGCATTAGACCGCAAAAAGAATAGCCAGTTAGCTTAGTAAAGCTGAAGCAGTAGGAAAAAACATTAAAATCTAGGTGAGAACCTAATCCTAAAGGATTCAAAAAAAGAGTGTTTTCTCCTTAACAGTAGGTGGTGTTCTAGCACTGTTGCAGTCTCATTGCACTGCGAAGCAAAACATATATTTAAGCAGTTAAAACCAATAACGCACACCATCTAATACTTTGAACCAAAAGCATAAAGGTTCATATTTCCCAGAAGGAACATTGTCAGTGAAGACAACCACTTACTAGGATGAAAGCAAATGAAATCCAATAGTTTCTGTATTAGACGCGTAACGCCCATGGAACAAGTCTGTCGTCCGTTCATCCCAGGTAGCGTAACATGCTGTTGGTGCTCGATGAAGAGTCACACTGTCGATAGGCTGCTGTTCTGGGCTGACAACCTTTAGTTGCAGGAGTTGGCTGACAGTCCAGACAGCAGAGGTGCTATTTTGTTTTAGTCACTACTTTTTATTTCTCATGAACCAACATTTTATCAAAAATTTGTACTATTTGGTGTCTCTATGTTTCACTCGATTGTTTTTGTTTAATGTAATCAAATTCTTATTCTCACAGCCCAACAAACCACTGTTCTTAACACTACCAATCTGTTTTCCTGCTGTGCACAAGCATAACTATAAAAGTGACGGTAAACTGGACTCGGAGCGCTTCCAAACCGGAGCAATCTACAGCTCAATGCTACGCTTGAATGCCTCCTGTAGGAAACAAATAGGCCAACGGTGTTGCACCAGCTCCTCCTGCTCGCAGACTCCTTGGCTAATGCTCTCTTTAAAATGTAATAAGGTATGAATTATGGAAATTACTAACTGGAATCTGAAAAATGTAGCTAACTAGTTAGCTAAACAGCATTTTAGTGTTGGCGTAGCAGTGACAAGAAATGGATAATCAGCAATACTGGAACTGCTGGACTGTACACCCTGTGTAGCAATGTCATCTGGAATGCATGCTTATATGTGTCATATTTTGTTTTGGGAAACTTTCCAGAGCTGTGAAATCCGGTGTAAAGATATAATAAATCTACGAGGAGAATGTGAAAACCCGTCAAATTCTCAAATTGATCCTTAAATGGGACTTTCTGGTTGGTGAGTCTTGCCCCACGGGAACCTGAAGCAATATTGCACAACAGTGACTCAGCTCTGTGCCCGGCTTTCAACAAAGCAGATCTGAGTGAATCCAAGCGTGGTCACCAAGAGTAAAAGCTTTCTGAAAGATAAATGGTGTTATGTGATTTTTGTTTTGATCTGTTTGGATGTTCATTTGGGACAGATACAGCTGGACAAAGCTAAGGAATCTATGATTTGATGCATACGCACCACAGCACAAACCACTTTCAGCATGAGTGTGTAGATCTAAACTTTCACTTGAAATCATGTATTTCTAAATATACAGTAAATCCCAGAGGCATTCATACACCTGGCAGATTTAGGTTTGCAAAAAATTATTTTAATACACAACATGTTTCTTCTCACAGGAAGTAAAACATATTTTTGGAGTGGCCCAGCTGGACTTACAGATAGAGAATCTGTGAAAGTAGCTAAAGATTAGGGCGATGGCAAAAAGGCTTTTCAATCTCAAAGATCTGAAGCACATTAACAAAGATAAATGATCAAAATACCAATGGAAACATGTAGACCACTTATGTAAATAACTTATTTTTCTCACCAAACTGCACAAGTTTCATGACCACAAATGACCACAGGGAGACAGGTCTGTAGTCATTTAACCCCATGGTGGTCATTTTCTTGGGGACCGGGGTGATGGTGGAGTGTTTGAAGCAGGTGAGAACATTACACAATTTCAGAGACTTGCTGAAAATCGGAGTGAAGACAGGGTTCAGGCCAGCCCAGGCTTTCAGGCAGATGGGGGAAATACCATTTGTCCTGGAGCTTTGCTGGCCCCTGATGCAGAAAGCCTATTAACATCTTCCTCAGTGATATTTAGTGCAGGTAGGGGGTCAGAGGTGAAGGTGTGTTGTTTACGTACCTCTGAAATATAAAACAAAAAATTAGGAGACCCTGGACCCACCCAAAGCAGCTTTGCCCATCAACGTTTCTGAATTATTCGCTGGTATAAAAACTAACTCCATTCATGAGATAGAAAACAAGCTCAGCTTCTGAAAATGGTAGTGGGTTATGTAAATCCTTTGTCCATTTATCATGCTCATATGGAGGAATCTCACCGATCCTAGAGACATTTTTTAGATAGCAATCCTTCAGAACAAGATCTAGCTTGTCTTGGAACAGGTTATCTCTCTAGTGCGATCCATTTTTCAAGCACTTTGCATCTCTATCTCTCACAGCATGGCATCCGAATCAGCAATGTAAATAAAAGCCATTGCCCCGGAAAATGGCAACCACATCCCACAATGCATTGCAAGCTGTTGATGTCAGCCTGTCGGGGAGTTCAAGCTGTATGCGAAACGAAATTTCGTTCTGTACGCACTCTGTGCATACAAAATGACAAATAAAGTTGTCGAAGTCTAAGTCTAAGTCTAAGTTATCATAGCATGGGAGGACGGGTTCCTGTAGCTTGTGGAGTTGTTCAAGGTCTCCCAGACTGTTACAGGGTCGTTAGCTTCTCACTGGCTGTGTTTCCATCCAATTCTCATGCGTATTTTGAGCGAACTATTAAAATGTCACAAAAAAAGATGCGAATCAGACGTGTTTCCATCTACTGGTTTGTAGCAAAGCATGGCTGACTGGTCTGGCCTTAAATCCGACTGAGAATTTTAGATGAGACTTGAAAAGTGATGTAGAAAGACTCCCTCCAACAGAAATGACTAAACACGAGGTATTCTGAAGCAAAGAATGGGTAAAAATGTAAAACTAGATGTGGAGAGCTGGTTATAATAGGATTTGAAGGGTCTAAATTCCGGGATTGAGGTTTGACCTTGTTTTTGTATATTTTGCAGTCTAAAATACATCATTAAGGGTTTACAATGTCTCGATATTGAGAACGTATCAGAACATTGGTATGTAAAAACTTGCAGGAGTTATTATCTTCACTTATCAAAGGTTTATCTCATACCCTCAGTTAACAAGAAAATATATTACACCTTTACAATCATCACATGACATGTATTTTTTTTAATGTGAAGCACATTTTGATCCACAGTTCTGCTCAGGTGCAAGACAAACATTCATTATTGGTACAACTTTACAGAAGTGAAGCAATTCGACTTTGGTCTCTTGTGTGACGAACGAATGTGAATGCTGTGAATGCTCGGCGGTAATCATGTTGGACTGACAAATCTGCTAAAAATGCTAATCTTCTGCAAAGTATGTCATGAAACAGTTCAGTGCCGGCTTCTTTTTTTTTTCTTTTTTTTTTTTTTCTTCTACAAACACACTATTTTTGTTCCAGTCAGACAAAAGGGGTTTACTGGGACATCAGACATCATCGTGTGACACTTCAGTCGCAGGCTCAGTGGTTGTTTATACATAATTCCTTTGTAGTTTCAGGATCCTATTCTGCGGCTGATCATATTCTCCTCTGTCTGCGCTCAGAGGCTGACCTGTTGTTCAGAGATGTGCATATTTACCTTATTCATAAGCTCCGCACAGCTCACATGCTACAGGCACATGTTCATTACTAAGTAGCCTGTGGCGACTGTCATGTGCAGACAATGGTTGAAGACAAAAAAACAGTTCATCTACCACACAGGGACTCTTCCACACTTGTAGCCCAACTACGGAGATTGTTCGCAAGAAGCAGCAGTCTTTTTAATCATATTCACATAATCTTGTGAGAGTCGTTTGTGAAATCACAGATAAGCCTCCTTATGTTGCTCAGATATTCCTGCAAATGAGCATGTCTGAGAAATGTAACACCTTGCACAGACTCTTGCATTTTAATTTCTGTGGCATCTGTGACCGGTCCGTCATGTCCCTAACCCCCTCAGGGGACCCCCAACCTATCTGCTGCAGACCCCCCCAAAACCCAAGAGGATGGGAGGAGGGGGGTAGGGACACATTTGATTGATGATGGTGTGAATTAAACAGAAAGAGATGGAGAGAATCCTTTTATCAGGCCAGAAACACGAGTGGATTAAAATGTAGTTGTACAACCCCTCTGTATAATGCAGCAGCCTGGCCGCATATCACGAGGCGACAGAGGCCAAGATGAGAGACGCTTGTTATTATTGCCGCCACCCTGATGTGAAACTTTGCTGAAGCAGGAAAACGGGACAGAAACGTGTGAAACAGGACTGAAGATTGAGCTGATACAAATGGCAAAGGATTTATCTATCTACTCCCGTGACAATGAATGAATCATTTCTGTCATTGTTCAGCTCAGAGTGGGGAGTGTTTTCTGCTTTTTACTATGTATTTTTGAGCAGACAGGACTGGAGATGCACAGAGAAATGGAATGGTGACCAGAAACAAGATGGGTTTTAGCTCGATGGACCTGACTGGTGAACCACTGGTAGAAAATAAAATAAAACTGGATCTTTTTTGGATCTCTGAAGCGTTATCAGGTCATGGTAACAACAGTTTTTGGTGTGGAAGTTGTTACTACAGGAAAAAGACTTCAAGTCAGAGATCCTCAGTTTTAATAGGATTTTTACATCAGAAGAACATATAAGATGCTCTAAAAAAACATATTTTCATCAATTTGTCAAGACATAATCTGCAGTTGATTCGGTTTGGGACCCAGCAAGAGAGAGCAAGACTTTCAGCAGATAACCGAAACGCTAAACATATTACCATAAACTTTTTCTGTTTTATTCTTCTAAGCTTTCAACCTCTGTCCGTAATGGAACATGCTGATTCAGCCTTTTAGAAATATTAGAGTTAAAGTAAGGAGCTGTATTCTAACTAAATGGACAAAAATAATAATAAAGAGTACTTATTTAATACATTCTGCAATCAATAATCTTTATTGTCACTTTGTGCTACCATGGTGAAATGATTTGGAGACAGACACTGGCTCAGGATGTACACAGATGACATATAACACACAGACACAACAGACATAATATTTATACACTTTGAGTCTATTAGTTTTTGATTTAATATTTCTAAAACATTTACCTGATGGAAGTGGGTTAAACAGTGCATGGCCCAGGTGGGTGTGATCAGAGGTAATGCATCTGGCCCTTCTCTGGACTCACGCATCATAAACTGTGTCCAGATCTTGTAGACGCCATCCCACAATTCCCTGCGTGCTTCTACACACCCGTGCCAAATCCTTTATCTCCTGCCTTGTGCAGCTCCCATACCACACACAGTTATGCGGAGACACAAAATGCTTTCTATTGTAAGTCTGTAAAAGCTTTTTAACAGCTTAGTGGAAAGTCCAGTCCATTTCAGTTTCCTGCAGAAGAGCCGTGGTTGCACTGCAAAAACGGAACTAAAAATAATCAAAATCTTCTTGAAATTTGTTTTTCTGCCCTTGATTTGAGCAATGCAATGCACATTTTGACCCCTAAAATAAGATAATTAGATATACTGTAATTGAAATAAAGTGATGGAGATGAGTTGTTCCTATTTCAAGTGCAAAAAAATTATTCCATTGGCAGAAGATCCTATTTACCTGCGCAAATCAAGGACAAATACAATCATTTCAAGAGGATTTTACTTACTTTTATGCCGAGGTCACACCAAATGTTTTTTGAGCATCAAGAGCATCGGGTTTACATGCAAAGTTTATGGTGCACGCGCCTCAAAGGGCTTTGAGACGTCTTGCAGTGTGTCATGTGCATCTTGCGCTGCGCGTCTCGTGCTGCCCGCTTGGCTTGACGCGCGTTAAGCGCCTCTAGAGTGGCGGACGCTAGAGATAAAAAAATCGGAACTTTTGCAGCTGGACACGGGGCGTCAACCAATCAGAGAGACTCCACTATGTGACGCAGTGGATATTTTTACTTCTTATCACTGATAAATCTTAACACCGAGCCTCCTGAATGACGCCCACTCACCTGAGACAGATGGACAGATGCTCTTCAGCTGAATGGGACGCCTGTAAATGGGGTCCTGGTGGGAGATGTGGGCACTGATGCCGGTCAGCAGGTTGTCGAACTGGGCTGGGTGAGCATAAACTTCGCTGAAAGCGACCCTCGTCAGCGCACAGCTCCTGCAGTAGGTCTGAACTATTTGTGAATTCAGACACGGTGCAGATTATATTATATTATTCTCACCAAACTGCACAATATCTCGATTTCATCCGCAATTTTCCAAAGAGTCTGGCAGAGGAAAAGAACAGGGTCGCTCCTCCCCATGGGAGCCACTTTGCCAGAGTCAGAGCATTGAGGCTGTAGACAGCCAGACTTTTATGTGCACATGCGTCCAAGTCGAGGCATTGGACGTCTTTATGACGCTCAAAAGTCGTTTGGTTATTATTTCCTTTTTTGCGGTGTGGGCCTCACTAGGTGGGAGGTGTTCACAGTCCAGGAGAGGTCAGAGGAGATTAAAAACAACTTTAGTTGCAAATAAAAGATAAATGCTGGCTATTGATACTGTTTCTGATTGTATCCCTGTTTAACTGATTCACTCAATATGCTTGCAACCAGTTGTCAGGTGTTGCTCTCACTGTTATCTGTAGTTCTGCTCTGTTATTTAGTAATGCTATCAATGCTAACTGCGCTAATCACACAAACAGCAACTGCTATTTCACGCACATGGTTTGACATCGCCTCTGCTCCTTATATGAATAATCAATGACCATTCATGCAGGAATAAAAAAAAAAACATGTTCAATCTTCTTATGTTGGGGTTCTTAAACAGGAAAAGGAATTTGCTGGTCAAAGCTTAGCACAAAATGGGTACCGGACACAAGTCAGATGCTTAAGATAAACAACACCAGAAAACCAGATTAAAGATCTTCAGCATTTCTTTCTTGAAATCTTTACTGCCGCACCTTGTGTGTTTGTTTATTTTGAAAATATTAACTTTTACATGCATACACCATGACACATTTTCACTTAATTTGCTCAAAAAGGAGGTTGGCAGGAATAAATAAATACTTATGTGACCCTACCCCCTTCCTTTCATATAATGTTCATTTACACATTATTCTCTAAACAAAACAATATAGAGCATGTAATAGGTTTACCTTCCCATTCTATGGCAATTACAACATTAATCACCAGTTAGAATTAAACATTTAGAGATACCAAGCTGCACTTATTTATATTCAGATTCTCTTCAAAACAGTAACTTATTAGACATCCTCTAACTTTTAATTAAAGTAGGAAATTTTTTTTTTGTCTGTAACCACAGTAGGGGCGTCATGTGATCATTCAGGCCGAAGCCCTTGACTGTCCTTAATCAGCGTCGTTGAGTGAAGTGCTCCATGGCCACGTCGAGCCTTTAATGGACCTGCAGCATGTCTCCGTCTGTGCCCGTCTCCACCGCTGCTCTGCTGATGTTTTGTGCCACTACATAATTTATTGCACTCTTTGCAGGCCTCTTCGTGCACATCGCCTTCTCGTGGTGCAGGTGAGAGTTCAGCTGTTTGCTTTAACACATCACTGAGAAGGGTCCCAGACCCTGCCCCATAGCCGCAGACCCCACATGTGACAAATGCAATTAGAGGAAAATATGCAATTACTGCAATCCCCACTTTCTCATGCGGCTAGACAAGGACAATTTGTCAATGAGGCCCCCGGTGGCATCTTTCGAGTGTAGATAGGGACCTGCAGGTACTATTGTCCCTTCCTCCTTCTCATGAGCAGGCCTGTGGTGTTGGATGGCCAGATGCCCCTGGGAGGCCTGGCAGAGGAAGATGTATGGCCATAGAAAAGATGTAAGGTTCAATAATCAGGACCAAAGCTCTTGTCATTGACTGTTTCAGTTACATTGCCTTTTCTGTTTTTTACTGCAGACCACACAGAGGGAGCCTTTTTTATCAGCTGCCTGCAGCAAAGTATCAAACTCTGAAAAAAATTATTACTTTGATCAAGGTTAACCACCTGATCCCCTCCTGTGCTTATTTTGTGTTTTGTGTCATATACAATTAAATTTTATTTATTAAGCTAAAATGTAATCGCTTACACTGAGACAGGCATAAATATGAACTGTGACCAAACAGAAAAACTCCCACTGCACTTTGATCCCTACCAAGCTGAAAATGGGTTACTAACGATCAACAGTTTTTAAGGTCATTTAGGGAAAATGCTTTTCTGAACTTTGATAAAACCTTTCCAACGGAATGAAAATGCAAAGCAAACACACCCTGCTTATTATTTATAAAACATACAGACCAAATTGGATACCCTGGTGGGCTTTGTCTTCAGTCTAAAAAACATAAAATGTGAAAACCAGTCCACATGATAACTGCTGTCTAATGAGGTTAAAAGGTTGTTAGGTTTTCTAGTGCAGGATTTGGACAACATTTTACGAGCTAAGCTAACCCCATTTCCAGTCTGTTCAGACTTAATTTGGAAAAGACATAAGTCCAATTTACGACATATTTAGCTGACCTAAATGAGGACAATGGCAGGCCAACCTGAAAAAAAAAAACAGTAAAAAGATGTTTATGGATGTCCAATGCTGTAGTGAAGTAAAGCCTACTAAATGAATGAACTTTTTTAAACACGATGCACAATATTTCTCAATGGTAAAAGCAGCATCAATTATTACAAAACAGCGGTTGGATTTGATAAGCCGTAACATTTAAGGAACAGCTAGACAAGGACAACACATTCAATTTCTGCATGGCAGTAATATACTTGGCTAGTTGGATGGGGTGCCGTGGTTGTTGCAGTGGGTAGCACTGTTGTCTTGCAGCAAGAAGGTCCTGGGTTCAAATCCCAACCTTTCTACATCTTGCATGTTCTCCCTGTGCATGAATTGACTCTCTCTGGGTACTCTGGCTTCCTCCCACAGTCCAAAAACATGACTGTCAAGTTATTATGTTACTCTAAATTGTCCTGAGGTATGAGTGTGTACATTCATGGTTGTTTGCCCTGTGATTGACAGGAGACCTTTAAGGGGGTACCCCCCCATATACACAACGGATGGATAGATGGATGTTTTCCTAATGCTGTTCAATGCTACTGCTAGGATTGCAGTATACTGATGATAAGAGCTTTATCAAATGGTAAAATGGTAAATGGCTTGTACTTGTACAGCGCTTTAACTAGTCTGACGACCCCAAAGTGCTTAACACTACAGTCATTCATTCACCCTTCCTCATCCTGACGGTGGTGAGCTGTGTTAGTAGCCACAGCTGCCCTGGGCAGACTGACAGAGGCGAGGCTGCCATACATCGGTGCCACTGGGCCCGCCAGCAGGCGATGCGGGTGAAGTGTCTTACCCAAGACTAAGACTGTCGGAGCGGATGATCGAAGCGGCAATAGTAGGACGAACTCCCTAGCTCCTGCGGCACTGTCGTCCCATCAAAGAAACTGATTTTGTAATCAAAATATTTTATTTAGTTCCTTTTATTATTTGGCTAGACTGAATATTAATTGCATTCCTATGCATTTAGTTACAGCTCCTGTGGTGGCCATAAAAAACAGAAGGACATTAACCTTTAAGACCAGAATTTAGATTTTACCTATGGAAAATTGGTTTGAATTGGTTATTTACTTGCATCAATGAAAGGTTTTAAAAAGCTAATGTTGAAGAAAAACACTCATATTTCCAATGTAGCATTCATGTGATTTAAGTCCTTTCAATGAGATGCCAGGGAAGGAGCCAGAGTGGGTAGAGCAGTACTCCCCCTCCACCCACTTGCTGCAGCACCTGACCAGTCAGGTCCGGAAATGTGGAATTCCTAAAAAGTATGTTTAATACCTTCCTAAAGGTTGTTAATTATTAAAAGGTTATTTAAATCTGACAAACGAGCCTCATCAGAACGCATATTCCAACTTACTGACATGTACCTGTAAATCAATGTTGTAGCGTTACTATTTCTGTACTAATCAATATTATCTGAGCAGCAATGTATTAATTGTTGATTGTCTTTATTTTAAGATTTGATCATGTTATGTCATTGTTCTTCCTTCTTTAGGTTTTTTCACCAGTTGGCAACCAACTTAAAGGTGCATTACTGCCACCTACTGTTCCGGAGTATGGTGTCGGCCATGTTTATTTACCTTGAACTTACGTTTGATCCTGAGAGGTTTTGGAAGATTTCCCGTCTGCCACCCGAGTGTTCCTGAGTGAAATCTGTTTATGTGTGTTGTGTTGTGCTTGCTGTTTGACTGGACACCACAGACTGTACGAGCAAACCTGTTAGATTCTTTATCGTGTGTGGAGTCTCAGGCTTTGAAAATCGAATGAGAATTTTAAAACCTTGCAGTGCGAACCAGGTTTTACCACGAAAATCTCATACCTGCCCATGCACAGAGCACCACTCCTCACTCTTATTACGGTAATATTAAAATTCAATTTGGTAAGGCAGGAGTAGCATGTCTGGTAAGCTGTTGACAGGCTACCGGAGTAGATAGCCTGACTAATTAACCAGCTAATATCAATCTATTATACTTTATAAAGAAAACATATCCACTGTTTATCATCTGTTTTTACAAACATATGTATTAATCAGTATATGATATAGTTTTAGCAGGGAACAACTGTTACTTTTAGGAATTTATTAAAAGCAACTACATCATGCTATGCATTTATGTTCCCACTTTTATGTAAATACTGCGAAACTGGTTGTCATATATGGTGAGAATCTCATCCAGACGCGTACTTACTTCCAACACTTGTCCAAATAACTAACAGTGGCAGAGACGCGAAGCAGACGACCTGCTGCATGCTGTTCCTTCTTTCAGTGGTCATGATAAATTTAACTGGAGCAATGGAGGCGAAGAGCATGACAATTTGAGTGCTGACCTGGTTTTCACTGTAGTCATCATAAAACACAGAGCCAGCATCCTGGGGACATGTAATAACATCGGGCCTTTGGTGTAATTCACTATCTCAGTGTGTGGCAATATAGCAAAACCCATTACATTTGCCTTGTAATTTGATGTCGCCCCAGCGAGGGATTCAGGTGACTGCGACCCCTGTTAATGGAGTTCCAGTGATAAGAACGGGTGTGTTTATTAGCCACATGCGGTCAAGCGTGGCTGGAACAGCTGAGCGAAGGCAGGTGTCAGGCCCTGCAAGGATCCAGGCACCGCTGGCAGGCCGTGGCACTCATTTCACGCACATTATCGCCACACTAGCTCTGTTAAAAAAGGAGGTCGCTGGATGCACAACAATATAATTGCTGAGTGATGGGGCTTGCTCAGAGGCACACCGCCATGTAAGACTCCTGGCAATTTGGTTTGTTTGTGGAAATCAGTGAGTCATCGGGAGTTTTGTCTTGTGTCAAAATGGAGGAGGAGACTTTCCTACATGAAACATGTGACTCATTTTTTTGTTCCTGGAAGCACCTTATTTCCTAATAGTTGCCACAAGGTAGGAATTTACATCCTTGCACAATATCAAAGCGCTCCAAATGAAAAATGAACATTTCATTAGGACCCAGAAACAAAAGGATCACACTGAAAGGTTTTCCCGTCCAGAATGCACGCTTGCAGACATTTACAGAGCCTCGAGGAGAAAATGAACTTCAAATTAAAATGTCTATTTGATGCATTATCGTAATAGGGACGGATGGGAGGAGTGGAGTCCGCGGTGCTCTCATCCTTCAGCCTGAGGGGACAGAGTTGGAGAGTTGTCATTACCAACTTAGCCCATCAAGATGAGCCTGTTGGGAGGTGGATTTACAGAGATTGTCTCCTGTTTTGACAGGTGTCTGTGCTGGTTAATTTGTCACGCAATTACAACATTAAAATGCGCCATATTTCCAAACATGTTTGAAATTATACAAAATTATACTTTGTTTTTGGATTTGACTTAAAGTTTGAAGAAAAAGCAGCCAGCTGTAGTGTGGAGAGTGTAAATGAGTTTTATATGAAGATTTAATTTTTTCAGAATAGGTTTGCCTAATGAGATTGCTAAACAAAACCACTTCCACTTTTCAAATGAAAAAAATGTCACGACACATAACTCTTAATTTTGATGCAGCATCTCCATAGAACCTTTGCTATCCTGCCTAATTTCGCTGGCCAATTGGATTTTATGATTTAACAAACATGAACCTTCAGTTAAGCGGCTTTATCAATAATAAGCTGGTTTCTGAAAAAAGGAAGATTGTTATTCGGATCGTCTGTGGTAGGAAAGTCTAAACTGTTATTATCCAATGTTGCTTATATAAACAACATGTGCTGGTTTTTTCTTCTTTGCCATTATGTAACTTTGAAATGTTGGCCTTTTGGCCATACCTGACTCTAATTTATCTACTCGCAAGTGGTAACTCCTGGTTATTAGAGATTCATCAGAAGCCAAAACATGTTACATTTTTAAAGAGTTTACTGACCTGAAGAAGATGAGAACCAAAGTTTTCTGATTAAATCTAGATGAGATTTAAGTACTGATGGGACCATTTATCTGCATAGTTAAAACACTTAACTACAATAAAAAAAATAAACTGACATGCCATGGTTTAAGTTCCAGGGTGTGAAATAATATGCATGCAGGTACAAAATGAAACTAGGGTGGGACAAAATGCCGATGGATGGGTACGACACGTGTGTTTGGATCGGCAAAGGAGCGAATGGACCCGGAGTCATAAAAACCATTGATATTGCGACTAAGTCTAAGTTTGTATAAGAATTTATTTAAAAGTGTACCTTTTACATGCCTATTTTGTACCTTTAAAGAATATCAATCCTGATAAAAATACAGGAGTCTCCTCTTCTTCATTTAAGCGGAATAGTTTACTCAATGGAGAGGCGTATAATTCATCTCTCAGGCTGATTTATAATATAGTGAAGTACAAACACTAATATCTTTTAAAGTAGCAGATATTTGTAACAGCAATTAATTAAATCATCATCTTATGGTGTAAAAGCTTATGTAACCCCTAAAAAACAGCTTGAACGGCTTACAAACACAAATATATATTTTAAAAATAATAACTACTAATCATAATATAAAAAAAATGATTTTTTTTTTTTTACATTACATTCAGCATTATTATTAAATTGCAACATTTATAATCAATGGACTGGTGAGTTCTGGACTTTAAGGGGGAAAAAAAAGGAAATTGCTTCTTCTGCTCTATCCATCGTCGTGCACTAAAGCCGCTATGGAGGAGCCAGACAGCAGACGGACAGACAGCCTTTATGCAGCCTATATAATGTGTGACCCGGGAGCCCAGGCTTTCTGTAAGTGTGCCAACGTGGACGTGCTTCCAGCAATAGCCATGTTTCTGCCAGCTGCATCATCTGTGCCGGCACAAAAGCATGCCCTTTGAAAGACGCTCAACACACACAAAAGCAGTGATGCGTGGTGAACATGCCTCAGCGTGCAAACGGGAATCCTCACATTGCTCTTTACACAACTTACCACATATCCACCAAGACTGGAGAAATAAAACAAAAAACTTGTAACAGACAAATAAATCACGCCGTTCCTGGCGGGTCTATTCTGGTTGGATATCGTCAACTAAAAAATCCGCAAAGCAGCGAATAACCGAGCCTGCTTTGAAAGTCTTTGACATGACATCTAAAATCATGGCTAAAGATTGAGGCAGAAGTAACAGAGCTGATTTGTCCTCTAGCAAAAAGACTCACTGTGAGTCATAGCAAGTGCACACATCACTGTAGAGACACTCAATTATGATTCAAATCTCCATAAAGGGGCAGAAAAGCCATTTGTCATGTGACCATCTGCAGCGCATCTTCTCTGATTCTGCATGAATGTAGTTAGCCCCTCTGAAAGTGCAAAGAGTGGAACGTGTGGATTTATTAGTGTCGTCCTCCAACTGTAATCGCCACAGAATCAGCACTGCGTCAATGGAAAAATGTCATTTTCTATGAATTTCACACAAAGCTTTTGGAGTTTAGGCTAAAAAAAAAAAACTCACCCTCTGGCTGTCTTTCTTTTTTCCCTCCTCAGATTTAAAACAATGTGCAAGTGTAGAGAGCAACACCGGTTTTAGTCCCAGCACTGCAATTATCGCCTGCTTTTCGTCTCCCAGGGACATTCGCGGACAAGGGCCTCATAACAGGTGACAGAATGCCTGCCAGCCGCCCCCAGTTCCCCACCCCCACCCCAGAATGGTGACTATTATAAACCAAAAACGTATGCTCTCAATATATATGCAAATGATGCTTGGTCCCAAGGTGAAGTTCGTAGAGCAGCAACAACGCTTGCCTCTGTTTTGCTCATTTGCAAAAATGTTGAGAGTAACAAAGACCACAGGAAATTGAAAAATTGTTACTAAGTATTAGAAAAAGCAATCATTTTCCCTGAGCTGCCTAATCCTGTGGAAATTGATCTCACCTCTTTCCCTGACACACACTAGTGGGGAAAAACACATAGCGGTAAAATGCCTGTCTGAGTATTGCCTAGTGGGAAATTTGTTTGGTTGCAGATTTCTTTCATTTTGTTTTTTTTCTCCTTTTTTTTTATACTGCAGGGTCAGGAACTGGAACGCCATTGCTTGTGCCCTCGCCTGTAAACAGAAAGTCTTCAAAAAGAAAATTAGTGACCGGTTTGTAATTGTTTTCCAGACTTGTTCCTGCTGAACACAACAGGCATATCTCTCTGCTGGGCTGGTCCAAGGATGCTGCGCACATGCAAGTCTGACCATTTTGTTGTCCAATTTTAAACTGGCTGATATGATCTCACTAATGCATTTGCGCTTCCTTTTTGTGAATGTACAAATTGGAAACGACAGTCTATTACCCAGCGCTCTGACCTTCATAATGGAACATAATGTGAAAAGACCTACAATGGCTTTATTTGAGGGAGTGCGAGGACACAGTGGTGATTAATTAACACAATTAATTCAGACTAAGATTATCCGAACAATTATTCCTCGATAAATCAGAGCAAGGTGTGATAATAATTTTCATAGTTATACTTTCATTACTGCATTAGGAGTTAAACTGCTTCATAAAGAACACACTTGAGCAAAACCAGAGAGAAAAAACTAATGTCTCAAAGCCCAAAAGCTTACTGGGCCCTAAGCAGAATTTCCTTCCGGGGCCATTAAGTTCAGGTTGAGTTTATCACCAACCAGCCAACACAACACCACTAACATCTCCTTTATTTTGTCCGCAATTTTTTTTTTCAACACAATTTGGCTTTTTGTCAAGTAGAGAGAAAACAAAAAACTCCTTAAATACAATGTCTTATAAAAGTATTTACACCCTAGAACTTTTTCAAGTTTTGTCAAGTTACAACCACAAACTTGAATGTGAAAGGAAAATAATATGAGTTTCCTTTTCTTGTTACAAATAAAAATAAAGATCTGAAAATGTGTTGTACCCTTTTTTTGGGCACTATAGGTAAAAACTAGAACAATTACAGCTGCATGCCTTTTAGGGTTTGTCTCCACCAGCTTTGCAAATCTAGACAGACATTTCTGCCAAAGTAGGTCAAGACGAATTGCATCTGTGAGCAACAATTTTCAAGTTTCCCCAAACATTCTCAGTCAGATTTAAGTTTGAAAGTTGACAGGGCCATTCAGACACAGGGATAATATTTGACGTAAACACGTCCTTTGGTGTATGCTTTGGGTTAAGTTTCTGTTGGAAATTGAACCTTTGTCCTCGAGTCTTTTTCAGCCTCTAAAAGTTTTTTTTTCAGGAAGGCTCAATAATCCATTTTCACACAAACACGCACAAAAATCCCTCAGCATGATGCTGTCACCACCATACTTTATTCAGAATAATGTTTTGTACTAGTTTTTCCAAATAAGGCATTTTTAAACTTTTAATTTTGATCCCATCTGATCGGCGCATTTCTCTTCTCTCCTCTATCTGCTGTGTTTCAAGATTGTAGTTGTAACAAAAAATGGAAAAGTTTAAGGTTTATGAGTTCTTTTGCAAGACGCTGAAATGTGGGACAGAATGCCAAACTCCAGACCAATAATGGACCTAAATGCACTCCATGGTTAAGAAACAAGCCAGCAGCAGGATTTAAAGGAACAGATTAATTCAAAAGCTCCACAGGAACAGAGAGGAAACCCGGCAAGGAAACATTTTTATTTTGTCTCCAAACGTTTTCAATGTTTTAAATTAAACCCATGTCATAGAAACACTGGGTGAGCTTGAAAACAGTGTTAACTTGAAAACATCTAATAATGACAGCTTCAACTTCACTGAAGAACCAAGGGATGGGGAAGGTGTATAACACAAGTAAATGAGATTTGGCCTCACTGATGACAGCAGCAAAACTCTACCTGTTCTCTCTTGATGTAGATCAGTTTCCTTTCTCAACCAAGGTTTTTAAAAGTTTCAAAACTGCTCAAATTCTCAATCAAATATACCTACTACTGCTTAAAATCCTTTAACTAAGATGCCAGAGAAAGTGTTGGACCGACATGGGATGATATGGACATTTTGCATTATCAGTATTGTGTGCAAAACAGTTAAATATTGTCATGGTTTTGTTCAAATTTGTAAAAAAAAAAAATGCAGAAAAATAATTAAAGGCTGAAGGTAACTCACTAAAAGTGAACCAAGCAGTAAAAATGTATTTATCGACAGCATTTATCATTATTAGTATTATTAGCACGAGTAGTACTAGTAGTAATAGTAGATACATATGTACTGCTTTCATTTCAAAATGGTATTACTAACCATAGGAATTGTATCTTAGGAGCCATTGGTACCAGTAACCATTTCTTCCCTACAAACCAGAGGGACCAGAGTTTTCTCTGACTCTATGGAGCACAACGTAACACACAGCACCTTCTCTTCCTGTGCACTGCCAGACAGATGGCTGAAAGAAAGCTGCTACACTCTTTCCTTGCTTAAAACAAGGACACCTGAAGTCTGGGGTCAGGTACCCATCTGCAGCTCCCAATGGACAACCCTTCAGAGGTTGACAGTATCCCATAGGCCAATAGAGCCATTTAACCGTTAAACTTGGGCAATGCCCCTTTAACTTGTAGAGTGTCTGAGAATGATTGGTTACAAGTTCCTCAAGAAACTGTTGAGCTAAATAACGCTAGCTGGCGGGTTTTGTTGTACGTTGTTACAAGCTGGAGTCAACATATATGATCTGTTGCTCCTGAAAGAGCTGTTTTATTTATTTAATGCCAGAACTGGAAGCTATGAATCAGAGGCTGACTGTTTTCACCCTGAAACAGCTGTGAAATGATGGCAGAACAGCCTGTTTACCTGCAGAATGGCTGTTTGACAGTGTTTTCTTCGGTGAGTAGGCCCAGGAGAGGCCATATCAGGTTGGAAATAAATAAATCATTTTTAAAAGACACAGAGATATATTTTTACTCCACATCAGGTCCATTATTATTTATAGGTTTATGTTGCCCAAAAAAGCCCAAAGTTGTCGTATTTCAACTTTTCATTTATGAGGAATTGTTAGGTATGAACAGAACAGAACGTGAGTCTCTGCTCAGTTATTCTGTCATTTAATTTCCTTTTCTTTCACACGATAATAAGTCTGCTACTGGGTAAAATTGGAACTCTGTATCCCTCTCTTTAATGATTAGAGAGGACAAGATGAAGCTTTTCTTGTTCTCTTTCATCTAATGTTTTCTTTTAAAATACATTTCACAAAATAATCTGATTGTCACATTCTTAGTGTTACCAGAGCAAATACAACACAACTTTGAATGAAAGAGTACAAGTAAAAGAGCATAATATTTCGCCACCACTCTGCCACATTCTTTCAAAACAAATTGCACAGCAGCTACAGTGTCTACTGTAGTATTATTAGGCATCCAATAATGTAATCTGCCAACTATATATGTGTGTTGCAACCTTCTTTATTTAATGAATCCATAATCTTAACAAAATGACTGTGTTAAACACATCAACACATCTACTGTCTACTGGAGCAGCATGTTTTGCTTGTACTTTTCTGCAACAGGTCAATATAACTTAGATCTGTCCTTCCACAGATAAATTGAGGATATTTTTGCAACATCTGTCCACACATTATTACTCTTAAGTTAGCTTTTACTGTGCCAAGAAAATAGCTTAATTCACCTTTAAATTTTTGTGAACTGCAGCTTCCACACAGGTTCCGATTTTCTTTTTAAAACAGTTTTCCCATATATTTGACCTTCTCCAAAGGACACAATTTTAGATAGCCAACAATATATATAATTAATATATAATTAATGTAATATCAATATATTAATGGTTACTATTGTCTTAAAAGCTTTTATTTTTATGTTAAAAGTTGAGAAATAAAATATGATTGATAGTAAATGTAGCCTAGACTGGGACTGCAAATATTAATACTTATTTCGGTTTTCTAAATAACACATTAAAGCTCAAATAGCCTAACACATACAGCTGTGTTGACACCTCCCTCCCCTTGGTTTTTTAAGGTGGGGGTGGGGGAGTCTAAACCAAGGTCTCACCTAAATGGTAAGAGCCGGCTCTGACAACAACGCTGACACAATGACAACTAACAGGCAATTCAGAGAGAGGAATTACGCTCACAGATAATGGCAGCAGATTCCAAAGGAGACCTCTTATGTTAAATGCTTTGGCATTTGACAGAACATCAGTTTTTAACCTCCTGCTAGAAACAGGTTAGGGTAAACAGTCAAGACCACAGAAGGCAGCTTTCAAGTTAACAGGAGTCTTCAGACGTTCCTCCAGTAAACAGTGGAACGAACACACTCAGCACCCGCCCTGTAACCTGCACCCTGTAATCCGCGACATTCCTTATTCCTAGAAGAAGAAAAAAAACAAAACCTTTGTAAACACTGCAACCCATGGCAGCAACAGTTATTGAACATGAGAGCCAGAACCCTCCATTTTTTCCCCTAAAATGTCTTTTTTTTTTCATTTACAACAGAATATTAGGTCTGTGACACATATTTACTTCTTTTTTGACACGCAAAAGAAGAAAAAGCATCCACATTCTGTTTGCCGCTGACATGGGGGCTCCGTTCTGAGCATGTCTGTGGGCAGCTGGTAGAGATTTCATATGGTTTATTGCTCTCACTTTCACTGGGATTATTTATTGAACTGCCAACATGGCCCTTGCTCTCCACAGCCACCCAGTGCCTCCGTGTCCCTCGCTATGATAGAGGAATTTATGTCATATGAGCAGCTTACTGAGCTCTGGTTTAAGTGTTATTAAGAAGCATCGCTCATGCATAGAATACTATTTACAGTAATGCATTCACACGTGCTGTGGCTTCCTATGACGGCTCCTAAGAGAAGCATAATGATAGATTGTGTGCAGGGTGTGAGGCTGTGAGAGAGTGCAGAGGGGGAGCAAGGCTTCAAGTGTACCATGGGCTAAAAGAAGAAGAAACATGCACCATACAAGACAGTGAAGGAGAAAAGATTATCATCTGGAGATGAAAGGCAGGGATAGAGATTCATTCACTGCCACACAGCTGTCTTATTTGCAAGGTGTTGAGAAACCACTTTTTTTTTTCTCTCCAAGAGGATGAAAAGATTCTTCTGAAGCCAAAAGGGTCTGCTATCATTTTTGGGCAGCTTGAGCTGTAGAGATGTTATTAGCATAAATTATCTCCCCCACCAAAGAGACAGGAACATGCTCGCTCCTTTCTGCTTTTCACACTTAATTGCCCTATTTACTGAACAGTTGCCTGTGGACAACAAATGCGCACACGCACCGAGATTCATACAGGACAACAGGCAGACACAAGCCAAATAGGGCATGAGTGATACACTGAACTGTCTGACAAACAGCATTAGATCCAGTGTGACTGGGAAGGCAGTTAATGTCCTTTCATACTTCATATTAGGCTATAAATCAACAGAGCGTTTTAGAACTAGTTTCATGACATTCGTCACTGTGCCGTGTCTCACGCAGCGCTGTGAAAAACGATTTGCCTCCCCTACACAATTCTTCTGTTTTTGCTTTTCTGTCACACTTAAATGTTTCAGAGGCTTTGGGACTCCAGCGCATCGCAGTAGAAGCCAATATCCACAAATTGAGAAAGAAAAACAACAAAAAACAAAAACAAGGAACGGCGATGAACCTTCTCAGAAGTGGCCAGTTTACCAAAATTACACATGGGCATCCAGGACTCACTCGGGACGATGCAAGAGGAACCCAGAACAGCCTCTACAGAACTTCAATACTCAGTTAGAGACTAAGTTGAACTTTTCTGAAGTGAGGTTTTGTGAAGTTATAAATGCTGGTCTCCTTACCTGTAGTGAAACGATGTCTTATCAGCATAAGTTTGTTGTAAAGTAAATAAATCCTCAGATCGTTGGAAGTCTAATAAGCTAGTCAGACGTTCGCTGTCTTCAGCACCTGTAGGAGTTTAAAACAACTCAAAATGGAATTGTTTATGTCAGTGGGATATAGGTAAGGGGTAATACCCGACGAGGTGTCCGCTTTCAGAAATTGATGGACGACGTGAAGGCGTGAACCATCCAGCGCGAAGTCCATTCATTTCTGATAGTGGACACCTCGTTGGGCATTATTCTGCTTATAACATAGTCACTTATGAAATAAATAAATATTAAATCAATTATTAATACTCTAATGTTTTTTTTACTGTTAAAATCGTTAATTTTTCACAAGAAGCGGCTGAGAGAACTATTTAATGTCTCTCGTTGTGAGGCGTCAAGTTAACCAGCGTCAACTGTCTTGCCGTTACCAGCTAACATTTGAGCCAGTGCAATAATTTGGAACAATCAGGCTACCTGACCGGAACTTTTTTTTATAGTTGTCCTATGACACTTTTTAACGGACACCCTGCAGCCAATCAGAATCTAGTATTCACCTAGACCAGAGGTCACCAACATGGCGCCAAAGGACCACATGTGGTGCCCTCAAGCCTGTTCAAAGAAATACTATTTTATTCAGTTGCTCTTGTTTTTTAATCACACTTGTATTTACATAGATTTAAAAATGACAAAAGCATTAAATACGGATTTTTATTATGTAAAGTTAAGGTGAACATGCACTCTTGTAGTTCAAAGGTCAGTACTGGTAGCCCTTCGTATGACACAGTACCGATGAAGTGGCTCTCTTTTTCAAAAAAGTTGGTGACCCCTGACCTAGACTGTGGTATAACATAATGTTAAAGGGATTTTACATTTGGTGCTGTTTTCTCCAACCCAACAGCTTCTGTTTTCTTGTGTGGTGTTACCTTGTTTTAACCAGCCTGTTGTATCAAAACTGTTCCTGGTACTGACTTTGGATTCTGTGTCAGACTGTCAGCAGCATCCAAGATGGTGCGTTTCTGTGCTTTCCAGGTCTGATAACTGTTTAAAAATTCACCCAACATACTTAGGATCAACCGATTCGCCAAATCAGCTGATGAGGAGGATTCAGACAGCTTACATTTCCGCTACTCCGAGGATCTATTCATTTTTTTCGCCAAGCTCACCATGATGTGACATCTCTTTCTACTGAAGGTGGGGGAACTTCACTTACTTCACTTCCAAAAAAAAACAAACTAACTCTTTAAAGTTAAGTGTCCATGATTCCACAGTTAGAAAGAGACTGCAACAATTTGATGCCAGGTGAAAACTTCCCAAGACGTTTAGAAGGGAAAAAAAAGTGTAAACTGATGGGATAAGAGTGGCATTTTTTGCAAGGTGTGTGTCCTGTTTCACTTGCTTTAACTAAGACAGCATTTCAGAAAAAGAACCTAGAGTCAAACATATACTGCAGCTTGTGGTGTGATGGTCTGGGGTTGCTTTGCTGCTTTGGCGCCTGGACAACTTGCCGTGATTGATGGAAACATGAATTCTCCCCTCAACCAGAAAATCCTGAAGGAAAATGTCCAATCATCAGTCACTGTAAGCTTAAGCTCGTTCGGGTTATGCACCAGGAGAATGATCTAAAGCACATCAGCAATTTCAGCTCCGAATGGGGAAAAAAAAAAAAAAAAAATTAAGGTGGCCATGTCGAAGTCCATACTGACATAAGAGTGTTTCTCCTTTGTTGTTTTATGTTCTATCTGCATCATCATATGGTCCGTTCCTTGTTGCAATACATCTTGCTGCTACATATAGCTGCACTGTTCATATGGTCATACACATAACTTTTCTGTACATGTAAAATTAGTTTTTTGGTTTGCTGCTAGGTTCCTAACATATATATTTATATTTATACTGATTACTTCGAGCCTTGCAACGAAATATCACTCAAATGTACATTGTGAATGTACAACTGATGACAATAAATTCTGTCTATGTCTTTCTACAATTGCACAGGTGTGGCTGCTATCTTGACTATGCTGAGTAGGGCTGCAGTTGTGAAATGCAACAATCTTAGTAAATGGTGCAATAGTGATATATTTTATGATAAGTCTTCCTGCTTTAGGATCATAGCAAACAGACCTCAGATATTGAGTAGTCTGTTCAGATACTAAAAAACAAAAACATTCATCATTGTCATCTCAAACATAAGATTTGTCTGACTTGTGATGTTTTGGCAATGAAACAACTTAGCTGTAGTTTCTTTTCTTTAATCAGAATTAACTTTATTCAGAATCATAATCAACTTACCAAACCTTTCATGTTGCATTCAATGACAAATGTCACCAAACATATTAGGGGCACTGAGAGTAAGAATGCAGGGTGCTTAAATAATTAGCTAACACTTATTGCACTTCAGGCAATTCTTTGCGATATGCAAATTGTGATCCTTGATACTGCGATCAGGATAAAGTTGAAATATATTTTGCAGCCCTAGTGCTGAGGACGATGAAGACGAAACGTCCCGATGTTTTAGCTTGTTTTGCAGCTGGTTGTGCCATGTGCCATGTGTCGCTTGTGTCGCATGTCTCTGTGCATTAGACACATGCGACGGACTTTATCGCGGGCGATAATGAGAGCACAACACTGTAGAGATAGAACTGGTATAGGGTTGTGAAAATAACAAATAAAGATAATTTTGTTTGTTTCATAAAAGGACAATGTATAGACATCTTTTATATGGGAAGGGTAACCTAAAATGACTTCTATAATTATCTACCTTATTTATAAAATAAGTTTGATATAATTATTGGGGCATTGAAGGTGAGGGGCAACGGGGGAAACACAGCATCTGATTCAGATCCTTTGGCACAACGTCATCTGTCTTTCCATGCTCGAAAACTCTCTAATGTAGCTGAAAAAAAAAAACAAGAATGCATCCTCCACGGTGAAATAAAAGACTTAGGGAACAATTACTTTTCCTCATGGGGACAGATTGGTTTAGATATAGTTTTTGCCTTAATAAGTAAAAATCATCATTTTGTAACTACTTTTTGTATTTCCTCTGGTTATCTTTGTCCGATGTTAAAACTTTCTCACAGCACCACTCGTCTTAACAAAAAAATGAAAAAAAAAAGATATGTTCATCTTATGCATGAAGTCATCCAGAAAAAGCAATGACAATGTAGCTTTTTTTTATTATCAATTTAGGTAATTTCCTGTTTAAAAAACAAGTATTTTTCTAAATATTAACTTTGTAATCACAAGCAGGTCTTGCCTTTTTAAACAGTACAAAGGCTGTGTACAGTACCAGCCTAGAAAAGCCTCACTCAAGTGACCCTGTAAGCAAGAGTGAGGTGAATTATAGATGAATGCACTTAATGCACTTTTAGTTTCGCTTCCGTTAGCCCAGAAAGCCCTGGCTGTCTTCATATAAGTGGAGCTTAGTATGCAACGCTTTAATGTCAGGTTTTATGCATTTGAATCTGATTTGAATCAGACATTTTTTTATTTACCTGTTCTTTAAATAAAAGTTTCCTCTTAATTTGCCGAAAGTTTAAACATTAAACAGATTTCAGGGGTCTGTAAAAAGAGATGGGAAAGCGGGCTCGGAGATGAGGCCATTGTAAGCGGTGTCTCTTGTGTGAACTAGCAAATCAAGCAGACTGATCTCATTCATTTGGCCAGCCAGGTCACATTTCCATAACCTCTGGAGGGTGATACAGGATATTAATGAGGCTGATGTTCACGGCTTCCCCTCTTCTGACCAGAGCACAGATTTGTACATCCCGCTCCAGCACTGCGAAGTAAAAACCCTTACTCTGTCCTGAAGGGAGGCATTTAGCTTGGAAATGGCCTGAGCCAAGTGAGAACATGACAATGTGAGTACTTTGGAAGACAATAAGAAAAAAGACCAGGCAGAAACAATGACTAGGAGGTACGTTGTCTTTTGTATGTCCTAATTTACTTCTAACATATTCCTGATTTGGAGAGGTCATTATTCAGCAGTAAGCAACCACCTGTGATGAAAGAATTGCTTTACAAAACACGTTTATGAAGGCATGGACTGGCAATTCACACGTCTCACCTGTTGACACCAGGGACCAGCCTCCTCTCAACCCATAACGGGATAAACAAGGTACAGAAACTATTAGATGGGTGGGAAGCACTTGTTACGAAATGTTTTATTGTCATCGGTTTAAGTTTGTTGACCTGTGTCATCTAATGACCATAAATTAATTTAAACACATTCATGACATAATATACTATATGCAATGAAAATGCATTGAGTGCTGTAGGGCGGAATATAAAACAATATCCCAAGCTGTTAATATCTTATAAAGCACAGTCCGACCCATAATCCAAAATCTGAAAGAGTAACCGCAAACTTACCCAGACATAAGCGTCCACCTTATCTGACAGGCCAGGCGAGGAGAGCGTCAAGCAGAGAAGAAGCTAAGATGCGTTTGGTTACAGTGGAGGAGCTGCAAAGATCCACAGCTCAGGTGCAATAATTCGTCAAAAGGGTGTACTCCACAAATCAGTCCTTTATGTCAGAGTGGCAAGATGAATAATATTGAAATAAAGGCAAAATAACTTCTGCTTTCAGTTTGCAAGCCATGTCAGCGACACAACTGAACTGTTGAAGAAGGTGCTTTCTGGTCTACATGCAAAGAGCTATGTAAGGAGGAGACCAGACATCACCCTGAACACACCGTCCCCACGCTGAAACATGTTGAGGGCAGCATCATGCAGCTGGTGCAGATGTTCACCTTTCAGCAGGGCAACAAACGAAACATAAAGCCAGAGAAACAATGGAAAGGTTTAGATCAGTGGTTCTCTATTCCGGTCCTCGAGGGCTGGTGTTAGTCTGCTTCAACACACTTGGGTCAAATAATCAGGTCATTGGCAGGCAGATGTGGGTAGAGTAGCCAGAAATTGTACTCAAGTAAGAGTAGCACTACTTCAACATATCTTTACGCAAGTAAAAGTAATCAGCCAAGGAATTACTCAAGTTAAGAGTAAAAATGTATTCAGTCAGAAAGCTACTGAAGTACTGAGTAACTAATCATAACATCTGATGATGTAATATTACAAATTTATGTGATCGGACAGACAAAAATATAAAGTTATGTGCAAATTCTGGTATTTTAAAGACAAAAATGAAAAAATATATACAAAGAATAACATAATTGCAAAATAATAAATTCAGGCAGAAGAAACACTTTTCTAAATTATTGTTTTCCACATTAAACTTGAAAGCAATACTTACAGCAGTTGATGTATTTACAGTATGTTAGAATAGTGCAAAGTACTTCCAATGACAATATATACTGTTTACTGTGTGTTCATTTACCTCCAAATGGCTCAATGAGCTCAGCAGATAGAAAATAACATTAAAATAACAAAGCTTGTGTACAAATAAAAAGTCTCACGTTAACATTAACTCTAGGTTTTTGTCTCTGGTGCATTTTTAGTTAAAACTAGTCTGTTCTTTATTCAGTGAAGTTACTCACTGTAGGTAGAGTAGCCAGAGATTTTACTCAAGTAAGAGTAGCAACACTTGAGTAATAATATGACTTAAGTAAAAGTAAGTACAGCGCATTAAAACTACTCTTAAAAGTACATTTGTTCAAAAAGTTACTCAAGTAAATATAACTGAGTAATAGTAAGTAGTTACTACCCACCTCTGTTAGCAGGACTCTGGAGAACTTGGCTGAATTACCTCCTCAGTAAGCAGTCATTTGATTCAGGTGTGTTGGATCAGGGGCACATCTAAAAGACCGGACCTCCAGGACCAGAATTCAGGAGCACTGGTTTAGATCAAACCATATTCATGTATTTAAATGATCAAAAGTCCAGACCTAAATCTAACTAAAAAATCTGTGGCAAGACTTGAAAGTTGATGTTTACAAAATTCTCCATCTAATCTAGTTGAGCTATTGTTATCTATTCTTCTATTAGTCATATACAACTGGCATTTGTTTTGTTTATTCCTCATTCTAAATCTACTTATGTCAACTGTATGTTTTTCTATGAGTAGCACCTTATGAACAAAGCAAATTCCTTCATATGTGTAAAATACGATTAAAGCTCATTCTGATTCTGACTTGAACATGTCAATTCAGCAGAGTTAAAAACAAATGTACAACACCTTCTTTAGATTTTTTGTTATAAAGTTAATTTAAAACCAGTTACAATTATGCAGAACTTTGTTCTCCTGTATCACATCACATGTTACTTAATGGGAAAAGTGTCCAAGGATACGATGACTTTTTCTTTAAATTGGTGGTTTTAGAGCTGAAACTATTAGATGGATCTTTTTAAAAACCCTGCTGGAAACAATGCATCCTGAGTGCAAGAAACAACTATCAGGAGTTAATGCATAGTGGGGGAAAAACATTGATACGGTCCTGCTTTTCTTTTGCATGGAAAACTGTAATAAAGGAACAAGAAAACTATAAATATGAATGAATGGACAAGAGTCCAGGACCAGAATTCTGACCAGAATTTTTTTGATGTTTTAAATAAAGCATCAACAACGGACAATAACATCCTTATTAACTGTTGGTCAAGTCTTTTTCTTATCATACATATAGTAAGATTTCCTCAGAACTCTGTCATGTATAATATTGCTGGAAGTGTCTGCTAAACAATGCAAAGGACAGAATAATGACAGTTTCTGGCGGAGATAAATGTTAGTTCAGGAATAGAGAGCCTGCAGGTTCGAAATGCTGCTACTAAAGGTCAATATGGAGCCAAGGAAGGTTCATCGTTCATTTAACCTCTGCTCCGACGAGCAAAATCTAAAGGCTCAGCAGTTACAGGCCTTTCATCATCATGAACAAATCATGATGTCTGCAGCACCACCTGTGGTGTGCGACTGTGGACGGATCTGAATGGGTAATTAAAGCAATGTCCAAATACGAGCAGGTTTTAATCATTATGCAAAAATATGACAAACAGTGGGTATAGAAACCTGTGCTGAAAGGTAAAGGTTACTTATGCATCGCCATGTATGTATATGTTTTTTTTGTGTAATATTAATTCTAATAATATACTTTGTATCTACATAATTTCTGAAATTACAATTAAGTTTTTTCTGTGTGTGTTATAGTTACTTGAACACCTGTTCAATAAATAAATCAACTCAAAAGTCAAATGTTATCATCTTTTACAGTCAGGGAACCTAAGAATCTTGACAATAGGAAAGAAACAAATCACAGTCTGCCTCTCTGATGCTTTTTAAAGCCGATAAGTATTCTTTAAACACACCTTTTTACAGAAAAAGAGCCTTTTGAGTCTCAAAACCAAACATGCACTATCCTGTATGACATAGCATATTTTACCCGCTGAGTTGAATCCTGTCATTGTCTGTGGGCGTAAGCAGAGATCTGATTGGTTCCAAGGGATGTGTGTCCACTTACTGGCCATGCAGATAAAGGATAGAGAGCACTTTTGCTCTACAAAGATCATCGATGCAGGAAACAAGGGTGAGCTCAGTGAAAGTAAAAGGCTGAAGAGGACGGATTTCTTCTCACCAACCAAAAATAGGAAAACACAGGAGAGTGTCTGACTGCAGCTATCTGATAGCATGCCAGCATTTTAACTTCCTTTCCACCCACCACCTGTGTATCAGCTTGAAGTGTTCTTTATGGGTGAAAAGTGAGAAAAATTACTATACCGTGTACACAGGTTTGAGTGGCTTTAAAATAACATACAACATTACTCTAATGCAGTTTTACCCCCATAAGTAAGAACTGGACTGAACATGTGGCAAAAGCTGAGCTGGAGAACCAGAGCATAGCTCCCAAAACATTCTTTATTTTTTCAAGGTTTTTGTGAACAAAACATTATTGAACAATT
Organism: Fundulus diaphanus; assembly: GCA_037039145.1. Taxonomy (NCBI): domain Eukaryota; kingdom Metazoa; phylum Chordata; class Actinopteri; order Cyprinodontiformes; family Fundulidae; genus Fundulus; species Fundulus diaphanus. The sequence goes on from CM073129.1 coordinate 45,269,572, forward strand.
CTAGAAACAATTGCATTCTCCATTACCACCGTAAACAGTGCGCTGTGGTGTGATGTCTCCTTTTGTTATTTGCGCAAGCAGGTCGCTTTGCAGTCTTGATCCGTTTAGACGTTTAGTAGTATGAACGACTATGTCTAAAAAAATCAGATTTCAGAAAAAAAATCGGAATTGAACATCAAGAACTACAGTGTGAACGTAGCCTTAATGAGCTTTGCAACGTGTTGTAGCACAACTTTAAAAAGCGACATCAAAACAAAATAGAGGGGAATCAGATAAACTCTGCTATTTGGGAACATTAAGATTTCCATGCAGGTACAGTGGAGAAAGATAGGTGGAGCGAACCAAAATAACAGCAGTGAAGTATACAGCTCACTCTGCACTGAACTGAATTACTCACTGAAACAACGTAATGTGAAAAACCTTCAATTTCTGAGAAGATAGTGATTTTTGTTTTATTGCAAAATATGCTTCCTGGGCAGCTTTTGTTAACACTCCCCTGGCTGAGGGGGATTCTAAAGAAACTTTGAGGCCTGTTTTCTCACTAATCTTTTTGCAGAGGGCAGACGTTCAAATGGTCACATACTCTTCAATTCTTTGTCGATTTCCACAAGTTTGATATCATTGGAAAGCTTAGATTCCACTCTTTCAGAATCTAGATAACTCAAAACGGCCAACGGTTTTGCTGTGGCCAGTCACATATTTTAAGTGCAGCCCTGGCCATTTTATGCTGTTGCTTAATAACCTATTTTTAGACAAAGAACACACAAACACTGAATTCTCAACTAAAAAAAAACTCAAACCTTTATTCAACTAACTTTTTTACCAAAAAAGAACACGTGATCTCTGAACTCTTTGAAGGGGGCGGAGCGCTCCTGGGTCTGCGTTTGTGATTGGTTGGGAGGATGTAATGAATGCGATATTAACCTACACGATAAGCTAGAATGCAAATGGAAAGAAAACTGTTCTATTATTGAACTTTTTATTGACTGTTTTTATTTTCTATCGCACCACACGTCTATAGATTGGTATACAGTATACATTGTTATTGAATCATTGGCTGGCCCTATCTTCACATCTCCACAGCACCATATACAGACACAAAGTCACAAAGTGCTGTATAACATAAGTTACATTGAAGTTACATATAATATATAATCTAATATCTATTGCTTAGATAGGAAACTTTTTGACCAATCTGCATGATTTGATTGAATTTGACTTTGTAAAATGCTTTGAGATGACCTGTGTTGTGAATTGGCGCTATGTAAATAAAATTGAATTGAATTGAAAAACAAGGATAAAAAAGCACAATGCAATCAGGACATAAAAGCCTGGTAAAACTAAAAAGCTTTCAGTCGTTTTTTAAAAGCGTCCAGAGCCAGCAAAGCGAAGTTTCAAGGCAAAACCATTTCACAGTTTGGGAGCCACAGATAAGAAGTCTATTTAAATCCTAAACAACGCTGACCATTTTCATGTGGTTTTATTGCTGTATTCATCCATTCGTGCACAATCAGTGGCTATACCCACTTATCCATTATTAATAAAAAAAACCCCATCAAACCAAATCTCCAACCAGTTCTATAGTGGCCACATTTCATTTGTTTCTCTCTGCTGAAGCGAACCGAAAATGTACGAAAGCGTCACTTTAAACTGTGTTTGTGCACCATTACTTCCCTGCTGTGCCTTGGTAGTGGTAATAAATACAGTTATGATGAGTTACAAGCCAGAACACAACTGAAATGAAAATATCTGAAAATTACAAAATATGCCTTTTGAACAATTGGATCAGACTGAAGGTAACTGAAGAGTCAAAACTGCTTGCCATGTATAAAGCATCCCACCCAAGACAAGTAAAATAAAAAAACAAAAATAAAACTGCATATCAACTAATCATTTCCAACTCTTGCCCTGACCCATCTTGTCCTTGCCTCGGCACAACACGCTGGGCTTGGTGACAACATCAACTTGTTCTGTAATGTACAATCACATAACTGCGATAAATGCTCACTGCTGTGATTTAACATCGCCCCAGTCTCGGCTCCAGCTGCGTCCGAGCTGCAGGGTCACTGTTGGTGGTGTGGATGATTTAGAGCGACCCAGGTGGAAGGGCAGGACCCTGTGTCAGAGCAAATCTATGGGGCCTTCAACCACATTCAAGCACTTTACTAAAACATAAATATATGAAATCAATGAAAGTCTTAAGATCAGAGTATTTAATAATCTTTTTATTGTAAACCTATAAGTGTTTTTTACCCAAAATTACTGCATTTCTTTTATGTGCATCCCAGTATACTAGGATTACCTTATACTTAAATTGAAAAAGTAAAACACACACCCCTATTTACATATACATATACATACATATATATATATATATATATATATATATATATATATATATATATATATATATATATATATATATATATATATTTGAAAAAAAAATTTTTTTTAGCTCTTATATACATTTTGTTATGTACTTGGAGTCTCTAGGAGTGCAGAAAAGTTGAATGTAGTCTGCCCAGGGGCTGCATAGATGTCTTTATATTCTGTACGGGTCATATTTTTCAATCTGTTCAGTTTTCTATATTCTATATCACATGTTTTTTGAACAATCATGTGACAGTATTTGCTGCAGAACTGCTATAAAGGGTCATGGACAACCAGCTTATCAATTTTGTAATCCGCTATTTTTATTTATCTTTTTGCTGTGATTTTGTTGTCTAAGCTGAAGTATGCCAAAGCTACAAGTGGATAAGTGAAAACGTTCGGTTGTTGGTGTATTGCAGCGTACTACAAAAATGGCCGGACAGGGTGGAGTTGGGCGCACTGTGTCCTGGAGGGGAGTGGGGTGTGCCTCATTTGCATTTAAAGAGACAGCAGCAAAGCGAGTTGCTCCCTGACGCACCACAGAACAGGGGCAAACGGAGGGGCTGGGGGCAACAATAACGAGGAATTCAGACCAAAGCCTTACAGTTCCACTTAAACCATGACTGAGTTATTTGAATATGAAAAGGAAAGCTTTAAAAAGCATATTGCCCCTTTTAATGACTATGGTTGACAGATAATAAACACCCAAAGTTTGGTTTCTCAAAAAAAAAATTGAAACTCACAAGAAAAACGAGTTTTAATACAGAATGATGGCCCTTCTATATAGTATATCCACATACCGTACTGGGTATACACTCAGTACTTGGTTGGAGCTTGTTTTGCATGAATTACAGCATCAATGCAGCGACACGTGAAGGCGATGAGCCTTTAGCTCAGCTGTAGTGTTAAGGAAGCATTGGTTGCTCAAACAGCCATCTTTATCTTGTTTGCGTTGTTAGGTCTTGTATCTCTCATCTTCCTCTTGACAACAATCCACAAATTCTCACTGGGGTTCAGATCAGGCCAGTTTGCTGGACAATCAAACACAGTAACACTATGAGCACTTTGGCAGTGTGGGCCAGTACCATGTCCTGCTGGAAAATGCATCAGCATCTCCTTAAATCTTGTCAGGAGAAGGAAACATTAAGTGCTCGAAAGTTTCCTAGTAGCTAACTACTCTGACTTTCGACTTGATGAAACACAGTGGACCAAGAGTAGATATCATATGATATACCAATGTTAGCTATAATTAACCCAAGGAGTTAAAACTATATATAAGTGAAGAGAGACAAGTGTTTCCTGTTGATTCACAGTAAATCAAACAGGTGCATAATTTCTATTCTATTAAAAATGTTTTTTTTCTGTGTATACAGTGAAAGATTCATTCTGTGGTGCAGCAAATAAATGATATACCAGCAAATTAATTTACACGAATACATACCAAGAGATACGTGCCCAATTTAGCAGGCACAGATCTAATTCTGGATTTCACCCTAATCAAAAAAGATGTAATTAATTAATCAGATAATTCACTGCCACGCATGGCAGGACACACATCTGTGCAGCAGTAATGGGGAGGGAGACAGCAGAGTCGAGCTGAGCAGCTCTGCTTCCCTGTGCCAGGCTCATCAACGGTGCTGGAATCCAGAGCAACTTTAAAAGAAAAGGAGCAGCACTCCCAGACACTCTGGTGATCTCTCCTGGACTTAGTGCCTGCTGTTGGCTTGAGAGAACAGAGCGGAGCGACCGCGGGAAGAAAAGATCCGAGGCTATTTGAGGAAACGGAGATGACTTGAGGGAGGCAGAGCCGGTGCAAGACAAACATAAACTGTGCCACTTCATCTGAAGACAATGGGGGACAGGACACCGAGTGTGCTCTCATCCACATCTCCATTGTCTGCCCATCTCTTTTACTCCTCCTCTGAGCATGGAGCATAAGCGGGGTGAAAGGAGGAGGGGAAGGGAGGAGGAGGGGGAGCAGCAGGGGGGCAGAGGGGGTCTGGCTGTGTTCTTTCTCCTCTGTCTGTGTGCGAATGCACAGACGGTTCAGTAGTAATTTGATGTGTGTCCCCGGGGACATTTGATGGATTAAAGCTAAGCAGCTCCATTTCGCAGCACCACCTGATCTTCCTCTGCCTGTGCCCCATATAAAGGCTGCCGTGATTGCTGATCTCAGCTAGTCTGACAGTCTCTCTCTCTCTCTCTCTTGCGCTCTCTCCCTCCTCTCTCTGTCTGTCTCCATCTCTTCTCTTCCTCACTGGTCTCTTAAGCCTGCTGCATCACAGGAGCTATCCAGTGCTGAACAGGATTGCTTTTATTTTTTTATTTTTTTATTTTTTCCAGGGGAAGCTGGGGGGAACCAAAGAGTATCAGCCCAGCATTGCCATCAGCCTTGTCCTGCACTGGTTTCCATCTTTTTTCGTTCTTGTCTTATGTTTCTGACCACATCCACCAGAAGGATTACCGTCAAGCCCGCTCCGCTTGTTTGCGTCCTCAGAGGGTCTTTTATTTTCTCTCATGCGTTTCTCTCAGCCCCGTGTTTTCATCCACTGAAACATGCCCCGCTCTTTTTTGGTGAAGAAGATCAAGCTTGATGATTTTTCTTCGTCCAATGTGGCCAACTCCAACCATCATCACCACCTGGATGACTCGTTCACTTTTGCACGCTCCATCACAGACTCCGTGACCAGTCTTGGGGTTCGTCTCAGTGAGAATGGTGAGTTATAGCATGCCTCCAGTGTGAGCCGCTCTAGTTGAAGATGTCCTGTAAAAAGCCCCGGCGCTGATTTCAGCATGCCTCACACTTCCACACGGACAGTGTCCTCGTTTCGTTTGCTGGGTGGAATTTTTGCTTTTTGTTTGAGTCAGCTTATATGAGACGTACTGAAACTGTGTAAATTAATGTGACACGTTACATGCATCCAGCTGATTTTCTGCACCAACATCCAAAATAATCCGCTTCCGAGGCACCCCACCCCCATCGCCGTGCTCCCAGACTTTTGTTTTTTGACTCCGGCAAAGGACAGACACAATTCAGGTCACAGCCACGGATTAGTTTATGTAAATAGGGAAGCAAACATGTGTCTAATCAGGAAAGCTAGGATGCGTATTTGTATAACTGCCAGAGCCCAGTGGTGGATAAACACATGCAGGCTGACGATATCTGGTCATCATATGAAGTAAAAAATTCATGAATATGAGAGATGAGTATCAGATGATACATTTGTCCTTAGCTGTTATTGTCCTTGAGTTCCCATCATGGTCCGATCCTCCCATGCCCCCCTCTTCCCATCCAAATGGAGCATGCACACAGTCTCCCCACCCCCATCGCTCCGCTACATCTTTCTCTTCCTTCCGGGCATTTGAAAACTAGCAGGGGTTAGAGTTTCAGCAGTGCAGGCCTATTGCCGCCACAAGAGACATCAACACACTGTACAGTGAAGCCGGGAGGGAGGCGGGGAGACGGGATGAAGGAACGCTGAAAAGAGGCAGAATAAGGAGACAAAAATGCTCAGGGCAGCAATGAGGCAGGTCACGTGACGGAGGTTGTACAGTAAACACGGAGAAAAAAGGCACATAACTGCGCTGTGGTCAGCACACCGTCCGGCCACGCTAAGCTTCCGGTCAGAGCTGAGGGGCGACCTTCACTTTCACAGCCTGCTTCGGGCTCGTCGCTTCCATTTTGTGACCACGTTTAGTGGGCCATAGGAAAGGCTTTGTTGTGATTCCCTAAGTCGCTTTAACAGAAGGAGAGGAACCACAGTGCGCAGCTAAACCCTGTTGATGATGCCCACCTGTTATTCAGCCATTTCAGAAGCAAGGTGAAATCTTAAGCAGCCACATCACACTATTTTATGTTGCTTTGCAAACAACATAAACAGATCAGCAAAAAATCTAAATAAGCAATTAACCAACAATTAAAAGTCAAGAAATGTAGTGCCAAAATAATTATTTATCCCTCCAAGCATGTTTTTTTTTTCTTTTTGCACATGCTGATTGGCCATTTATTCCTGTAGTTGCAGGATTTTTTTTACTAAGCATTTAATAATCCTTTTGTGCAGTTTTAGTCACTCTATTGTTCTTCATTCTATTGTTCAGCCCCATGAAAAATAAGCATTTCATTAACAGAAGAAAAGAACAATAAGTCACTGTATTAATCTTGACAAAAAACCTTTTCATCTGAAAGAAAGAATTATTATTTTACGCTGAGCCCAAAAAAAAGGAGATAAAATACAGGATTTTTTTTCCAGCAGCGCAGCTGAAACACCTAACGTCAGCACTTCTGCTGCTCCGGGAGATATTCTTTCCCCCCATTGTGGAGACATTTGACTTGAGTGTCTGTCGAACAACAAAGAGGGGTGGCTGAGAGGGTCCATTAATTACATGCTTGCTTTGCATTACAGAAACGAGTCTATGAGCTGTAAAGGCTGATACAGCGCGAGTCCTAAATTGTGAGCTTCGTGTTTGACCTTGAGTAATTGAAACACGATAAACACCTCTGCATACGTTGATAGTGGCCGTAGGTTTTTGTTAGTGAGAATAATAAAATAAAAAAGAAATATTGCAATATAACGCAGTGCAAATACCCTTCATGCTTGCTGCTAATGTGGCTGTAAAACAGGTGGATTTGGCTCCTCATCACTGTTGCAACGGCCGCATTTATGCATTTAAAAGCAACCATGAGAATAAAACCAACAAAATAAATGCATTTGTTTGGTTTTAGAAAGAAAGTGACGCTGTCTCACAGACGAACGCCATCTGTGCAGTTTAAACCCGTGAAGCCATGCAGTGCAGCATAATGCCGCGTGCACAGGCCTGTAGTTTCCTTGTCCCCGGGTGTCACGGTCATGTCTTTGACAAAGGGGGTGTGTGAACTGAAACCCTTGGGAACGGAGAAGCAGTAGTACGAGAGCACTTAAACTGATTTCTTTATGGCTTGTTTCTTGAAAGCACTTCAGCATGTTTGCGGCAGCAGACAGGTGACCCTCTTTGGAAACGTCGTGCGTGATGCCAAGTCTCACATTATCAGTCCTCCGGCACACGATTCAATAAACTATTATTGTGTCTCTAGGATACTTGATCTGTTTCACGCATTACTTCCACCTTCTCCAGCATTGGACCCTTCCAACAGCTGCACTATTTTACAGATGATAGGTTATTGATCAGTTCAAAACTTTGAATTTCATTAAAAAGCAGTCAATACCTAATTTCCACTGCTTGATGCACACGGCGCTTAGGAATGCCTTTTTTTTCTGCAGTTATGCACTATTTGTCTCAGGAAAAGAAATTCACCGCATTTTGAATTTGCACTTAAAAAACATCAACCCAGAAGATGAAATGCATTTAGTTGGTATTGAGCTGCGTACCGTTTGAGCATCTATCAGCCTCTGTTTGGGTTCATTTAGCTTCCAGCAAGCCTTTTAGCTGCTCTGTCACCAAGCTCCTTCAGAGGTAAAAACGAAGGACAAGAATTATGCCAACTAAAATACATCTTTTAGTGAACATGTTGAAGGAAACATGACTCTTTGCTACGTCAAAATAAACCCTGCTTGTTGAAGAACTAAAAGTTCAACATGATATGAGCAGATGCGTCAACTGGGTCAAAACTACATTTTGGATTGCTGCAACGTTATCTACTTGATGCAATCATTTGTCCACTGTCGCCACATGCTTGCTTCAGAGGAAGGACTGCTGCAAAACCCAATGACTTGCAGCAAGGACAATTCTCAGGGCTTCCCTAGATGAATACTGTTCTATTTATTTGCATTATAAATTGATAAAATTGTATTTTTACTATAGATTACTTTACAATACGTTATGAATTGTTTTTGTTGTAAAGCGCCACCCTGCACGGATAAGCGGGTATAGATAATGGGTGGAGGGATAAATTTGTTTGCAGCAAATGGTAAATAAAATGTAATGTAAGCTATGATAAATTAGAAAAACCGTCCAAAAACAAATATGGAAACTCAGAATTTAAACATTATTCTGTTTGATGTGTTCTATGCTAACTCTAAGAGGGAATTTTTAGTCAATTGTCCCAGATTATTCTAGAGGGGCTGACTGCCCCTTCCAACACAGCAGACTCCACTGATAACTCTGCCTTAATGAGACTCTCGCTGATAAACCTGAGATAAATATCATGGCTTCAAGTTATCAGTAATAACTCGGCTCTTTGCTTCCCAATTTTAGCTTCAAAACAACTTTACCTTAATAAAACGGGATGAGTGGACCTCATTTAACCTTCACTGTCTATGTCAAGCACACGCTGGCCGACAGTGAGAAGCAACAAGTGGGGGGGGGGGGGGTGCTGCATTACTCTAATCTTCAGTCATCCGGAGAACCATAACCTCGTTAAAAGACATTCAACTCGAGGAAAAACACGGCAAAAGATTCTTGTGGTTTACAAAATATAATTTTACATATGCTTGGTACAGCTGAACAACAGCAACCAACCCGGAGGGCTTAAATGTGTCACTCTTTTCTCTATCGCTGCCCGAGTTTAGCAAAAGCTTCAGCTTGTTCTGTGCTACCATTCATCCTTCCACTATTTTGAGAAAGGGCAGCCATCCAAGTTTGTAATAATGTAATCACGGACATGTCACCGTGTCCTCATCCATCACAACCTCTGGCCAACTGTGTTTGTGTGTGTCCCTTACCCAGGATACATCCAGGATTACATCACGCCATCTGTATACCAGGGGGAGAAGAAGATGGAGCATAAGTTGGCGTCGCCGGTGTCGGACCCCTTGTACACCCAGGTGAGCAGCGGAGGGGAGTACTGCGACCCGGACCTGAAGCACCCCGACAGCCCCCAGTCCGGCATGACGGCGAGTGGCTTCTACAGTGGTGAATCGGAGGCTCTGGCCGAGGGTTACACCATGGATGCCTTCTTCATCTCCGACGGCCGCTCCAGGCGAAAGGGAGAGGGCGAGGCTCGTGGGTCCAGCTCGAGAAGCAGCAGTGCAAACGGAGGGGCTCAGGAGAGAGGAGCCAGCGTACCTCGCCACACCTGCAACGAGTGCGGAAAGACCTACGCCACCTCCTCCAACCTCAGCAGACACAAGCAGACGCACCGCAGCCTGGACAGCAAGATGGCCCGCAAGTGTCCCACCTGCAGCAAAGTGTACGTGTCCATGCCGGCGTTGGCAATGCACATCCTCACCCACGACCTCAAGCACAAGTGCGAAGTGTGCAGCAAGGCGTTCAGCCGGCCCTGGCTGCTGCAGGGTCACATGCGCTCACACACGGGGGAGAAGCCCTTTGCCTGCGCCCACTGTGGCAAAGCCTTTGCTGACCGTTCAAACCTCCGCGCCCACATGCAAACACACTCTGCCTTCAAGCACTACAGATGCAAGCGCTGCAATAAGACCTTCGCTCTCAAGTCCTACCTGAACAAGCACTATGAGTCAGCTTGCTTCAAGGGCTCTGCAGACGAAGACGACTCTGGATCAGAAAACTAACCCCCGAGAGAAGCAAAATTTCTGAACCCCTGTCGAAGGTTCACAACCAATAACCCTGTTCACTCTGCCCTCCATGCCTTTTTTCTTCCCTTTTTTTAGAAAGCAATATTTTCACTGAGATTACGTGAAGAAACTCTGATAACTGATTATGGCAAAGACAATTTCAAAAGATGCTGGATTTTTTTCCCCTGCACAGTAGCTAATCGTCCACAGAAACATACAATCAATCAACCTTCCCCGCAAATAGAGACTGTAGATGTTAGTTGTACACAACTCAGCGACATGTGCTCACACCGATGTGGGAACATGTAAACACACACACACACACATACGCACACACACACACCACGATACATACATGATGCACATCCACACTTACAACACAATTATATATGAGGCCTGGCATGTGAATTTTTATCAATGACTATAATAATATTGATATCAATAGTAATAATATTTAGATTCCTGATATTTTATAGGAAATAGTAACAAAAAACAAACAAAAAAAACATAAAAAAGGACTAACAGTGTTATTTTGTTTTTTAGAGACAAAATGACCTCTTGTATTTTTATGCTGCTTTTTATTTGCTAAGAATTGAATTCTTTTGCAACTGCCAACATAAACTTTTTACAAAAATGTGAACTATGACAGTATTTGCAAAAAAGGGAGATCATTTTAAAAGGTAAAAAAAGAAGACAAACCCTCCTTTTTTCCACACCAACCTTTCAATTCAACGGATGTTATTTTTCTATTTAATTTTTCTAAATTTATTTTTTTGTGCTTTTTATCTCTTGTTGATCAAAAGCTTCTTTGTAACTGTGGGTACATCAAACAGAGCTCATCTTAAATAAGCTATAAAAGATCATACGTCATTCAGATCTATTCTGCAGGAACAGCGATTTTGAAATGTTGGCCTGTTGAGCAGGTATTACTTCTCCCACCATCTGATCCGATTCACAGTCTCACCCTGATGCACAGACTTGGACAAAAAAAACAAAAGAATAAAAAAAAAACACTGAGAGCCAGACCAAATGATCGAATAAGTGCCATGAGCAGTTCACTCATCTATAGCAATTAAAACTTGTTGTTCTTCCTCCACCATGACGGCTTGCGTAAACTCTGCTGCCTTCATGGTGACTCGTCCAGTCTTAATGAGTAATCTCAACCCCCTATTTGAGGTGCTCCCCCCCCTCCTCCACCAGTATTACCTCAGAGTGAACGTACGGACTCGCACACCCTCAGTTACAAAGTGACAAATTTTTGTGTTTGTCTGTTTTTATATGTCGCTCAAAGCTACGCCCATGGTTTAGTAGATGCATACCATCTATTTATCATGTAAATACTTTATTTATCCTCCTGTTTATCTATTTATTTATTTATTTATTCATCCTGTTTTTTTGCTTATTTATTGAATACTTATTTATCATGTATTTATTTATTGTTTGTAATTTAAAAAAAAAAAAACGAACATCCATTGACCTTGTAAGATGCTGCTGATCTTCAAAGAAAATGTTTATATGCATGAAAACTGTAGAGAGTCCATGGGACTTAGTTTTAAAGAGGAACAATGTACAGTACCAGTGCTAGAGGACTTCCAATGAATGAATGCAGATTTAGTTTTTAGGTTTTGTGGCAATAACTTGACTGAAAAAGCAATTGACATGGAAAAACAATCACAACTGTTCTGTTTTTGTTCAACTTAGGGCAATAAAAAGAAAACAATGACACAAAAAGGCTGATTTTGTTTCCCAAAAGCCCTCCACCTTCTCGCAGAGGGACATTTTTGGCCTCTTTTTTTGTCTTTCAATCTCAGGCAATTAATAGTTCTCAGAAGTCGTCTACGTTGGTGCGGATGCATCCAGAAAATCAGAAAATAAACAGGTCTCTTTACGCTAAAGTGCACCACTTTAGAGGCACAACAGCAATAATGACGGCAAGATTAGCAGGATATTACTCCAAAACTGACATGAGGTTGCTATTTGTTAACCCAAGATTTTTTTTTTTACTCTACATTAAAAACACAACAAGACAGTAATTCTCATTAAGGTCACAGTGATAATAAAGTATTTAGCAATATTTAACAATTTGAACTCCGACTGAGACAACATAAGGCTGTTTACGCACTCTGTTTAGCAGCACTAAGAAAATGATCTTGGCATTAACTTCCAGGGAGAGAAAAAAAAAAGTTATTTTTAATTGCTGTAATAAAAGGACACGCAGCACGGCATTTCCAAACCACAGCTTAATTTTTTTCCCTTGCATCCCTCCCCTATGCAGCAGCCGTCCTCACCCTGTCCCAACTGCCTCTGAACAGACGCGGCGAGCAGTAGATGTGCTGAAGTGGGATTGGCGGAGGGTGGCGGAGTGTGGGAGGATAACAGGTGTTTGTAGACAGACTGCAGATAGGGAGCGTGATTGAGTCGGTGAGCGACCTCCAAGGGGAAGGTCAAGCACCAGCAGGCAAATGCACTGTCAGCTATTTGCATATTCCAAATGGATGGCACTATAGCAGTAATGCTGAGCTCGCTCTGAAAAAAAAAAAAAAAAAAAAAAAAGCTAAGCTGAGGAGGAGAAAAGAGAGCGAAGAGGAGCTTCTGTTCTATTTGTTCATCCTCTTCTCTCTGTTTCACCATCATCCTGTGTAGTGCTACAGCTGAATCACTGCATGAGAGCATCCAAACCACCTGTCTAATGATCAACGTGTAGGACACACAATCTGGAACATCACTGTAATATTACACAAACGCAAAAAACAATTGCTTCCAAGATTATTATTTGTTTTTCTTCATGTTTTTTTTTCTATTTAAGATGTAAGAGTCCAATAAGGTATCTCCAAAATGCGGGGGTTGTGTTGTAAAATGGCAAAAACATGCACTGGGTATATTAAAAACCTCAACTGCAAATGCAGGCTTGCATCTAAACCTGGCAGTATTAAAAGACTACTTAAAGGGAAGGTGGCACAACATGATAGCAAAATATTGCATTTAGATGTAAGGAAACATTGTTCCTCTTTGATTTTGTAAATATATTTGTAAATATATCACAGCAATAATATCACAATGCATGTAGACATTTAAATGCTCTTTTTCTATCCATGTCTTTTTTTTTCTATTTAAAAACAAAAGAAGACAAATGCAGGTACCAATTGCAGTCTGGTTGGCCATGTGAATCAGGGAGCGTCTTGATTACGAAGCTATCTGTTATAAGTTAAAACAACAACTATCAACGCTGTGTTTTCTCAAAGATCTGATCATGTTGGGTATTATTTTTTATTCTTCCTTTCTTCTTTCCTTTCTATTTATGTGCCCGGCTTGGCTGCGCAATGAAAAAGTGCCAAAAAGTATGATTTCCATGACAAAAGCCTTCAACATATGGTTGGCTGCTTGAAACCATCCATATGGTCCTCAAAGAAAAAAAACCTGATTAAGATTTTCCACCTTCTTTCTCATTCTCTCTGTCTCACTCTCCTCCTTATCTCTCTCTCTCTCTCTCTCTCTCTCTCTCTCTCTCTCTCTCTCTCTCTCTTTCTCTCCGTTCCAGTATGAAGAAACTTAAGCCATGATTGCTGAGGGGTGTTTTCATTTATCTTGTTCTGCTACAATTAATAATGATGACCACAATAGCAATGATAACATTAATAAAAACAATAGCACAAGGAACCAGCAAGTCCACTTGTATTTCTTTTTAAATGCTTTAATTTTTTTTTTACATAAATTAGATTTTCTGTATTTATGTACACTACAGATTTTTGCAGAAAATTGCATGTAATGCCTTGCAAAACCATTGAATTTTTTTTCTTTTTTACAGAAACCTCTTTACTGTGATGTTTTGTGATAGGCAAACATAACGTGGAAAATAATTGTGTAGTGGATGCAAAATGACACACAGTTGCCATGTTTTTCTTTTTTATAGCGTGCCGTTTTATAGTATTCACACCTCTTACACTGAAGCCTCTAAACAAAGCCCAGTGCATCCAATTGCCTTCAGCTCATCTAAAAGGGTCCCTCTGTGTGTAATTTAATGTCAGTATAAATACAGCTGTTCTTTGAAGGCATCGCAAACCGCCTCCTGAAGACCAAGGGACACAGCAGACAGGTGAAGGGAGAAGTGAAGGAGTAGTTTAAAGCAGGGGTTAAGTTAGGGGTGGACAATAACTCAATATCTATATATTTCAATATAACTTTATTTAATAAAGGTGATATGACATTTCCAATATTTCAATATACATTACAGTATTGAATAGTAGTGATTACAGCATTTTTCACTGACTGACGCTCTGGGTTTTATGTAGTTTTATGCGTTTTATTTTTAAAGCAAATATCTCTAAAATGTTATATTGGAGGAGTTTTACAATCATGGCAAAATAAGTGTGTTAAGTTTGTACAGGAATCAGTTGTGGGCATTCTTCGTAGTCTTTCGGAGGCTTTTATTTTGTTTATATCGATAGCGCAACTATATCGTATCGACCCAAATTAAGAAATATATTGTGATATAAGTTTTGGCCATATCGTCCAGGCCTAGGTTAGGTTATGGCTTTGAACATCCCACCATCCATCTTCTAAAAAGGAAATAATATGAGACAGCTGCAAACCTTTGATGCAGCCAAGAGGCCCACAGTGACTCTGGAGGAGCTGCAGCCATAGGTCAGGTGGGAGAATGTGTTGACAGGACAACTATTAGTTATGCACTCTACAAACCTGGCCTTTGGGAATGAGTGAAAAGATCATACTGAACTTTTTGGCCTACATAAAAAAGTATGAAATATAACCTTAGCCATCACAATGCAACATAGTGGTTAAGCAGCATTATGCTATGGGGATGTTTTTTTTCTTAAAGCTGCAGTAGGGATTTATGACAAAAACGTGGACTTAGCCTGAAAATTTAAACAAGCACACCTTACAGGTCCCTCCCTCTGGCTCTTTACTGCGCTACGGCCCTCCCTCCACAGTTCCTCCCCACAGCGGAGCCTAGGCTAGTAAGCAGAACTAACTGTTAGATTTAGCAACAAGCTACAGAGTAAAATGAGACTTGCGCTATCACCAGTGATACTGTAACCATCGATGTGTTAGTTGTGTAGTTAAGAGCACCTTCTTGTCGAGCCGAAACGTGGCCAAATCTGCATCAGTTTTAAATCCTTTGAGGACACGTAGCTCCCTCCACCTCTAAAAAGGCGCTCTGATGCTCGTTTTATTTAGAGCTCAGTCTACCACTCTCTTCTTAGCTCGCTTTTGTTTTTCGGGTAGGGGCCAATCAAAGAAAGTGGCAGTTTTCCTGTAGCATTAGGTTGTTTCTCCGCCATCAGCTTAAGCACTGTTGCAATCTTGAACAACGGTATGAACTGTGCGGGGGAGGGGTGACTGAGGCTGTTAAGACGCTCCTCCTGTCTCTGATTGGTTGTTTCTAACCGGGAGCGTTGTATTTCTGCAAATGGCTGTAGGACCAATGGGAGGAGCTAGAGGAGCTTGATTTTTGTTTATTTATTTTACAAATTATCTCTCATATTTTACTGTCAATGCATAGTGACAGTTTTAACAAATGTGTAAAAAAAAACATTTTTGCAAAACTTACCTACTGCAGCTTTAAGCAGGGACAGGGAAGCTTGTCAAAGGATTGGACGACAGACGGAGCTGAATAGTAATCCTGAAAGAAAACAGAGGAAGCGAAAGAGTTGAGCCACAGGTGGAGCTTCCTCCTCAAGCAGAGTAGCAACCGTAACAGAGCAATAATAGAATGGGCGATTTTGTGTGTTAGAATGGCCCAGTCAATGTCCACACCGAAAGCCATTAGAGAATCTGTGGTAAGACTTAAAAATGGATGTGCACAGATGTTCTCCATCCAATCTGACTGAGCCCGAGATATTTTGACGACCAGTTCAGTGCCAAGATGTGCACAGCTGCATTTCCTTGAAGACATGCAACTGTCAATGTAGAGAAAGGTTGTTCTACAAATTGTACTAAATGCACAACAAGCTTTGTAAAAAAAGAAAAAACCTTGAACCATTTTTACTTTCTTTGCACTTTTGCTGGTTTGTGTTGGTCTATCACATATATTCCCAATAGATAAATTGAATTTTGTGGTTTCGATGTGTTAAACTGTAGGGGGAGTACTTTTGCAAGGCACTGTAATCTGCAGATGTTCATACTTAGAAGATAGTGACTCTGGTATCTGATTGAACTAGCTTTTAGTCAGCAGTAACAGCGTGAGTAATTATATTTAGACAATAACGTGTCATCAGCTGCCACCTCCTCTCCCAATGTTTGAGAGATTGGATGAGCTTTACAGTCAATTTCCTAAATTTTAATTTCCCCTCTCTGAGGGGGAAAAATGCCAATATCTTTAGTTCTCAAAGCAACTGAAAAGGGGGAACCATCAGAGTGCCTGACAACACCAATATCGCTTTGAGTAAGAGTTCTTGAGATGCCGGCGTTCTCAAAAGCAGAGGCATCTGTTCTGCCACTATTAAGCCCTTCCTGGCCATTAAATTTTAATGGAACATTGATTTTATGCTGGAACTACCCTTCCTGAGTGACTCAAAAGCCAGAGAAAAATATGGAACAAAATAAAAATGAATCATGACAGTGGACAGGGATTATTATTCTGGGGCTTTTCTTGATTGGTTTCCAGGGAATATACAACACTTGAATTCAATCGCTTGTGTCCTTCAGTGTCCTCCAGCAGCAGAGCGGCGGTATAATGAGACGGCAGAGTGGAACAGGGACACTGTGCAGCACGCCATTCTTCTCAATGATTGCGCTCACTGCTGCTAGTTGTGCTGCTCAAGTTTAAACAATGAATTGTTGCTTCTTATTTATTTTTTTTACATTTTGAGTAAAGCATGTGCAACAAAGCATTGATCTGAGTGCAAAAAGCAACGGCTCCCTGTGCTGCAGCTCAGGCTGTTGCAGACCTCTGCACATCAGCATTCATATCCAGTATTGAGTCAAACTTTACCTCAACAGATGTTGCCCCCTATCAGATTTTATGATGAAAGTAAATAACTGATTTCATTACATGGCAATGAACTGTAAAATAGGGACCCATGGAATCCAATTACATCACCCGTGAGAGTGCTGTGTGTGTGACAACAATCAGCACAGAGAGGCCGGTAGGGAGGCTGTGGCCCTGCATACATATCTCTGCAACGCGCCACAGAGTCACACAGCAGCCGCCGCCTCCCGCCGCCTCCCGCCGCCTCCAACACTCAGGGCACATCAGGTAAATTATTAAAAACAGCCTGAAAAATTGAGGATACTACACTCACACTTCAAAGATATTGACTTGAGAACACCATCACGGCCTGAGTGAGTACTGTCAGACAGAAAATATGAGTGCTTTCTGAGCGGATGGGGTGCGGGGTAACCACAAGGTTACTGCACAGATCCTGAGCATTGAGGCAACTGTTTAACCTTACTCGGTGCAGCTGAGATTAAAAGGGTAATTAAAGGAGCGCAATGCAGTTGATTAAACAGTTATTCATGCAGCAAGTTCTGATAATAAAATAAATAGCAATCTGCGGCGGGTTTCTTCCTGTTGAAAGGGAACTATTTTTTTCCACTTTTGCCACACACTTGTTCAGGATGAGGGATTGCTGTAAAGTTAACGACTCAATGAAATTGCCTTGGCTTCCACATAAAAAAAAAAATAAGTTTCACCAATTGCCATGAATAAATGAATTTGACTGCACTGTATTATAGCTCCACCCAAATTAGTTAAATAATGTCTAGATGCAAGTTAGACCGATGTGTCTAATAAAGCGCCTTGAGATGTTGTAAATTGTTGCTATATACCAAAACAGAATTGGCCTGAAATTCATTGAAAAGTTTTTTATTTGGTTACTTTTATTTATGTATTGTGATATTTAATTAGGTTTTACATTTACATCCTTTTCTCAAAGCTGCAATGAATACTTTCCTCTAAAAAAATCAATCACTGCAACTTCAGCAGCAGCTACATAGATTTCCTTCTGCTATATTGGCACAGACAAATTATATTTATTTCACTTTACAGGTTTATTTATATAGCACCAATCATAGAGCAAATGTCACCAAAGGGCTCTTTACAGGACAAATAGATTAATTTATATCCTTTTATTTAGAAACATATAATATAATAAATCTAACATAGTCTAATCATGTAAATAAGTTCAAAATCAATTGCATACTGGTCAGTCAAACTCAGATTTTAAATGGGAATTTGTAAAAATGTAATATTTTTAGAAAGCACACTGTGTTGAGCAATTTACTATATCTAAAAAGTACAATATTAATAATAAATCAACAAACAATAATTTTGACAATGAAATATGTATTTCTGTCTCTTTTTTGTACATTTTACAGTTTATAATTATTCAGTAGGAACAAATTTTAGGGGAATCTTTAACATAAAAGCTAAAACAGTCAGAAGAGACTGCATGTAGATGAACATTTTGAGAAATAATGAATTATTTTAGGGGCCATTGTAGATGCTGGATTTTAATCTTCGGCACTAAATTCTTTTGTGACAAAATTGTCAACCATCTTTTTGAACAGTAATAAACAAAATGTTATTCCTTTAGGAGGTTTGGACAGCAGACTTGGAGGTTTTTTTTGAAAAAATGTTCCACTTGTTGAAGATTTGTTATAATCAAATGACAAAAGAATGACAATATATTTAAAAATTAATAATAATTATTATTATGTGACCCAAATTAAGTTCACAAAGTAAATGCAATTGGGTGGCTCACAACTAAACAGCGATTTAAAAAAAAAAAAAAAAAAGTAATTTTTTTTGTAGTTAAGATTAACTCATCTTCAACTCGCCCTCATTTTGACCCTTCCCTTGCACCTGGCGCCCTCTGTTGGCTATTTTCCAACTATTACTAATAAACATCTATTGACGCCACAATCAGCTTAACTGCAGATTCAGCTAAGGGAAGACTTTTACTTTTCACTTAGAGTTTTAGTGACAATGCCTTTTGAATGTTAGCACAGGGTCCACAATACAGTCAAGCGTGTGCTGAACAAAAGATGGTAACTAAAAAAATGACAACAACAGATCATGTTTTGGTGGCTGCTTTGGGGTTTGTGGTGACATTTAGTAATGGGTAATAACAGTGCTGCACATTACAATGCAAATATTATTAATGTTGTTTGAATATTAAGGTATAGGACTGTACAGCAACACTGCAAACCCAGTAAAAAAAATGCACCACAATCACTTAGCATTAATACTGACCACTCAACAAGCAGCATGAAGAACGATCCCGCACAGCCGGCCAGGGCCAACCAACTGTAACTTCCCCTTTAAGAGCGAACAGTTTGTCTTTTCACATTCCGCATCACAGGAGAGATGCTCATTAAAAGCTCCTCCATTCCTCACTGTTTCATCAAGTGAGACTGCCAAGCTCTTTAACTCAGTGTTCTTGATGTTTGTGCTGTTTGTGTAAAAACCCATCTGTTTCCTCGCCTCTCTGTTGGCAGAGGGTCCACCTCATCCGTATGCTTCTCTTTTTGAAGTCATGTCAAAATCTCATTTTTATGCATCTAAGATATCCAACTTGTCATCAGCACTCAGACAAAAGTCAAAGAGGGCACTCCTTAAATAGCTCCTTTCTTTCCTTTATATACAATGCACGCAGAAACAAGGACAGGAAAAGATTCAGAGGCAGAAGATTTTAGGATTTGCCGCGTTGCTGTGATTAGTTGTTTAACGGACCGACAGTAGATTGATATGCACGACTGTTTTCTGGTTGAATAATAATAGTCTACAGACATTTTATGGGATGAATGGCAAATATTTCTCAGCCTTTGTCTGTAACATGTGAGGATTTAATTTTTGTTGCACATTATACAGTCAGTAGTTTACATCCAGGACAATTAATTTGGTCTTTTTGTTGATTCGTCTGAATAGTTTGATTAATGTAGAATATAAAACTTGTGTGATGCACATCAGGTGCACCAATTTGAGTTTACTGTGAATTTGCTTCAAACCAAAATTATAAATACAGCCTCAAATACATTCATAGTGTATTTGATTGGATTTGTTGAAATGCCCTACATCAAATCACAACTCAATCACTGGCTTTTAGTGGTGAAATCCGAATATTTCACTCCTCTTTTCAGCAGAATACGTTTAAATCTGTAGGTCGCCTAGTGCAGGCCAACCTTTATGGCATAATCTTTACATTTTGAGTAGGGTTGAAGATGGGTGTGTTAATGTTAGCCTGCTTTATCAACTCCTAACCAATTTTGTTGAGTGTTTGGGATCAGTGTCCTGCTAGGGACCCATGGAAACACTGAAAGCTGCCAACCGTCTTACCCAAACCAATCCCCCCAAATAAAAGGAAGGATGCAAAGCAAATTTCACATCAACATGCATAGAGAGCGTGTCGGCCAATAAAGAAGTTGGTGGTTCCTAAAGTGATACGTTCAACCTCGACAGAAATTTGCAGCAGCTGAAAGTAAGACTTTTAAACCTACCAACACTGCAACAACAGTCAAGCATGGTAGTGGTAGGATCATGCTGAGGGACTGCTTCGCTACCATTGGTGCTGGTGCAATGCACACAGAGGATGGAATAATGAAAGAGGAGGAAGGCCTCTGAATTCTTCAACTTCACCTCAAATATAGAGATGTAGATGTAGATGGTTGAAGTTTGGACACCATAGGTTTTACAATGGGTCCAAATACACATCAAGAACCTATTTTGGATGTCAAAAGTAGGCTAACTTGAAAGCACTGGAATAGCTTCAAACTCAAATATATTAAAAAAGCATGATATGTTTAAGCAGGACCTCTGCCAGGAAGCCAACCAATCATAATTAACTACGGTATATCCCTTCTGGTGGGAAAGTGGGTCATTATGAGGTCTGAAGCATGTCATTAGCCGTCTTTCCTTCAACGATTTTTTTAATGCGCAGTTTGACATATCGGATTGGAAAAGGTTGATGGAAGCGACAAACTGTTTTTACACTCGCTTGAAGTTTTTGGCTTTTCAGAAAAAGCGTAAATGCATAAAACAGAAGATGGAAACACAAATCAGTTCTGATGTAGCGATTATTTACCTCACGTGACTGATCAGATGTTTCCGCTGTCGGCATCTGCTCAGATATTGCCATAACACACATAGAAATGTATTATTTTTTTCTCTACGTTTCCAGACTGCAAGTTAAGTCGCCAATATTAGCTGAAATGATTTTTTTTTTAATTACAAGTTGTCCGATAGCAACACATCCTGAAAACCTCAGATGTGTGGCCCATGCTAGTTTGCAACCTCTACTTCCTGTTTATTACGGCCATGTGTAACGTTAGCTTCTGACAAAATTACGCTTTCCATAGCCTAATTAATTCGCTCCAAACACGAGATGGAAACAAACCTAATTTACTTATTTTTTTCTTTTTTGCGTCATTTTAAAAGTTTGCTCAAAATTCGCACGACAATAGGATGAAAACGAAAAAGAATGTGGACATTTATACAATTATTACTGCTGGTGTATGTAGGTATTTAGGTTTATGTGTAAAATTCAGACCATGTCTGGTTTAGAGAAGATTTACAATGAAGTTCGTGCACCCACTTGTTCTTTTTAAAAACCATAGAAGGTGCATAAATCATTAGAAAAGTGTAAACTTCTGACTGGATCTGTAGTTTGCTCAATATCTAAGAGTTAAAAGGCATTTTACTTTATTGGTTGTTACAAGGTATGGCTAAATAAATCAAAAAAAGAATCAGGTGATTAGTGGCTAAAGGAAATAACTGGCTGATGGCACCCTAATGATTTGTGTAATGTGGATTTAACGTCCCTTCTGAGGCTTTCTGTGTTTATACTTAAACATTAAGGGCTAAAATAATGTCTTTGTGCTTCTGGTGGTTCTGTAAGGTTAATGAACTGAGCAGAGTGTAAATGAAAAGAAAGACAGCAGCCCAGTCCACACCTAAATAACCTCACTCCCGAGCACCACTTGTTCTCCCTCAGGATTTGATACAAGGAGCAAATTTATTTCAAGGCAATGAAAGATCATTAAACAGAAATCCCATTCTGAGCCGCTGCACTTACAGGAGGGAGTAGCAAAATAATTTCTGCAGATTCAGGCAGCAAAACCCTTAAGTGTAAAATCAACATAACCGCACAAATCCGTCATGGAGAAACATCCACTGTTGCTAAATCGTGTTGTGATTTCACAAGCCTCATCTGTCACAAAGCTATACTTTGAAGGCTGGAAATCAGCATTAGAATAATTATCACTTTAAAAGGCATGTCAGCGTGTAAAAAAAGAAAAAAGAAAGAAAGAGGAAAGAAAAGAGGCAGGAATAAATATAGCCTGCTTTTCCGGCTAAAAGCTGGCAGGTAATTTTCTCCAGCTGCTCTAAGTGTGACAATCCCACAGGGAGCGAAATCTAATATTAACAGCAAATTATTATGTGGGAACTGTTCTTCCATGACCTGCTGTTGTACCTGTGTGACTAACTCAATCTGAGTAATTGAGATATGTGAGCAAGTCGAATGCAGCCCTGCTGTGACAGCAGAGGGTCGTTTAGAGTGTAGCAGGACTCCAAAAACACCAAAACACCGCAGCTAATTTGCATGTCTATACGCCTTAACTGACAGGGGCTCCTCTGATCAAGTGATGCTGGCTTTTCTTTGGTGTTTAATATGGAATCTGAATGACAGCAAAGCAGAAATTGGACGATATACAGAAGAAAAGGGTGAAGATTTCAGTGTACATATAGCACATAATTGTAAAGTGGGATGAAAAAGATACATCATTTCCTTTTTTTTTAATAAAAATCTGAAAACTGTTATGTAGATTCTTATTTCCTAAAGGAGTTCTTTGTAGCTCTGACTGTATGTTCAGGGTTATTATCCTGTTGGAAAGTAACCCTCTGCCCCGTGTCTTTAGCACACCTAACATGTTTTCTTCCAGGATTGCCCGGTATTTTGCTCCACGTGTCTTCGCATCAGCTCTGACCAGCTTCCACGACTCTGCTAAAGAAAAGCATCCTCATAGCACGATGTAGTAATGTGCAGGGTTAGTCTTCCCTCACACATAGCATTTTATATGTAGAAGAAAAAGTTACATTTAGGTCTAATCTGACCCGGACACCTTCTTCAAGCACATGTTTGCTCTTTCCCCTATTTAACTAGAGGCAAATTTTACACAAAGCATGCTATGGCCTTCTTTCAACAATGCTTTTGTTCTTGCCATTCGTCCATAAATCCTCAACTAATAGTTGTGCTGTCAATGATTCATTAGGGCTGCACAATATATCGCAAATAAATTGTCATCGCAATATCGGTGAGTGCAATATTCATAACACAAAGGTCTGTTTGCAGTGCAATAATTGTTTGTTTAGTATATTTGAAGTGTTAAAGGTATACTATGCAACTGGGGTTGATTTTCCAGCGAGGCTCCCCCCAGAGGGCGAAAGTAAAAGTGCACTGTCGTAAAGATGCTCAGCTGTTCTGGTTTCTCCGTCAAGACAGGCGCGGTTGTTTTGAGCTTAGCAGACAGGCGAACGCAACGAAAAGTGGAAAAAACGGCAGTACAAACAATGACTAACACAGTGAAGGTATGAACATCAAGCTTCCCGCAGCGCTATCTTGGCGAGGCGGCCGCGGCGGCCGCCTCGCCAAGCCGCCGCCTCGCCAAGCCGCCGCCGCCGCCGCCGCCGCCGCCGCCGCCGCCGCCGCCGCCGCCGCCGCCGCCTCGCCAAGCCACGGCTGCCGCCGCCGCCTCGCCAGTTTTATTATTATTATTATTTTTTTTTTTTTTTTTTTTTTATGATGGCGAGACGCTACCGCCGCCGCCTCGCCAAGCCGCAGCCGCCGCCTCGCCAAGCCGCAGCCGCGGCCGCCACCTCGCCGCGGCCGCCGCGGTAGCGTCTCGCCAACATAAAAAAAACAAAACAAATAATAATAATAATAATAAAACTCGATATGCTTGCATGTTTATTTGACGTTAACACGCGGTTCTTTGTTGTTGCTTTCGCGCGTGCATATAGTGAATGGCAGGGCAAAAACACATGGAGTTCTCGCCGTAAAGCGAGACTTCTGTGTGTGCGAGCCGAGGGCTCTTGCATTGCAAGTGCGGTATTTCCCCCACAGACCCCCAGGGCGGCCGAGAAAACCTTTGTTCGACCTGAAATGACTCATTTAATCATCCAAAACGGTATGGAACACATTAATTAACTGAAAAATGTTGCATAGTATGCCTTTAACTGAAAAATGTTGCATAGTATGCCTTTAAATGAATTAGAATTTTACATAGCAATATATTATTCTGTGCTACGGGTCACAGAGAGATGATAGCCCAGGTGAGAAAGAGAGTCATAAATGGGCACAGCGGTCCCATGTGCCCTTGGTCCTTGACCTGGATAACTTTGCCCCATGTCATTCCTTCTTTACCCATTTCCTGTCTGGCAACTGTCAAATAAAGGCAACTAGAGGCACAAAAAAGAGAGTTATGAAAATAAAATGGTAAATATCACAACGAATCTCCCATCACAAGATATTCTCACATCTATGCTCCAGCAGATTTGTCTGAACTTTTAACTGTTCGCCACAACGCCAGGGCTCTGCACTCATCAGAGCTTATAACTCTGTATGTTCCCAGGACTTGGTGCCAAAGATGGGGTGAAGTTTTGGAGCGCTTTACCACCAGAGCTACGATCCATTACTGAGCTAGGAGTCTTTAAATCACAGCTAAAAACATATATGTTCGGTCACTCTTAGCTGTTCAACTGTGGATAACGTTTTCTTTTGTTTATTTTGTAGTTTTATTTTCTATATAGCTCTTAAAACTGTTTTGAATTGTGCTATTATGCATTTTTTGTTTTTATCTTTTATCCTGTTATTTTTCTATACACTTTTATATTTTATCTATTTTGTCTCAGCATCTTTTTCTTTGTATTTTAGCTTGTAAAGCACTTTGTGCACCATATAAATTGTTGAAAAGTGCTATATAAATAAACTTTGATTGATTGATCTTGCAGCCCCAGTAGTGACGATGCTGATTGTTTCCCAACAAGCGTCTGAAGTCATTCATACAGGTGGACTTTTATTTATTAATTTGGTGACCAGAAGAATTTTTAGGGGCATCAGAACAAAGGAGGATGAATTAAAAATGCAAGCCGTAAACAATCAGGTTTTTATTAGCAAAAGATTTTAAAACCATATATCATTTCCTTCTACTACATAACTTCACCTTATGGCTATTTATACAGAGTGAGTAAGTTAAATCAGTCAAGTACGGCAAACAAAACAAGAGGGGAGGAATTCTTCACTGTTTTATTGGTTTTTATTACATTTTGTCTGTTTATTTTTTAGTAATAAGTTTCAAAAATATACTTTTTATTGTTGGTGTAATCGTGAAACACTTTGGTCAACCTATATTGTTTTTTAATGTGCTATAAAAATAAGATTGACATTAAAATTTGACATTGACACTGAATTTTAAACTGCCTGCTGATATTGCACTTGACTATGAGGACAAAGTGTTTATCACATATCCCAGCACCTGCATTACAAAGGACATTTCCTCTTCTTTATTCAAGTGTATAACATACTGAAATCACTGCACATTATCACAAACTGTACATAAACCTCCTTCATGTTGTAACTGATCCCTGTGTGACCAATTAAACAGCATGAAAAAGCACCGTTACTCCAGTTCAAAGAATTTGTATTAATTCAATATAACAGCCTGCCTCTCCTGTCCGAAAAATCATTTTAATTGTCTCATTAAAAGCTGTTGTGGCTTTGTGTTGGGAAAATAATAATAGTACCATTCCTGCTTCAACGCAACGGATCTTTAATGATTTCCACTAACCTGTGCAAAGTTGTGAGCCCAGGTGTCATTTTTGGAAACAAAGCAACTCGGCTGGTTTGTTAAAATTTCTGCAAAAGTAGAAAACCACAGAAAAATTCGTTCATTTTGAAGGAGCAAGCCTAAATCACATGACAGTCAACAAAACAAAACAAGGACCTCATTAAAAGTACTGTTATCACA
The DNA here is from genome assembly GCA_037039145.1 of Fundulus diaphanus. Taxonomy (NCBI): domain Eukaryota; kingdom Metazoa; phylum Chordata; class Actinopteri; order Cyprinodontiformes; family Fundulidae; genus Fundulus; species Fundulus diaphanus. Next base: position 45,295,389 of record CM073129.1, read on the forward strand.
GGATAGGCTTTTGTTTGTAACTGGCTGGCTAACTGCTGGAGTCAATTTTTAAGACAAACATTTTGGCTGTAAAATGTCTTTTGCGTTGGTTTAGTGCTACGGGCAGCTTTCCATAATACACCTAATGGCCCCTTTACATAGCAAGACAAGTTTACCGAAATAATTAGACAGTTAAAAAATACGCACCATAATGTTTTACCAGCTTGTTAATTTTAATCTTAACTGTGGGTGACTGACACTAACATGTGCTGGGGCTACTATCATAGCTCACCACCGTCAGGGTGTGAATGACTGACTTTAATGCAAAGATCTTTGGGGTCGTTGGATTGATAAAGCGCTATACAAGTACAAGCCATTTACCATTTAATATTATCAGTGCCATAATCATCTCCTTTATCCACAAGATTAGGTTGGAGAGTTAACAGGTCCAGGTGAGAAATGCATGCATCCATTTCACCTTATGAAACTCTCCAGTTCTTTCTGAGGGGCTCCAAGGTTTTCCCAGTTAGTCTTGGGTCTACTGTAGGTTTTCCACAGAGAAGGAAGTGCCTAGACGACGTCCTAAAAGAAGTGTCCAGAAGGCATCGGATGCAGACATCTATGCAGAGGAGCAGGTTTACTCTGAACTCATGTGCCTGCGACATTGTTCACCGTGATCGGCTTGGTGGCGCGTCAGTGTTGCTCTGTGGAGGCATATCTATGGAGGGACGTACAGACCTGTACAGGATAAAAGATGGCACCCTGACTGCCGTTATGTCACGGGAGTTGATGATTAGACCCATCGTCAAACCCTGCACAAGTGTGTTTGGTCCTGGGCAGAGGTGGGTAGTAACTGGTTACATTTACTTGAGTAACTTTTTGAACAAAAAGCAGTAGCTTTACTGCACTGGACCAGACAGACAAAAACCTAGAGTTTATGTAAAAGTGAGGCTTCTTATTTGTACACAAGCTTTGTCATTTTAAAGTGATCTTCTATCTGCTGAGCTCATTGAGCCATTTGGAGATTTGAAATGAACGTACAGTAAACAGTGGATATTGTCATTGGAAGTACTTTGCACTGTTATAATATATACTGTATATACATTAACTACTGTAAGTATTGCTTTCAAGTTTAATGCTAAAAAACAATGATTTAGGAAACAGTTTCTTCCGCCTGAATTGGTTTTGTAATTATGTTATTCTTTGTATATTTTTTTTTTATTACTTTGTCTTTAAAATCTGCAATTTGCACATAACCTTATCTTTTTGTTTGTCCAATTACATAATCTTTAAATATTAAAATCACCAGTTGTTATGATTAGTTACTCAGTACTTGAGTAGCCTTCTCACTGAAGATGTTTTTACTCTTACATGAGTAATTTTTTGGCTGACTACATTTTACTTTTACTCGAGTAAAAATATGTTGAAGTAGTGCTACTCTGAGTACAATTTCTGGCTACTCTATGCAATTCTGGTCCTGGGCTCCTCCTGGTGCATGATAATGTGAATATCTAGGCAGGTCCTGAAGGATGAAGGAATTGATACCACTGATTAGCCTCCACGCTCCCCTGAACTAAATCCAACAGAACATCTCTGGTCATCACGTTTAGGTCCATCCGACGCAACCAGGTTGCAGCTCAGACTGTTTGGGAGCTCAGTCACTCCCTGGTCCAGATCTGGAAGGAGACACTCTAGTCCCCAGGACACCATTCTTCATCTCATGAGGAGCATGCACTCCATATTGATGTGTTTAAAGTTGGGCTGGGCAATGTGGCTTAAAAATGAAATCTCCGATTTTATTATACCAAATCCAATTAATCGTTTTTTTTCCTCCTTTTCGTTTCAACAAAATAAATTAAAGAACTTATTTTAAAAAGTTGCTTTTATGTCAAGTATTTCATCCGGGAGTTGACCTGAATTCAAAGTGCAACTAAGTACAAGCTGGCAGACACAACCATCGTAAACAATGAAAATATAACAAAATTTTTGCCGCTAGTGGTGTTACACAATGAGCAAAATCCAGGCTTTACTTGTGTAACTTCAAACTGACTTGAAAAAAAAGTGAATGAATAAATTAAAGTGCCTCGTCGTTTGGTTATAAAGAGTTTCCTCTTTACAATATTTTGACAATATGAGCATGCTGTTCTATTCATGGAATACCAATGAGTGCATTGACAAAATAAAATCCTGATTTTCCAAAAAATTGAATCATAAAAATTTGTAAATTTAAATTGATCGATTTATTGGCCAACCTTAATTTAAAGGCGCATTAAATGTAACCATTAAACATTACAGATTTACCCACCCATTCTTAGTCTATACCTGCTTGGCAAACAAAAAGGGAAAAAGCTTCCAGCAGAAAAAAAATGACTCCCAAAATTAGGTTTAATGAACTAATATATATCAGAACTCTCGGAAAACACATTAGTGAGACAAGAACATTATTATTATGAAAATATTAAACTTGGTATAACGCTTTCTTCTTAGCTGGATAATCTATATTATCCCTTTCATGTCCCATTAAACATGGCAACACAGTCTGTTTTTACAAAAATCATTACTACTGAATAATGTAAACCAAATGTTTAGTTTTTAAAAATAATTTGGCCAAACCAGTCATGAAACCCTTAATGAAAAAGGCACAAATTATCAATAATCTCTTAAGTAATGATTAATATGAAGTTATATAAAATACATTGTATATGCAGAGGCGTCAAAAATATTCACATCTATTACTCAAGTAGAAGTATAGATATTAAGATTTTAAAAATACTTCTGTAGAAGTGGTAGTATCAACTCAAACGTTTTACTCAAGTAAAAGTATAAAAGTAACGGATAAGACTACTTAAAATATAAAAGTAGTTTAGGTAAATAAATGTTATTTGGACTAATTTCAAAATGTAAGGAGTAGAAATAAAAAGTAGGCTAAAAAATAATTACTCCACTGAAGTATAAATAACCAAAATTACTACTAGATAACGAAGTATTTATACTTAGTTACTTGACACCTCTGTAGATATGTTCATTTATAAGGTAAAGTTGTTAGTTTTTCTACATTTAATTGTGTTGATATTATTGTTCTATGTACATGCTGGATGTCTACTTACATCAGATGCTCGATGAAAACAACTTCTGGCTAACTTAACTTGTTTATTTCTTTATTAATGTACAATTGGTGTTTTTAAATAAATAAACTGAAAAATTTAAAACACTATTAAACCTTAACATTTAGGGAGTGAGTCACACATGTAAAATTTTAAAACGACATCACAGACTAAAGTTAAAACATTTTTTAGCTGGCTCGCAATCTAAAATAAAATATAAAGACAGCATAATAATGTAGTTTGAATTCTGTTAGAAAGCAATTCTATTTTAGGACTGTTTGGTTAATAAGGCATTAACTGTCAAAAATATCTTAGGTAGTTAAAAATAAATAAAAATAAACAACAACAACAACAACAACATTACTACTACTACTACTACTACTACTACTACTACTACTAATAATAATAATAATAATAATAATTATTATTATTATTATTATTATTATTATCATAACAACATTTATATAAATAATGTAATAATTTGTTAACAAATGAGAAGTAAGAGTTCACTCACTTCAGACCTTGGTGACAGACTGCTGTTCCAAAAGGGGCGTGGCATTTCATTGACTGGCGAACTCGACCAATCAGATCACTCCGCTGGGAAGGCACGAAAAAATCCAGGAAGTAGCTCACAGCAGTTGCGCTTGTGTTTCTGTCAGCAGGTTTGGGCAAATGTTTCGGGTTTTTCGGGGAGGCAACACACAGCTAAAACAGATTTCTCTGTTTTGTAGGAATATGTCTAACACGCATAATGAACGTGGAACAAACAACAGGTCGGTTCATTCAGACACCATCGAGGAGGTTCACAACGTGCCGATGCAGGTGATCATCAGACCGTTTCCTCCAGAGCTGGACGAGCAGAAAGTCCAGAGTCTGATGGATACCATTAAGGTAGCCTGTCAACTATTTCATTAACCTATCAAGACCCGATAGATTTAGTCTAAACATAGGTTTTTTTAATGCCTTAAAATTATAAGTTTCTCTTCAAACATATTTTGTTTCTCCTGACAGATCTGTAAATAAGGTTAACAATTGATCAGACATATGTTTGAAGAGAAACTGACCTTTTTGAGCCTTTTTTCCCCCAAATATCTTAAAAACCAGTTTGGCCTAAGGTTCTAAAAGGTAAATTAAAATTTATAGGAATACACCTGAAGTCGTTTTTGTATCATTACTCTAAATATTTTTTTCTTTAGAGAGAATGCAGAAATAAACTCACACCGACTTTAAACAACGAAAACTAACACCGTTAAATGACGGATTTTCTCTTTTTACATTTATTCTACCTACCTGGCACAGAAAAAGGTGTTTAAACTGTAATTATCTGGTGGTTTGAGTTCTGTACGGATGTGGCACAGATCTAAGTTTTGCTGTTTCCCGCTACTTAATATATTTTATACGTTTAACCTTCAAATACTCAGCTCATTTTAATATGTGTAAATTTAAGGTGTCATATGAACCTTTTACTAGAAATAGACTGATATTTATGACCAATGTCAAAAAGCGGAATAACCAGTTTCCCTTATTGTTCACCATTTTATTACATTTAAGTCAATACGTTGTGATTTTCCATGTCTTATTTATTGATTTTATTTCTTTTTTTTTACAAGTCAATATGCACTGGGCATAAATATATTTATACTAGAAACTGCTTCTATAGTATATTACTATTCTTTCTCCTGAACGTCTAGAGATGGTGGCGAAAACGTTTCTGGTGACTCTTAAAGATCTGCTCCAACCTTGTACACTGGGAGAAGGAGATTCCCCTGCACCGATTTAATGAGATAGTGTAAAATAGATATGGATAAGGTTAGTATAATCAAAATATTAAACATGTTAGATTACTTAGAATTAATAAAAGTTATTAATGCATTTCTGGGTGTTTTCTTTTTTTTCCCGGCTACTAAGATCATCCAACTCTTGTCTATACCCGTTTACCCTGCGGCTCTGGGGGAGCTGGTGTATATCCCCAGCAGTCATTGGGCGGGAAGCAGGGAAACACCAGACAAACACCCATGGACACACACACTGTCACACTTACTCATAAGGGCAGTTTAGAGATTTAAGGCATCCTAACTGTGATGTTTTTGCACTGGAGAAAGCTGGAGGTCCAATGCCTCCATGGGTAGACCATGCCGAGTCAAAAAGAGCGTAAGATGGGAGAATTTTTGTGTAAATGTGGTATTTCTTCTGAAATGTATCATACCATGAGAATCTCATACGGGCCTGTGACTAAAACCGAAGATAAAGTCTGAGCTCTTTCCATTGGAGCTCATTAAGCTACGGCAGACTGAAGGATCGCTGATAATCTAGCAACATGACCTGCTGATCATCTGTTGGGAGTACGATTGATTTTTAGTTTGTTTCACACTGCTATGGTCTACACAGCCACAGCAACAAACTACTGACCACAGATTTTCTTCCTCTGTACACTCAGGTGAAACCCGAAGGCCAATATTTAAATAAAAAAAAACAGATCGGCTTCATTTATCAGCTTAACTATCTATAGTTTAGTGGTTAATGAGCAAGAAGGTTATTTCGCTTTAAAAGATGTTTTTGTAATACTTGCCTTGTGTTTTGATGCTATTGTGTGCTCTAATTGACGTTTTGCCTTTCCTTCCAGGAGACGGCAGACATCAGCGTTGTTCCTCCCATTGATGTTCTCTGGATCAAAGGCAGAGAGGGAGGAAATTACTACTACTCCTTTGGAGGCTGTCACAGGTTTGCTGCCTATCAGAGGCTCAACATGCCAACCATCCCAGCCAAACTCATCAGATCAAACATCTCAGACCTCAGGACTTACTTGGGGGCTTCAACGCCTGACCTGCTCTAATGCTGTGGGTTTTTTCTTGTAATAATCAGGAGTGTCCAGCTCCAGTTCTCAACTGCTGGTGTCGTGCATGTTTTAGATGTGTCCCTGCTTCAAAACAGCTGATTCAAATTGCTGAATTATTTATTCAGCTATCAGTTGCAGCGGGGGATTGCAATACACGGGATTGACCAGCAGGGGGAGATAATGCTCTGGATGTAAACACATTTCTCACGTCAAATCACTGCATGTTTAAATATTTTCTTTATTAATCAAATGGTTCTCATTAGTTTGAACCTCCGAAACCTGCTAAAATTTTACACAACATTTTTTATTCATTGTCTATCATTTGTTTAATTGTTTTATAATATAGGTTTATGGTTGTGGCAAGTTGTAATATGGTATTTGTAGATGGAATTTGTTCTTTTGTTCTTTATTTACTTTTATTTGACTTAAATAAATCATACATTTACATAGAGAAGAATTTTTATAGATATTTTATATGAAACAATTTTGATCACAAATTCACTTTGGTATTTATTATTACTTTACTTGTGTTCCGCTCCGAATTGTGAAGGGGGAAATTATTATTTTTAATTGGGCACACCTCATATGAAAATGCCAATATTTGTTTTATCATTTAAAAAATATTTATTCATTCATTAGACAGTTGCAGTTTTCAGTCGTGATTTCTTTACGCACAGCCAGCTTTGATTGGGATGTTGTAGACAGCGGAGAAGATTGTAGACCAGATGTTTTGTTGAAGGAGTCAGGCGTTCAGAGAATATCCTGATGACAAAATGCAACATGTTGAGTCTTGCAGAATTGTCAGATTTCTTTGTGTTGTCTCTAAGAAGAATCTCAATCATCAAAATCCCTCCTTAACCAGTGAAGGGACATGGAAAATCGTAACTAGTTCATGTAAAATTGAAACGATTTGCGTATTGCAATGCATAGCACCAATAGTTGCAGTAAAAACATAAAGACAAAAGCCTTGTGCCTTGTGTATGTTGTTATTTTGAGTCCTTGAGACTGGCTCCACTCACTAAATCAGGCTGGACAGCTACTCCCCTGCCTCCGCCTTGGAGGAAGGAACTGAAGTTTTGCAAAATAATATAGGTAAAATATAGACGAGGCTTTTCCGACATTAGTGCTTTCACAATGTGAGCTTGGAGCCATTTGACGATCTCCCTTTGAGGCCATCGAGGAAATGAAGGGCGACCCAAGGGCAGCTTTAACCGACGGGCCCTAAAGGACTCTAAATGTCTCCTCTGAATCGTCGCGTGTGAGAAGATTTCCTGTAGCTCGCTCAGTGTCTGGAAGTAACCATATCCTCAAAGGGGGTTTGACACGCAATACCGGTATGAAAAAAACGCATTGCACCTGTTGCTGCTGGGAGCGGTTTCCATGGGAGGTTTTACACATTTTCTCTTTGAGGATTTAAACCAATCAAGGGACCAGGAGGAGGAACTGTTTCAGGCCATTTTTACTTTTTCTTGTTTTGTTTTGGTTGGTTTTAATTGTCTATATTGTTGATTTGCAAATGTTCTTGTCCATGGTGTCACTTGACAGTTGCTCCTATGTGTCTTCAGGGGTTTTGTTTTTAATTGATTTTTTAGGTCTTGTAAGTTTTGTACAAGATGTACCTGGAAAAAGTTAATTTTTTCTGAAACAATTCAAAAACAATAAGATGAAGACATGCTTTGTTTATAAATTTAATGTGCATGGACATTGCAGAAAATTGTCTCATAAATTGGGGGATTTTTAGCTATAGTTGTTCATAACCTACCTAGTAACCTTTTATTTATTATTATACCAGTCTCAATAACAGAATATACTTTTTGGGAGAAGTATATAACATGAAAAATATCCTCTTAGAGTTCAGTATTGACACTTTAGTTGAAAATGTAATGTTTGTAGTGGATTTAGATAAAAAAAAAAATCTGAATCCAAGTCATTCACATCCTTTCCAATTGATCGTTTCAGACAGAGTAATCAAGTCCAGTTTATTCAAATTAGTTAAAAGTTTTCTATCTAAGGAAACCCAGCAGATTGTATCAAGTCATTGATGAGCAGCATTCACTCCTCCTGGATGAGCACGCAGCAACAGTGGACAGTCTGTGCGTTGTTCCGTAAACTTTGCAGCAATCCCTCATACCGAGCATGCATGTAGCGACAGTGGGGAGGAAAACTCCCCTTTAACAGGAAGAAACCTCCAGCAGCACCAGGCTCAATGTGAGCCGCCACCTGCCAAGACCGACTGGAGGTTAAGACAGAGCAATATGTCTCTATGATTAAATAAAGATTCAAAGCAAAGAAACAAGAAATCTTAATGAGTTAAGAATAAACATTCTGATGATTAGAGGTTAAACTTAAAATCTTTAGTCAGATTAAATAAATTAGAATAATATTGAAAAGTTTAGTTCTGTAAATCCGCAACTTAGTGAAACATGTAGATCAATTACACCACAACTGATGTTTTCATTGAAGCCTTTATTCATTTTATGATTTTTCACTTACAGCTAATGAAAACGTAACTTTAAGGATTAGAATATGTTGATTCAGGCCAATTAAAAAAGCCTAAGTAAAGGTTAAAAATGCCTCATAAAAGGTATTTTCAAGAGGTACTTTTGCAAACAAGCCGCATTGGAGCGCATGTTTGATTTTTTTTATTATTTTTTTAGAACGCATGTTCTAATGTATTGAATAAGTAAATTAATTTGTCTTTAAAAGGCAAATGATAGGTTTTCTTGCATAACTTGGGCTCTAAAAACCTGAGTTAAGTCTGAGAAAAAGACTGGAGCAGGAAGAGAAAGGGGACAGTAAACAGAGGCCGGCCTTTGAAGTCCAGCAGGCTCTGGCGCCTGAAAACAGCCTTAAATAAACTGAGGCACATAACTCTTTGCCTTGGGTCTTGTTGTGTCACCTGTCAATGAACCGGACTGCGTTTCTTGACCTGCGGATCTGAACGTCCTGCAGCATCGGGTCGACCCGGCCTCATGTTTGTCTCTTCAGTGAGTGTTTTTTTTTTTTTAGCATTGGTATACTCTGGATTCTGAACCAAATGGTGACCAAATTGAAAAACTATTGCTCTTTAAGATGGTTTGTAGTCTCTCTTGCAAGTGAAAGGAGCTGCTGAAAGGAGTTAAGTTCATCCGGGGGCTGATTAATCAAACTGGGCTTGATGGTTCTGGTTCTATGGCTCTCTTAGTCTGTCATTTTGGCAGGTCTCTCTTTAGGCTTCACTGATTCAGTATAAAGCAGCACACAGAAGTCCCCACATTGCAATGTCATCAGGTGTCTTGGAGTGTTTTTCAACATCTCAGTAGCTGCCAGGAAAAATAGATTTGGCCTTTTTTTTAATTATCAAAACCTTTTGTTTACATCTTTCAGAAATAGAGTTTTGTGATATTCGATAATGCTTGGAGGTCTCTGTTGGTACTGAAATATTCTAAGCAGGAACAAAATAAAATGTGCATTTAGTTTGACACTTCTAAAATTCTGACTAGCATAAAAGATGCTTCATAATCATAAATATTGCATTTTAAGAATTTCAGGACCACAGACTAGAGGGGTTATTTTAGCAGCTCAGTTTAATGTCATGATGATCTTTTGCACAGCTTTGGTCAGAATAGAGAAGTGATTGTGCGCAAAAGGTCAGTTTTTGAACATACTGTTAAAAGTCTGTTTCTGCAGTGACTTTAAGAAAGCCATTTTTGCTTCCCCTCTTCCGTACTTGGTGATTTCTCTACTCTTAACTTGCTTTCCAAACATGCCTGTTGTCACATTACTGACTAGATTTTTTTGTCTTTTGTTTTTTTCCATTGTCTTTCTATATCCGACAGTACATTTTTCAATCAATAATGTTTAACCCCTATGTCTGTGAACATTTCATAGCACTTCTAACATATGCAAAAGCCTTTAGATTAATTAATCATTTGTTTTAAGTCTGTTTTAAATTTATGTTTGGTTTTGTTAATTAATTTTAACAAAATCCATAATAGTTCCTATAAAATCAACCCTAACATTTTTATTTCTTATTTCTACTTTATTAAATTGATCAAAGGAACTTTTAATTGGTAATTCTTGAGCTGTTCTTCGGTGGTAAAAATATGATTTGACACAGAGACTAAATTTCTTAGCTACTCTCCAAAATGGGAAAGACAAGAGAACACATCTCTTAATTAAGTCAGATGTGCGAAGAGCTTTATGAGTCAGAAACTGGGTGCAAGACAATAGGTACTCATCTAAATGTCTATATCTATGGTCAGAGCAATAAATACAAAGTTTGGAACAACTGGATAGGTGACAAATGCCAGATAAGTATCCTTATTTATCTTCCTGCTCCAAAGAGTGAGGAAGATGATAGGGGAGTAAAATGAAATCTGAAGACTGCACCAAAGAGTAACCTCTAGGGTTCGGGAACCGACTCTACACAACAATTATCAGACACCACCCAGATGTTAGCAGGTTGTTAGGGACACGTGCAAGAAGACACATTTTCTGTACTTTCATAACAAACTTTGTGGAGTTTGCAAAATGTAACGGATAAGGGATCTTAACTGGAACTCTGTGCTTTGGTCTGATGAGATTAGGACTGAGCTTTTCAGCAACAGACTCTACAGGTTAGTCTGGTGTGAAACTAAAGATAAATATGCCTAAAAGCAACTCGAGCTCACTGCTAAGCATGGTGGAGGTCTGTGATGCTGTGGGCCTGGTTCTCTCCTAAATGTTTCCTGTGAACCTTGTTTGAATGTATGACATCATGAACTTTTTAACACTTTAAATAAAAACCTGATGGACTCTGACAATAAAATGGATCTTTAATCAGGATAAGAGTCCAAAATATTCATTAGACACAAAATCAACTTTTTTTCCATGACCATCCCAACCCCCAGACCTAAATCCCATAGAATACCTGTGAGTTGAAGAGAACAGAACCAGGAGGGGACCAAGGAGAGAGATACCTCATGGTTCCCTGTCTGTGCATTCTCCACCCTAGAGAAATGTTATCTACAAAGACCAGGTGTTGTCCCATTGGCAAAACGGGGTTATGCAAATTATTAACAGCAGGGGTACCAAAAAGTGTTGCACAGGTGATTAAGAAAAAAAAAAGTGTTAGTGCATTTTCCCCTTAACTGAAGGTTGGAGTGTTTGAAAACTTTCAGCTTATACTAATCCATGAAGCAATCCATTTCTATTTAGTCTTTTTATACATATTTACCAGGTGTGCCAATGAGCCTGGAGCGAGCAGTAGACAAAACTCTAGATATAAAAAAAGTGTCAGTTTAAAACCTCAAATTGCTTTCAGTAGTTGGAATGTGCACGAGATCTATAACGTGATCTTAGTTTAGACAGTAACCATCTCCCGAGTTTATTGTTTCCCTCTCGCAGCGTTTGTCAACATTAAAAATGCAAGCTGAAAAATGATCTCCGGTTAGCCAGCTCACCCATTTGTTCCACTTGGGAAGGCTTTCCAGCGAAATCCTCCTGAGAGAGTTTTAACTTTAGGTGTTTGAGTGGCTGAGGATTTCTCGCAGCTTCCTATCCGGAATTCCCTCAGCCTGCCGGTGGCAGCAGGCGTGTAATTTGTGCCAGATTTGCAGTGCCATTTCCACTGATCCTCTGACCCCACCCCACAGAGTCACTGCGCTCAAACCTTTCTCTCTGTGTAACTGTGTAAAAGTATACTTGGGATAAAATGGCAATAGGTTTTATTTGGCACACAGCCTTCAAACGTAGGCTGTCGTTCAGCTGTCTTAAACATTTGCACGGACATTTCTAGAGATTTGCCCTGCCATGGAGAGTTTCGTCAGTTAAAAAATGTCTAAATTATAAAATAATGTCAACTTTGTCCACTAACAGTAATCTATTCGTTTACAGGGGTGACAAGGCCCTGAAGAATGTCTTCTCTGGTCTCAGGAAATCCCCAAAGGGGCAAAAAAAGGAAGCTGAGGAGAAAACATAAGACTGTCTTCTTACAGGTTCATGCTTTGAATCATACATTTAATTTTAACGGCCCACTTTGATAGGTTCATGTATTCTCTCTCTAACACACAAAAAGCTGCTATCAATGGCGCTTAGTGCATGCATTTTAAAACTAATAACTTTGTCAAAAGTAATATGAAAACACTGGTTGAAAAGAGTCATTGAGTCAAGTATGCCGGAGGGCCTTGACCCCTGTGTTTGCAGCCCACTGGCCTGCATGTTTTAGATGTTTCCCTGCTCCTACAAACCTCACTAAAACAACCAAATTGCCCCCTCCGCAGGTCTTTACGTTCTGCAAAAGCCTGTTAATGACCCACTGATTTAAATCAGGTGTTTTGGTGCAGGGAAACATCTAAAACATGCAGGAGTGCAGACCCTTAAGACCTGGGTTGGAGACCACTGCCATAAATTGCACCTGACAGAGTTTCTCCCCAACAGTTCTGGTTATAATGATAGCAATGTGTTTTTAAAAAAATGTGTGTAAAGCTCAAAAACCTTACAGTATATTTATGTGCATATATGCGAATGCATTAGGAACACAGCATATTCTATTCCTAATCAAAACCCAAAGAAAAACTGTGAACTATTAGTTGTATGACTACTGTTTCTGAGAACTGACATCGACCATATTCTAGCTCCTGTGTACTGGTATCTTAGACCAGAACAATTTAACTACATCCCACAATTCAGTAGCGTTTCATGGTTTCCCCTCAGAAACAGCCTGTTTGATGTCACCCCACAGGCTTTCCATCGTATTACCATCTGGGGATTAACTCCATAATTTTATCCTTGTTGATCTGGAAGCAAGATGTCTCCTTAAAACTACCATTTCAATTGCATTTCCTCTTTACCACAAGACAGCGTGACCTCTCGATGTCAGGGTTGGTGGTTTGGATGCTGAACCAAAGCGTTGACAAGATCTCTGGAACAGCATGATGAGAGAAAGATTTTTAATATAGCAAAAGGCAAAAAGCTTACAGAACGGCAAGAAGAGCACAGAACACGGAGCATGGATGTACAAAACAGAGGCTAACAAAAATATCATTGGGAGTAATAATAATTTCAAGAAAAAAGAAACGTAACGGACAAGGTGAAAACTTGATCTGACACGGAACAATCACCAACAAAGCTTATAATCTGAGGGAGAAGTGGAGAATGACATTGAATGCATGTGAGTTAATCAAGTGAAGCAGCTCAGGCAGAAGGAGCGCAAGGAAACCTAGGAAGGGAGGCTAATTAACAAGAGTAGGTGAACTAATGCCACATCCACATGGACAAAGGTATTGTTTTCACTGTGCATCCACAAGGATCCGGTGTTTTGGGAGACCGTAAACGGTAATTTTTTGAAACAGGGCCCCAGAGTTGAAAATTTTCAAAACGCTGGTATAATTTTTCAGTGTGTACATTTAGAGCCACATCTTTTCTTAAATGTTGACGTCGCAGCTTCGCCTCTCTCTGTAACCCACATGTGCCTCACTCTTACAAATCATAATAAAGATGCTGCCATCTGGTGTTGTGGGTTTGTTATGAGTCTTAGTAGCTTTCTCTGACTTCTTGCTCTACACACCTTCTTCCCTGCCAACGCACATAAAGATCGTGGTAAACATGTGTTAATGTTTGTGTCTGATCCCCCACAACGGTGCTGTGTTCACTTCACATGAGTTGTCTGTGCTCGTCTGCTGTTCTTTGCATGTTTCTTTGGCATCACAGTGCCACCAATGGGCCCGGCATGCCTACTACAGCCTATCCAGTTGTGCTGCGTCCTCTCGTGTGAACGCACATTTTTTTCTTGATCGTTTTTGAAAATTTATCGTGTTCGTCTACATGTAGACAATACCAAAGTCACAAGGAAACAAATTCCACTATCAAATTCCAAATCAGATTCCACTAGGGGAAGATTCCCAGGGCAGAATAAAACTTTGTTAGAGGGATCATATATATCCATTTTTACCATGAATTCCCCCAGAATGATCTGGACAGAGGGATGTTTGGGTTTCCTTCCTAGACCTGTTGAAGCAAAACTTGATAACGATTGTCTTTATTCCTCAAGTACAATTCACTAGTAAAGATGTGTATACTTTTTTAAACTTGTTTCTTGTCAAAGAAAAAAATCCCACGGCTCCAGAACATCAAGTTATTGTGCCTGAGAATAAAAGGCACGACGTCATGATCATCTGTATTTTTATGCGTATTTATACTCTGCTCCTGTGTTCCCTGTGAGTTTTATCAGCCTTTTCTTCCATTTCCTCACTTCAGCTTCAGTTGCTTGCCTTCTCTCACAGCTGCACCCTGTTTCTGATCCAAAACCTGCTCCTTGTTCAGTAATCAGCTCCAGCTTAAATGGCTCTCAGTCAGTCAGCTCTTGGTCAGATCATCCTGTTATTCTCCAGCATGTTTCACTTTGGCTGTATTACTTTATATTGACCCCTCTGGACTCTTTGTATGTCTTTTTTATTTCCTTTTTAAGCAAAGCTGTTTCTTTTCACCTGTCTGCCTTCTGTCTCCTCCATGCGTTTGGGTCCTGTTCTATACCATCACATTAAATTCAATTAAATTTTATTTATATAGCGCCAATTCATGAAACATATCATCTCAGGGGACTTTCCAAAGTCAAATTCAATCAGATTATACAGATTGGTCAAAAAATGTCCTATCTAAGGAAACCCAGTTGATTGCATCAAAGTCTTGACAAGCAGCATTCACTCCTCCTGAAGAAGCGTAGAGCCACAGGGACAGTCAAGGCAAGGCAAATTTATTTATATAGCACAATTCAGTACAGAGACAATGCAAAGTGCAGTCGTCTGCATTGTTAATGGCTTTGCAGCAATCCCTCATACCGAGCAAGCATGAAGCGACATCACACACAGTAGTGAATTTCCACAGAAGTAATAACTCAGTTACCAAGTGTCATTGATAAATTAAGATTTAGTTGATGTCCGCTCGATAAAACGATGTTGGTGCATGAATAACATGCTGATGTTGTATATTTTCAGGCACATTATGTAAGACAACCAAATTTAAAAGTCTAATCATATAAGGTGACATGTCACCTGTACTGGCCATCATTTGATGGCAGTTAATTATTATTGCTTTATACTACTTGTCCTTGGGTCTTGTCTGCATTTGATGTTATTAATAACCAAATTGGTTCTCTTTTTATTCTTGGAATGAACCAAAGTCTGTAATGAATTTCTCCCACAGAAGTAGACCATTTAAATAAACAAGGTACAACTTGACTATCAAACAAACTTAAAATTATGACTTAATTTATTAAAGGGAACATATCATGCTTATTGATGTCTTCTTTTTCACATTTAAATCATTCAGTTGTGGTTTATATAAAGTTTAACTGCAATGCTTTGGCCTGACTTCCTCCTTATTGTTGCCCCACAGACCCTCTTTAGCTTTTTCGTTTTGAAGTTCGTCTGAGAACAACTCATTTTGGTGCCGTCTCTTTAAGACTATGTTAAGACTTCTTAAGTCTTAACATAGAACAGAGATCTCAAATCTTTATATTTGTTTATGGCAAATGAGAACACTTAAATTTGATTTCATGGTTTTTGTGTAGATGCACTTAAATATTTTAAATCGTGTCAGATTTATTCAATTTGTAATAATTAGTATTGGACTTTGTAAAAGTACAAACAATGAACTCAATGTATTTTTATTGTTGTGTTAGCAAGGTTACAATCTGATGCCCTGAGTTTAAAATTTTGTTTGTGTTTGGGTTCAATCATCTGCAATGGGGTACCGCGCACGTGACGTCACCGCCTCAAGAGCAACGCCCCTTTTGCCGCTTAGGTAGGACAAACCGATAGAGAACGCACGTAGCAACCAGCAACAGAAACAGCGATATGACCGACTTTGCAGCCATGAAACTTTCCCAAAACGATGTCCCAGGCGCACGGATTACTGGTCGCACTGTCGAAGAACACACCAACCTTCAGCTCAAACGATGGCTTGAGTGTTGAGGGCTTAAAAAGACCGGAAAACGGGCCGAGTCGATCGAACGGTAAGCTTTGTTTTTTTTTTTCCTGCGCGGCGGTCATGCCGTCGTCGGCCGTTTTTTTTGTTTGTAATCACCGTCCAGGGATCGGTATATGTTTAATGTTTGTCTCATTTGAAATGTTTTTGAGTAGGCTATCCTGGTAGCAGGGTATCATGTTAGCGCCTGCTACCATGATAGCCTATATGCTATCATGGTAGCAGGCGCTTCATTATTAACATCTCGGCCACCAAAATAATCTTACCTGTTCACTACTTGATGTCGCTGGAATTTTAAACAGTACAACCAAGGCTAACGCACGTCTCTTCCACAGCAAAACAGCGGCGGGTTTGGGAGTTTGTCCTACTGCGTACCACGTGATGTGACGTCATCGTGACGTTACGTTTCTAAAAATAGCTCGCTCGCGGTACCCCATTGCTTTTATCTCAGCTAATTCTCCCTGATTCAACCAAATCTGCATTGAAACGCTGTTAGTGGAGATGGTGGCCTTAACAGGAAGAGGGGCCCCAAATCAAATTCTGCTCATCATTATAACCTTTGGCCAGCTCTGG
Source organism: Fundulus diaphanus (assembly GCA_037039145.1). NCBI lineage: Eukaryota > Metazoa > Chordata > Actinopteri > Cyprinodontiformes > Fundulidae > Fundulus > Fundulus diaphanus. Next base: position 45,311,826 of record CM073129.1, read on the forward strand.
AAACATGTTAGTTTGACAGGAGAAGCAAAAACAGAAATATGTAGAGCAAAGCTTTATCACACCACCGCCTGTCATTGTTTTGTTTTGAAGATGTGGCCAAACATGCTTCAGATCATATTTTTTACCAATATCTTTGCTCAGGTTTCTGATTTAACCGCTTTTATAAAGATGAAAACCGTGAATAAACCCCCACACCCCCACCATTCCTAATGAATTACTCTCCATCTGCCCCCCCCCCCCCCCCCCCTCATTCCTCAAAGTGCTTCGGCTCTCCTTGCATCCTTCACTCCTGTCCTTGCAGTCTGCAGCTGTACCTTCTCTGCTTTGTTGTGCATCTTTCAGCACTAATTTGCTGCTTTTTAAAGAAGCTAATTGGTGCTGAATAAGTGGATGAGTTAAGAGGTTTTCCCCATTAATGAAACCAGTTCAGTTTCTCATGCTAGTTTTGCAGCAGCAGAGAATCTGTCTTTTCTTCTGTTTAAAACAAACTGATATAAAATATTTCAAAACAGTCAATATGAATAAAGTGCGTACAGCAAATGAACATAAATAATTTAAAGGCAATAAATACTAGCAATAACATAAAAAACATGTTAAAACTACCATCCAGTTATGTTTTCTTTATCGTCCTTAAAATAGGTATAAAGTCCTTTAGTTGAATTACGCTGCTTCAGGTACACTGTTCTTATAATCTAGTGTCTTCAGAAGAATGGATGAAGTTCTGATAATGATATTAAATAGTTATGTTATGAGAGCAAAGCAGCTCCAAAAACCTCCCTGGAATCAGAGAGAAAAACACGAGTTGCAGGTAGGTTTGCTGATTTAATTTTTTTTAAATCTTTTTAGCTTCTTTTCATTTCCAATTGCAAAACCACAGAATGAACGCTGTGTTTGGAAGTGGAGGATACGAAAAGCATGTTAAGCCCATTGTAGAGCGTCAACTTTCAGGTTTATTGACAAGTCATCAAAGTTCAGAGTCATGGAGAGAGCTTGAGTATTAATTTAACAACTCTTACATGACTAGGGGTAGTTTTTGTATTTATTTCTACATGCACACTTCTTATAAAGTGTTGCATATTTATTAGGGGTGTAAATCATCAGCTTTATCACCATACCATACCATACCATACCATCTTTATTTATAAAGCGTTTAAAAACAGGCAACGGCTGAAACAAAGTGCTGTACATTGCTACACGCTAAAACACATCCATTAACAAAAAATAAATAATTAAAATAAAAAGCTTAGGATTAGGAGGGTTTAATTTAATTTAAAGATTAAAAGAAACAATAAAACCAATTAAAAATGAAAACTAAGTCTCGCTAGTAGTAAAAGCCAAAGAATAATAGTGGGTTTTAAGGCCAGTTTTAAAAGTGGGCAGTGAAGGAACCTCTCATGTGTTCAGTGGCAGGTTACAATGTTATATTGATATTTACAGATATTAAAAAGTCTGTTACGATTTCCGATCGATATGATGCGATATCTGCCCATCTAATACATATCATTTATATGTATTAGCACTATTCTTTACATTGATATCAACTCACAAAGAAACCCTGTTATGATTTGTACGGATAGAACCCGATATTAGAGCCATACACGGAGTACGTTTAAAAAGTTTATTGTTAAAAGGTTAGAGCTGGTGGCAGGCAAGAAATTATGACAAAGACAGGAGATGGTCTGGCAGGCTGGGTAGGAGATTAATACTGAGACCAGCTGACAGGTAATATGGCTGATACAGACTGTGCCCGCGAAACGGGCAGCTCGAAGGATGGGTGCAGCCCTTAAATGGGTGCCCTAGTGTACGCCAAGCTAATAACAGCTAGCATGTTAAGTTTGTTGACCAGGAGGTTTTCTTCCAGACGTGAACTTTACTGACCTTTACCTTTTATGTTGCTCTCAAACATCGAGGCTTTTAAAATAAAGAAACAACGCTTAGCCTGGCAGGGGGCGAGTGAAGCCTGGTGGCCAGCCAGGCTTATAATCCGGTGGGGGAAACCCAGTTTGTGTCGGGTAGGCATGTGCTTAAAGTTAACATGAGAGCCTCATGAGGTAGAGCCAGAGAAACGCTAGTTTGAAAAGAAAATGGAGTTGGTGTCAAAGCCGAACACGACTGCTGCTGTGAGGAATAGGTCTGGCAGGCTTGAACACACGGCCAGTGGGAGCAGCCTACAGGCAACGCCAATGAGGCGTCCTGACAGAGAGTGACTGTGGAGGGCAGGTATAAGTAGGCGGAGTTACAGGTGATCTGGCTTGAGCCTGATTAACTGCAACAGGTGGAACGAATCAAGGTGAACAGAGGGGTGGCTGAGTAGGAGTAGTGAATGGGGAAAACAGTCAATCAGTCCGAAAAAGCCCAAATCGTGACAAACCCAAATATGATTTGACCATATTATTTGTAAGTTCTTCTCGGTATCAAGCAATAAAATCAAAAACAGTATTTTAAAATACTAATAATAATGACATGACACTCAAGTCTCATGCCTGAATTTTAAAATAAAGACGTATCTTAAAAATGAGGATATGGTTGATATTTTCATGTTGCATCAATGTAATTGGCTTGTTAAATCGATATATGAATGTGGATCAACGTATTTTTACACCCTTAATATTTATGAATTTTCCAATTATTAATAATCAGTCAAAATGACTGATTTGGTGTGGAGAATTTTCCCTAACTGGTGCAAAAAAGAGGCTCAAGAGACAAAAACGATAAATGATTCCAAAGTGTCCCGGGATCATTACTTTCATTCATCTGCTTTGTTAACATTTATGTAATTTATTGAAGAGGAAGATTATTCACTAAAAAGGGAAATTTTGACAGCTACAGGAACTTTTTGTTGTTTTAGAGTACATAAGATTTGGGTTAGGGTTAACCCAGTGGACCAAATGGACACCTGAATTCAGGGACGCCGTCTCCAGTAGCTTTAACGGCATTTCACGGGAATATTTGTATTGCAACCCAAAAGTTGGGACCAATAAGGTATTTTTGGTATATAACGCTGAATCTATGCACCTGCAGCCTGGAAAGGAAAATGTGCATAAACAGATTGCTGGGGCTTGAAGAGAGCTGCTGTTTTCTCTAAGGCCTCAGGAAACCCAACGACACGGACCCCAGCAGGTGGCAAAACCAACATGCTTTCGCCTCATCAGGATTAACAGATCTCCCCGGTCCAGAAGGACACAAAAGCATTTCACAGCTCCATTTGGACATTGCATGCTGCACTCCACAGCCTGCCGTCTATTAAAGCCCCAGCAAGAGTTCATGATATGTGTAATTAGCCAAAGAGAGGAGGCTTGCAGCGTCATTTGCTGGCTAATAGTTCAGAGGATTTGTTGATATTTGGCGGGTCTAATCATCAGATATACCAACAGATGCTTAAAAAAACTACTTCACACCTCATAAACCTTCTCAATAATTAAGAAAATATATAATTTCCTATAAAGGAGAACCCTATGCTTGGTGTTTGCCCCCTAAAAGACCTACGTGCTCCCTCATCAGCCAGGGTGTCTGATCTCTCACTGTTGATGCAGCTGAAGCACGTTGAAGTGTCTGAATTGGCTGCCAGCTTGAGTTTACGTGGCTTGGAGGGACTAAATCATCCATTTGCCACTGCTTTGTTTTTTTGAACCCGGGGCAACGAGCAAATAAATCCCTGTCATTCCGGGATCATCTGTTCATTGTTTATTTACTCACACTTAACTTTCTCCTGCTGGCTTAAAGCAGGGGGACATCCCAGCAGGGTCCACAGCTCTAACAAGCATGCCGCCTTTTTACAATAAATGCACAAATTTAATGGCCGTCCCTGAAGAGAGTTTTTGCATCAAAGAAAATCTTACATATTTCGTTTTACCTGCTAATAAAAGCAGATCTCAGCGTGCGAAAGAGCAATAAACATTTCAGGATACAAGAAACAGTGACCGTATAATTGGTCCCTAAATACCTCTAAAAATGCTCCTAACTTCCAAAAGTCTTGGCCAAGATGTGTTGATCAGCACATAAAACTTCTGCTACTTGCAGTCAGTGATAGAAGTGATATTTGATCTTGTTTGAATTAATATACAACGCTTTGCAAAAGCATTAATAGCCCTATTTTTTTCCTTATCAAATGTTAACTTTATTTTATCGGGACTTTATGTGATCGGCCAAAACAAAGTACTGCATATTTGTTCAATGGAACGAAACTGTTTGAGAGTTTTCAAATGTTTTTTTATGATAAAAACCTGGAAAGTGGTGTTCATATGTATTCAGCCCCACTGAGTCCTTTGTAGAACCACATTTTGATGCAATTATAGCTGCAATGATTTTGTAAAGTGCCTTGAGATGACATGTTTCACGAGTTGGCGCTATATAAATAAAATTGAATTGAATTGAATTGAATAATTTAGTGGTGCATCCATTTTCAGGTTTTGCCACAGATCATCAGTTGCATTTTGGTCTTTGCTTTAATCCAGACCACTCGATTTAGCTCAGTTGTTTGCTTTGGGGTGTAAAAACTTTCCCACATGCCCCTACATGGCATGTGGGAAAGTTTTCTTATGGCTTTCTTTTTAACTCTCTTCCATAAAGGCCAGATTTGTAGAGCGTACAACTAATAGTTGTCCTGTTGAAGGACTCTCCCACCTGAGCTGGTGGCTCTGCAGCTCCATTAGAGCTATTAGGGCCTCGTGGCATCTTCTTCTTTCAGCAATGTTCCCCTTACCAGAGCTGTTAGTTTAGGTGGATGATGTGTCTTTTGCTGCTGTGTCATGCTTTCTGGTGTGTATTTGTGACTAAAATATGCCAATAGATGTAGCTTCGTGTTTGCACTATTAAAACCTGCAGGTATCACATGTAAATAGTCATCCTAACTGCAAAATAAATACATAAATTAATACTTTAATGTTAAGCTCCACCTTGAATAAAGGATAAACATGGAGATTTTGTTTTTCTTAAATATGTCTGGACTCATCTATTATCCTACAGCTCTATATAAAAAAGACCACATTTATTTATTTTTCAAAAATATAAAGTATAACAGCATTTCCATTCCCAAACAAGCCCACATAATTTTGCTCAATGAGTTTATCCCTTAAACCCAGCAGCGATGTGAAAGACTGGTAGACAGCTTGCCAAGACGCATGGACGCCGTGACTAAAAGTCGGGGTTGTTCCACCAAATGTGGATTTGTCTTACTCTTCCTATCCTGTTCTTTGACCACTTGTCCTTTTCTGTAACACAATGCTTGAGATTATGTATCAAAATCTGACCAACTAAAACGTTTGTGCCAAATGTGGAGCAGAATATTAACTCTTTACTTGAAGTCTGAGCCAGCAGCTCCTCCCATCCAGCTATAAAGAGCCCAGCTGACCTGTTGATCCGTCCATCCAGACGTAAGTCAAGACAAAAACGCTTGTGAAGGCTTGGACAGGATTCTTGCAAGCCCTTGCTGGTGGTTCTCAGCCGCACATGGAAATGCAGATGCAGCCTGCCCGCCCGGTTTGTTTTCTGGGGCGACTCTGAAGTGGATCAAGGCGCGCCGGTAATTTTTAACCATGACTTTCGCCATGCTGCGGCCCGTGGCGACGCACCTGATCTACTCGGACTTCATGGTTACCTCCGAGGACGACGAGAACCGCAGCGAGAGCGACGGCAGCTCGGAGCAGAGCTACTGCGGCTCGACGGAGAAGCAGAGGCGGATTTCCCGCAAGCTGGAGGGAGACTCTGCGGTGGTGATGAAGCAGCGGAGCGCGGCCAACGCCAGGGAGAGGGGCCGGACCCAGAGCGTCAACACGGCGTTCACGGCCCTCCGGACTCTCATACCCACCGAGCCCGTGGACAGAAAGCTCTCCAAGATAGAAACGCTCCGACTTGCGTCCAGCTACATCTCCCACCTGGCCAACGTGCTTCTGATCGGGGACGCCAGCGCGGAGGGACAGCCTTGCCTCGGCGCGGTCCATGCGCAGGGCGAGGGCGCAGGCAAGCAGCCGCGCACCATCTGCACCTTCTGTTTGAGCAACCAGAGGAGAGGGGTAAATATACCGAATACCGATTCATGCAACTATGTATACATTTCATTTTAACTAAATACTGCATTAAAACACGACACAGACTAATAATCTCGGTGTGCATTCTCCACTTGCGTAATTAAACCCTCCTATGCCATCCTGTCAGCGCACACGGGTTTTTCCCTTTAGGCTGTTGCACTGTTAAGAACCCACATTAATAAAGATAAATAAAAATAAAATAAAAAAACAGCCGGATAGTTAAAGTTGGCGTGTTCGTGGAAAAAAGGAAATACGCATATTTTTGGCAGCTTTTGACGATTCTACAGCCATAAATTCAAAATAAATCTGACCAGTAAATAATTCTTGTAATAGTTTTTTTTCTGATGTTGCATTTAAACTGTAGGTCTACAGATCCACTGAAAGCTGAACAAACCCAGATTCTTCCCCCTGGCTGTCAGACTTCTAAATGCCGCTAAAATGTCGTTTTTTGTCCTTTATTTTTCTTAATTTAGAATATTAACGTACATTTATTCAGTTTAAACGCACTAAACTGCAAAACATTTCTCTTATAACTTCATTGCACACTCGCCATGCCTTGGGAATATATCCTGATCTATTTTCCATCTACTCAGCCCCATTGACGTTCAACCAATTTTAACACCGTTCTTTTAGTTTTATGTTTGAGCAACTTTAATAATGGCTTTATTAATGAGCTTTAACTTTGAGCTCCACTGATTAGGCTTTCTTCTGGCACACACCAATTTCCATTCCTGATAATCCAGTTGTTCCGATTGTGATTTTTTTTTACTTACTTTCTTTCTTTCCAAGCACTTTAACACATAAAAGACAACAGAAAATAAAGGGATTGCAAAAAGATTGACACATCAAAGCACATGTCCCAATGGTTAATCGAGGAGAAGAATAAAAACTACGTTCTGATGGTTGATGCTTTTATAGACTGATTATTATGGGTTTTTTAGAATTTAAGGAGTTGGAAAATGCAAAAAATAATCCAATTATTTTGTTGTTATTGTTTTTTTCCAGCTGATCGCTGATCAGAGCTAATCAAGGGAAAAATTTAGCAGATTTCTATTTCTCTCGGATTGATGGTGCATCTCCACTTTCACTTCTCATCACTTGTGGATTCTTTTTGTTTTAGTGTGCCATATTTTTCTTGTTTCTGTGAGTGTGTTGCTACTCTTTGTGGGGCCTTGAAATGCCCCTCAGGGATGACTAAAGTGATTTGAATTGAACTGAACTGAATTGAATCTTGGACTGTGTGTGGGACACCTTTTTTATGCACCACACATGCTTTGCACTGGCTGAAAAATTCCTCCAACAGATGGCTGGTTTCTTTCTTCACCACATTCATATGGTGCGACAGATAACACCTCCAAATTGCAAAGTTGTAAAAAAAAAACGAACATGTTTAGGGGGGGGGGGTTCATTCGGTATTGCTGTTTTTTTTGTAATCACTAAGGCACCTTCTTTGTTTTTCAGATTAAAGATGGGAAAGACTGTTTGAAAATGCGAGGACTTGGTTCGCTGCGAGTGAGGCGCTGACTGCACACCATCAGTGGACCGTTTGCAACCTGAAAACCCTCAAAGACTTTCTCAGGGAAAGAGCTGAAGCTGGTGCAACAAAGCGTGCTCACTCATGCACTTGTACACACATGCTGGATCAAAAGGTGGCACCAAAGAAGAGACTATTTATACTTGACTGAGACATCCAAGACTATAAGACGTTCAAAGATGCAGTGCATTTAATTTGAAACCTAATGGTCTTGTTTTTTGTTTTATTTTTCATTTGGAAGATGTTTTAAATAAAATATATTTTATCAAAATAAAATGCATTTTTACTGTCTCATTGCAGGTTTTTGGTGAAAATGGATGTCTCACAATCTTTTATGTTATTTTGGCCTTGACATGGTCATCTAAAGTGCATGAAAATGGGCATTATAGTGCAACTGGGAATCTGCTTTTGTTTAGCATAAATCCCCAAAACGTCCAGAGAACAAACATTTTCAAAGCACTGTTCATTTTGGATGAATATTAAATGTATTCTGCATCTCCCAAACCTTCGTGTTTCCATGGTTTCAGCCAACATGTTGTCGGGAAACCGCCGGAGCTTACAGCAAAAGGCTCAGGGTTTCTGGTGTCACCGGCTGCTGTTTTGTTCACCCTCCCCACCTTCAAATCTCACCATTCAGTGTTTTTTTTTTAAAGTCTGTTCCCGATTAGTCACGGCAAATAGTAGCCCACACTCTGCTCGGAGCCCCAACACAGCTGTTGGTGTGTCAGAGGGATAAATCACCGCTGTGGGCCTGCTGGACAAGACGAGATGGGGTGAGAGGTGAGAGGTCGCAGCTCTGAAGTGAAGTGAAATGTAATGATGGCAAATGACGCAGTTAGACTTGTCCCTTTTTCATCTCTTCTTGTTAGTGGTTTAGTTCAAGTTGTCAGGAAAAGATTAAAAAAATTGAGCCTGATGTGTTTTAGATTTGTTTGTTTTTTCCTTACACAGACGTCCCCAAAGCATCCATGTCAAAACCAACAACTTCCACTTGAAGACAGCAAAAGCAGCCCCGTCTCTTTTGGCTTGTTTCTGCTTTCTCTGGATCCTCAAAGGTAATCTACCGTGCAAACTATAGCTCAAACGCCCGGACAACCGAGCCAGGGTTCCTGTCTGGCATCACAGAGTGAGTCTGCAGATTTAGAAGATGCAGGCTCCCCGGTGGCTCAGTAGGCTGAATGGAAAGGTAATTTTCAGGCAGGTAAAGGTGCAGGCTTCCTTCCGGCTCCATCTCCAAACCTGTCCCCGTCGGGATAAGTCAAATCCGTCCTCCATGTTCGGAGGCCGAGGCCTCCCCTAACGGCTCCCAGAGGCTCCCCCAGGCAGGAAGATGTCACGTAGGCAGATGAAGCGGGAAAATAGTGGACAGCCGGCCTCTCCGAGGAACTCTCTGTGCGGTGGGCTTTGGGTCAACGCCAGTCCTGACATCATCCGGCACTGGGACCCAGATGTACAGCAGAGCAAGCAAACCCAGCAGTGAGTCTTCAACAATATCTGAAAGCGGTTTCTCCTTCTTTTTTAAAAAAAACAAAAACTAGTTGGCAGGTATGAAATTGATGGGAGAGACTGCAGAAGAGTTGGAGCAAAGACAGAAATACTGCAGACATGATGAGTTTGGGTCTGGTTAACATGTCCGACAAGCGAGGGCCTAGAGGACCCGTCTGGGAACTCGAGTTTACCTCATTGCTTTGCTCAGTTTCTCCTCTTCCACTGATGCTCGGCTCTTTTAAGCCCTCAAACAGACTTTGATTTTCTTGTTGTTGTTGTTGGAAAGGTTTCTGCAGACATGAAATTAATGTGCTCTGCCAGTTTGAGCTGAAAAACGACCAGAATGTTTGGATATTTATAGCTGCTGCATTTTGTGAAGGACAGAAACTCGGAACAACATGAGGAAAACATGGATTATTTCTTCCTATTCGGGGCTCTGTCTTACAACTTTTAAAGAATTTACTCAGTGAATTTGCTTCATGAACTATTCATGCAGAGATAAAACTTTTTTTTGGCTCAAGAATAGTAGTTTAACTTATCCTAATAATGAGTAGTTTATTTAAGCTATTATTGCATTAAATACATATAGATCAGCAGACAGGTAGTTATTCTCTGTCATTTTTGAGTGCAAGTTTTAAAATAAAACAAAAACAACATAACAGAGGCTGGACTATGACATTTATTTTGGCCACAACAGCTTTTGAAGAAGCAGGGTTTATTTTTATTTATCTTTTACGACTGCTGTGCATCACCTCTTTTTTTCAACTTCTGAATAGCGTTTAGGTTACTCTGGAGACCAATCCGCTGCTATATAAGTGTTTTTTTAATAGCTTGTTTATTTGTATTGCAACAACAATACATAACTGGTCAATCGCAAAGGGATGCATGACATCACAAAACAAAATTCAAACGAAGTAAAGAAAGTTTCTTCCCACGTGGCTTTAACCACCTATTTGTTCATGTACATAACAGTCGTGAGTCCAGGTTACAATTTTTCTTTTTTTCAAAAAAATTATACTCATACATCACAAGGCATTTCTCAACTTGTACAATGCCTAAACTGTTAATCTTGTTATCAACTTACATGAAGGTCCTGGAGGATGATGTGGATGTAAAAAATATGAGAGTAAATTATTCTGGGCCTGAGTAAAGGAGATTTAAATTCCCAATTATATAGTCTAAACTAAAAAAATACCATCGTCTGAACTACATGTGAACTGCAGTCGGGGCAGTTTAGCATCAGAAATATTCCCTACGGACACAATTCCCAATGCAAACTGTTTAAAGTCTTGCTAAAACGATATCAAAACACATCCCTGCTTAGATGTCTGGGTGGCAGGATATCTTTTCCATTCTAGTACACATGAATGCATCACATTTACTGGTTTTTGCACCAAAAATGCTCCTCTTTTTTGGTTTTAAGAAGATGTCCCTTCAATAGTTTCTTAATAGATTTTAAAATAATGATTCTTTAATTGGCTGTACAGATCTTTAACTTCCAGGGTTCTGTATTTATTATTATTATTATTATTTCTTTGTGGATTTGGTTCATCACTTCATTCACATATCCAGATTTTAACTCAGGGTTGCTCAGTTTCAGCCAATTGCTTTGTAAATAATATGCTCCAGTTAAAATGTAATAAACTTAATTCTGCCAGGTTTAAAATCAAACAGTATCCCTAAATCAATCAATGACCAGGTGATAAACGTTTTCTGAGACAGCTGAAATGTCTGAATTTCTGATTTATCTCAGTCGTGTAGACTTGATTTTTTTATTTTATTATACTTTTTATCTAAAAAGGGTAAACTGGCTCAACAGTGTGTGACACAGAGTAAAAGTCTTGCATTTCAGTTGCAAAAACAAGCTGGACATATTTCACAAAAAGACTGATTTTTTTTCTCAAATTGTCTCTGCGTTTGACTGCCATTAAGTGATTAATGGAGATTTTATTTGATTTCATTCCGTTGGAACAACCGTGTCTTCCAGCGAAGGAAATAACCCAGCTAAGTGCTCCAGCTCTTGAAGGCAAATGCTGAAAAGCCTGTTTTGTCATGCTAATGCACAGAACAGGAAGCAGTTGTATTTCATTTAGGAAGGACGGTTTGATGAATCGTGTTGAGCAACGGCTGCTTGCAAACACCTTTACAGACGAAACACAAATCACAGCTCAGACAGCTCATAGCGGCCCTGTTCATGTCTCACCGAGAGGAGAAAAAATAGATGAACCAGAAACAGGAAGGATGTAAAGCGTTTTTTTTTCAGCATCATCTGGGAACGCTGTCCTGATTCCCAGATGGGTGCTTATCCTCAGCATTTTGTACTCTTGCCAAGGAGGTCTTGTTAGACTAACCTTGCACATGGTAATATTTTAATAGCTTCTGCTCTCACAGTCCATTTCAGCATGCGATGGCCCCTTGCACCACCTGCACGTCAGAGATATTGATGGTTCTGTGTCACTTTGCGGCTTGAAGCTCAGACGGTTCCCTTCCTATTTTACTGGACACGGACACTTTTCCAGGCAGAGGAGGAAGTCTGTCTGCCTGAATGTCAGCTGAGCTTCTGTGGAAGAGAAAAACTGTCCGAGGAGGCGGTTGTGTCTCCTCAGACATGCAAGAACAATTGTTTTCATGTGCCAGAAAGTTTGGCAGGGCCTTCAGACAGAGGGAGGATGATTGAGGGCTGCAGAGAGAATAGAGCGGGTGGGTGGAGGGAGCTGGTCTGAGGAAATCCCAGAGAAGAAATTAGGGAACAATACAGATCCTGGTAACATTGCTGCGCTCTGCTGCTGGCTCGGCCAATCAACCCCCAGCAGTAAGCAGCCTGCCAAAGCCCAGAGGCTGAGGTGAGAATCCTGCAAGACGTTAGAGAGGGATTTTTCTTTTGCTTCCTTAAATAAACAATTGAACTGGCAGAGGGATGCAGCTCCGTGGGCTCAGTTCTCTCACAAAAACAAAAAAAAAATCCTTTGCGCCTGGTACAGCTGTAATCAGCATAACAAAACATTATCCAGATCAAACGGAAGGAAAAACATCATATTCCGAGAGGAGAAGCGTAACCTCCCTGCTGGATGCGTAAAGGGTCATTGTTATGGAAGTGCATGTGAAAAGAAAAATATTATGATTTATGTCTTAGCAGCACATGGGGCTACAGAAACAGGCTGCAAACACAATGTTGACATAGTAACGCCTCATAAAACTTATATGGTGAAATACCCTGTTTTACCTTCGCCTGTTGGGTGTTTGCATGCAACTACAGACCCTACATCAGTTCTCGATAATTCAGCAATTGCATCAACAGAAGAAGTGTCAGTTGGTTTAAAAAATAATTATTCAATGATAGCAGTTGTAATAGCTCTCTTTGGTAGCCTATTGGAAGATAAAAAGCTATACAAGGTTAAATGTTTTCTCTCTGACTATACCACGATGCGTCTCTCTAACCAGATTTTATGGCAACTAATTCCAGAGTTTTGGATTGAAATTAGGGTCAGCTTGTGACCCAGAAAACAACGGCACTACAGATCCGTAGCACAAACTAATGCCGGTTGAAGAATACAAATACTGCTAATAAAGCTGCTTCTATCGAAGTTGGAATTGATGTGACGCCAACCGTGAGATTGCTCTGACGAAGATTCAGCTTATGCAACCAGAAGCTGCACCATACACATATCAAAACACATAAAACACAACAGAACTAGCATCAAGCATTACCCTTTATTTCAACCAATAAGCATACACTATTTATGATTCAAAATTAAGTTCTTAGAGATGACTTCTTTAAATGGTCAGTGATTTTAATTCTGTCTGATGTAACATTTTACAGTCTTTGTGGATGCCATTTATATAAGATGTTTTATTTACACTGCTCAAAAAAGAACACATCCTAGATCTGAATGAATTAAATATTCTTATTAAATACTTTGTTCTTTCCATAGTTGAATGTGCTGACAACAAAATCACACAAAAATTATCAATGGAAATCAAATGCATTAACCCATGGAAGTCTGGATTTGGAGCCACACTTAAAATTAAAGTGGAAAAAACACACCACAGGCGTCTCCAACTTTGATGTAATGTCCTTAAAACAAAGTCTAAACGAGGCTCAGCAGCGTGTGTGGCCTCCACGTGCCCGTATGACCTCCCTAGAACGCCTGGGCTTGCTTCTGATGAAGTAGAGGATGGTCTCCTGAGGGATATCCTCCCAGACCTGGACTAACACATCCACCAACTCCTGGAGAGTCTGTGGTGCAACGTGTCGTTGGTGGATGGAGAGAGACATGATGTCCAATTGGATTCAGATCTTGGGAACTGGTGGGCCAATCCATAAAATCAATGTCTTCGTCTTACAGGAACTGCTGACACACTCCAGCCACATGAGGTCCAGCATTGTCTTGCATTAGGAGGAACTCAGGGCCAACCGCACCAGCATATTGTCTCACAGTGGGTCTGAGGATCTCATCTCTGTACCTAATGGCAGTCAGACTACCTCTGGCGAGCACCCTCTAAGAAATGCCTCCCCACACCATTAATGACCCACTGCAAAACCGGTCATGCTGGAGGATGTTGCAGGCAGCAAAACGTTCCCCACGGCGTCGCCAGACTCTCTAATGTCTGTCACATGTGCTAAGTGTGAACCTGCTTTCATCTGTGAAGAGCACAGGGCGCTAGTGGCAAATTTGCCAATCTTAGTGTTCTCTGGCAAATGCCAAACGTCCTGCATGGTGTTGGGCTGTAAGCATAACCCCCACCTGTGGACCTGTGTTTCTCTCCCAGTTGAAGCTGCTAAAGGTACTGCTGTTAAAGATTATTTTTATTTCAACATAAAGGCTCTGTTTTTTTCTGTGTATGCTGTCTTCTCAAATCTCCAGTCAGTCATGACAGATGGCTGTTTACACACTCAGCCAAGTTTTGCTGGTGGTTTCACCATTTTTAAGGCAAGACAAGTTAAGGCAAATTTATTTGTATAGCACATTTCAATACAAGGACAACGCAAAGTGCTTTCCCTGGTTAAAACATAGGAAAAATAAAAACAGAATAAAAGCAAGTTGGAATAAAATGTAGAAAAAATTAAACAAAATAGAACATGTGAAAAAGGAAACTAAAAGCAAATATTAAAAACAGCTGGACGACAAAGTTGAACTAATGATGTTTCAGTAAAACAGTTTAACCAGAACAGTCGAAGGCAGTCCTAAACAAATGTGTTTTTAATCTTGATTTAAAGGAACTCAGGCTTTCAGCACTTTTACAGTTTTCAGGGAGTTTGTTCCAGATAAGTGGAGCATAGGAACTAAATGCTGCTTCTTGGTGTTTTGTTCTGGTTCTAGTTCTACAAAGTAGGCTGGAGCCAGACGACCTTAGTGGTCTAGAGGGTTGATACATTGATAACAAGTCTGTGATGTATTTAGATGCTAAGCAATTGAGGGATTTATAGACTAACAGGAGTATTTTAAAGTCTCTGAGACTGAGATACAGGGAGCCAGTGGAAGCCCTTCAGAACCGGGTCGATATTCCCTACTTTCTTAGTCTTTGGATCAGCTGGCTGATCCACTTTTTTGGTAGACTTGTGAAAACACTGTTGCAGTACAATGTTTTCTTTCCACTGTCGCCTCATGCATGCTCAGTTTCAGGGATTGTTGCAAAGTTAACAATTCGATGGAATAAAATGTCGTCTGTTAATACACTCTCATTCAAGAGAAGGGATTGCTGCAAAGTCAGTGACACAATGCAATTGTGGGGATTTTCTTGGATTGAAAACTTTTAGCGGGTGTGACTGAGTTTGACCACACTGATCATAAGTAGGATTAAGTCGGAATGTATGTAACTGACTTTATTTATATGATTGAATTAAACTGAGTATATATTGTTGTATAAATTGGTTCTGTTTTGTAAAGTGCCTTGAGATAGCATTTTTTGGGGGAATCTCCACTATGTAAACAAACTGAAAAGAAAGTTATTAGTATTTTCTTAATGTATCATTCTTGTTTCAATCATATTAACAATTATAACAAAATTTGATATTTGATATTGTTGATAACTGGAGATCATCTTATGACCCTTTAATTAATGATTTTGCAAGGGAAACTGATAACCACCGTCAGCTTAAAGTATTAATTTGTCGTTTTGCTAATTTCACGTACAAAGATAATGCTGTTGGGTTATTTCTTTAATCTAAATGTTGCCTACATGCTGTTTGAAGTTGGGTAGTTTTAACCAAACAAAGGATGAAAAATTCTGATCATTGTTGAGTTAGAGAAGAGTCTGTAAGATTAGGTTGAGCAGATGTCCCCAATTTGGACAACCTATCCCCGGCTAAAGTTGTCCCTGGAAATATCCTCGATTTCAGTGTTTTAAACAAATAAATGTAAGCAAAATGTTGCACGCAACAACAACTATTACTCAGCTCAGCTTATGGTGGTCTAGTGGTTAGAGAGCTGGGTGTTTACTTCTTGGAGAGACCCCAAAGGTTGGTGGTTTGAATCTCAGTCTGCCAATGTGAGCAAGACCCTTGACCACAGATTGCTCCCCGTGCGGCACTCCCTAAGGGATGGGTTAAATACAGAGATAAATTTCCCCTCTTTGGGACTATAAAGGGAAATACTTAATTATGGTAGCCAAGTGTACATCCCCATCATGGCTCCAGCTCCTTCCATCAATCATGACCACATTTTAGTTTTTCATATATGAGCTGGAAGTGTCCCTGGATTTAATTTGAGAAATGTATGATGCCTCCTCAAAAATCTGACACATACAGTACAACCCTTTATACAACAACCAGTTCCTTCTCTTTTGTTAACCCTCTCCAAAACGTGAAATAAGAAATTATAATATGGTAGGATTATGATACATAATCATTTAATGTCAATGGGCTATGATAAAGACTTTAGTTTAACATAGAAATTAGCCTTTATCTGGTAGGTAGCTAGGATAAATTTCAGTCAGCTAATCAACATCAGACCAAAGAACAAGGGATGAAGAAAACAATCTCAAAAACAGCTGGGTTTTTCCTTCAATCTAAATTTTTAAATTTATGCTGGTGTTTCTTGGGTTTCAGAAGAGACTAACAGGAGTCTCCTTCTTTATAGACCGCCATTTTGAACTGCTGCCTACTACCCTGCTAAAGTAGCTACTGCCAGCTATATTAAACTTTCAAACTTTGACCCAAAAATTGGTCACAAAGTTAAGATAGACAGGTAATGTTTATTATAGTGTTCTGTACTGATTACAAAATTTCCAATTCAAATTAAAGCGTTTGTTTATAAAAATCTTATAGGGTTACAAATGTACGTCAGCTAACTTCCCTTCTGCCACACAGAATGATATGCAGAACAGAGTGATAACCACTGCACTAGAATTTTCTGGCAGACGGATGTGCTGAATTCGGACTTGAGAACAAATGGTGGACAAATAGTAGAAGATGACGTGACTTCCCAAATCACCGCTGACAGGGGAGACCTCACACTGGACCTCAAGCAGCTTGGATTCTGCCTTTCCACTTTCCCTCCAGACTTGGGGAATTTGATTTCCAAATAAAATCCTGAATTTACTTTCTACTGTAAATAGGACTTTAGTCCAATCCATTTACTCCTTAGTCCAGGTAAGACGATTCTAAAGTCCCTGGTTCAGGAGTTGTTTACCATAAGCTATGTTATGTAGCTCACTTCCTGGTTTTGTCTGTTTGATGAGGTTTGACGCGCTGACTCCAACCACATGTTCACACCTTATGTAATGCAGCCTACCTCCAACTCTTGACTGAACATTCATCACAATCCTCTCAAAGCTGAGGCTGTACCTTTTGTCTGTGCTCTTTTGTCTAGAACACGTTTTCGTTCCACTGTTTTCCCCATGATTGTGTTGTCAATAACGGGACAATTTAGTGTTAAAAATCCATTTCTATGTATCCTGGGATGCAAATTTTTGGGGGGAATATTACCTAAAAGGTAAAGACAATTAGCAAAATTTACCAAAATAAACATTTTAAAGTCCCAGTGTGTAAGATTTTCACACTGGCGCACCATCTAGTGGTACGCTAAATGAATTTCTAGCGACCTTACGTTAAGTGTGTTATAACTACTATGGAAGACATGGCGTGTCATAAATGTGACGATGTAAACATGTCCTCCATGTATTAGCTACTGCTAAAAGCTAATAGCTACGGTCATCATGTGAAATGGTTTTTAACACTGTTGGCAAGTCCACTTGTATTTTTTCTAAAGTCTCTTGTAAATTATTGCGTTGTGGTTTTTTGTGCTCGTTTCTGAAGGTGCAGTCACTTATTTGGGCTCTAGAAAGTGACTATACAGGTAAAAGCCAGTAAATTAGAATATTTAGAAAAACTTGATTTATTTCAGTAATTGCATTCAAAAGGTGTAACTTGTACATTATATTTATTCATTGCACACAGACTGATGCATTCAAATGTTTATTTCATTTAATTTTGATGATTTGAAGTGGCAACAAATGAAAATCCAAAATTCCGTGTGTCACAAAATTAGAATATTACTTAAGGCTAATACAAAAAAGGGATTTTTTAGAAATGTTGGCCAACTGAAAAGTATGAAAATGAAAAATATGAGCATGTACAATACTCTGGCACTGCTCAGGTGTTATGAGAGCCCAGGTTGCTCTGATAGTGGCCTTCAACTCTTCTGCGTTGTTGGGTCTGGCATTCTGCATCTTCCTTTTCACAATACCCCACAGATTTTCTAAGGTCAGAGGAGTTGGCTGGCCAATTTAGAACAGAAATACCATGGTCCGTAAACCAGGCACGGGTAGATTTTGCGCTGTGTGCAGGCGCCAAGTCCTGTTGGAACCTGAAATCTCCATCTCCATAGAGCAGGTCAGCAGCAGGAAGCATGAAGTGCTCTAAAACTTGCTGGTAGACGGCTGCGTTGACCCTGGATCTCAGGAAACAGAGTGGACCGACACCAGCAGATGACATGGCACCCCAAACCATCACTGATGGTGGAAACTTTACACTAGACTTCAGGCAACGTGGATCCTGTGCCTCTCCTGTCTTCCTCCAGACTGTGGGACCTCGATTTCCAAAGGAAATGCAAAATTTGCTTTCGTCAGAAAACATGACTTTGGACCACTCAGCAGCAGTCCAGCTCTTTTTTTCCTTAGCCCAGGTGAGACGCTTTTCGCGCTGTTTCTTGGTCAACAGTGGCTTGACACGAGGTATGCGGCAGTTGAAACCCATGTCTTTCAAGCGTCTCTTGGTGGTGGATCTTGAAGCACTGACTCCAGCAGCTGTCCACTCCTTGTGAATCTCCCCCACATTTTTGAATGGGTTTTTTTTCACAATCTTGACTAGGGCGCGGTGATCCCTATCGCTTGTACACTTTTTCTGACGACAGTTTTTCCTTCCCTTTGCCTCTCTATTAATGTGTTTGGACACAGAGCTCTGAGAACAGCCAGCCTCTTCAGCAATAACCTTTTGTGTCTTTCCCTCCTTGTGCAATGTGTCGATGGTCGCCTTTTGGACAGCTGTCAAATCTGAAGTCTTCCCCATGTTTGTGTAGGCTTCAGAACTGGACTGAGAGACCATTTAAAGCCTTTTGCAGGTGTTTTGAGTTAATCAGCTGATTAGTTTGTGGCACCAGGTGTCTTCAAAATTTAACCCTTACACAATATTCTAATTTTGTGACACACGGAATTTTGGATTTTCATTTGTTGCCACTTCAAATCATCAAAATTAAATGAAATAAACATTTGAATGCATCAGTCTGTGTGCAATGAATAAATATAATGTACAAGTTACACCTTTTGAATGCAATTACTGAAATAAATCAAGTTTTTCAAAATATTCTAATTTACTGGCTTTTACCTGTAAACATGAGTATAGAGACTTGTCGCATTTCCTCAGTGAACGGGGCTGATATCCTTCCGCCCTTCCATGTAGCCACATGCTAGAGGGAGAGGGAGACCAACAAACAACCCGTCTCTACCAGGAGGACAAAGTAGCTGCTAGACTACACTGCCCTGTTTCTA
Source organism: Fundulus diaphanus (assembly GCA_037039145.1). Lineage (NCBI taxonomy): Eukaryota > Metazoa > Chordata > Actinopteri > Cyprinodontiformes > Fundulidae > Fundulus > Fundulus diaphanus. The sequence goes on from CM073129.1 coordinate 45,330,861, forward strand.
ACATAATGGCAAAAATAAAATTCACTGTTTTATTGAATTAACTTACCTGCTGTCCAGCAGGAAGCCTGCAACCTCCGCATCAGTTTTGAATCTTCACTCACTCATAAATTGTCTCCACCCGGTAATAATAGCTACGCTGATATAGACTCATGGTTATTACTTATTTTTCTTTTCTTGGTTCCTTTCTCTTCCCTGTCGCTGGGCAAATATTTTAACAGAAAACGGCAAATAGAATGATCTACGGTCGTCCTTGCTTGTTTTATACTCCTCCTCCATGACAGAACGTCTTCTTATAGGAGACAGATAGGGAAACGTATATGGCTGACAGTTTGTCCCCTTTCGGCTACTGAAACTAGAAATAGCGGCACAACATGGCGTCTCCCAATGGGTGCACCGACACCTACTGTATGTATTTATAAACTACTAATTCTAAGTTATGAGAACGCTTTCATTTTTGATGTTACGTTATTAGACTTTGCCAGAATATGTATTAATAAAAGCAATACTTGATCTTTGCCAATTAAAAGCCAAATTAGTTACAGACTGTAAATTATTCTCTTTTTCATTAATCTGGAGAGTAAATGACTTGTACTTTTTGAATTGAATTACTAAAATAAACATAGTTTCAGATTATATATTTTTTTGCAGCTAAACCAGGATGAACCAATACTGGTAAGGTAAAGAAACATGCATGAATCTTTCGAGCAGCATCATAGGGAAACTGGGAGAACTAAACAACCTTTTTAAGGGAGCTAAACATAATTTAAATAATAAACTTAATTTAAAACATTGCTTTAATCTCCTCTCTGTTGTTTTCTCACATTCTTTTGACAGAGCACTATTTTACTAACAATGATACACTAGATTATGCGCAAAAAGCCTAATTTTATCTGGTCGTGTCATCTGTCTTCCTCCCTGGCATTGAAGCACAGTGGCACTGTTAGGGTCCATCAAAGCGCCATATATCTGTCAAACCCTTGTAAACATGCTATGGTCTTCATGGGAAAGTCTCAGTGTACAGGACCTATGGGAGGGTCGGCGGAACCATTGGGATGTTTCATTTCAGCAAACGGAGCAAACAGTCAGAGGATTTCCTCAATCAGAGGCGACAGAGTGTGCGGCGAACAAGCTCGCTGACAGAAACATGGAGGCCCGAGCTTGCAGCTGGGCGTGCTAACAACCTCTGGGATTTACCGCGGTAACACCCTTTAGCTCCGACACCAAGAGGCAAAATCCTAACCCACATCACAAGTGTGCTCTAACATTTGCTCCAAGTATTAGGCCTTAAAATGAACAAACTTTAAATTTGTCTCAGTAGCCTGCAAATCTTTTTCAACAAACCTTTTATTCCTCATAAGCAGTTTGGAAGAATGTTTAAAACTCCCCTGTGTTTTGTGATGGGGTTTTTACTAAAGGCAGTCCTGGGATATCAGCACATCTGTCTGTGACTGATATTTCAGGAATGTGGATAGTTGTGCTCTTACATTTGATGTTTATGTCCAGCTCTGAGTTTACTCCGGGTCACAGAGCTAAAACTGCTCACAGCTGCAGTTGCTGCTATCAAGTGGGAGGCGGCTGAGAAAAGTCCTGATTTTCACTAATATTCAGTTGTAAAATCAGTAAAACATTTCTCTGCTCATGCAGTGCCAGCTGCTGCTGAATGAGGCATTGTTTTATGCACATGGGGGAATCCAAAGGACCTCTCTTCCCTTTTCCATAAAGTCACTCTGCTATTAATAACCATATATCGCCCTCCTTTGTCAACAGGAGCGACACATACAAATAATATGGTTGAGTGGGAGACAATGGTTAGCTGCCTGTAGCAAAAACAACAGGATGAGCCTGACACATGACTGTGTGTGTGTGTGTTGTATGTGTGTGAATGATTGATGTGAGTCTCCCCTTAGAAGAAAGAGCTCATTGACCTTCTTAAGGCCTTTTTAATTTCCAAAAACATTTTCCACTACTCTCTCTGCGCTTGCCATTGATGTGAAGTTATGGTAAAAAAAAAATAGTACATCCATTGTCAGTTCCAGGGACTTTTACATCTAAAGATCCGACCATTAGGTTTAAAACGATTATTTTATTTGAACCTCCATTTCCTCCACTAACCTCAAATAGGACAGACAGTAAAAATCTTTATTTAGTGCACACCCCAAACAACCCTAGACTTCAAAGGAGGGTGTACCGTAATTTTTTTTAAACTTTGACAATATTGCTGAGTATGATTTGTCTCAGAAGTTGGAGATTGGGAATGACATCACACTCGAGCTGAGCTCCTTTTGTCCAAAATCAGAAAGGAATCTGTTGACTGACTGAGGTTCAGTTCAGTTCAGTTTTATTTACATAGCACCAATCCACAGCACACATCATCTCAAGGTACTTTACAAAGTCTATTCAATCAATTTATACGCACAGATTGGTCAACAAGTTTCCTATTTAAGGAAACCCAGTAGATTGCATCAAGTTTCGACAACCAGCATTCACTCCTCCTGAAAGAGCGTAGAGCCACAGGACAGTCGTCTGCATTGTTGATGGCTTTGCAGGAATCCCTCATGCCGAGCATGCATGAAGTGACAGTGGAGAGGAAAATTCCCCTTTAACAGGAAGAAACCTCCATCAAAACCAGGCTCAGTGTGAACGATCATCTGCCATGACTGACTGGGGGTTAGAAAAGACAGAGCAGAGACACAGAAGCACAGAAGCGCACATTGATCTAGGAATCCTTTCTATGTTGGAGGGTAATGGCAGACTGGCTCCATAGGTGGCTGTGTCTAGGAAAGAAACACATTTTAGCCGATAAGACCTGAGCCGGTTTTCTGGTCAAGAAGAAGAAAGAGAGTACATACAGTTAGTTGCAGTAAAAGCTCATCTGATAGCTATGTATGGGAGAGAAACTGGGTTGGACTCTGAGAGACAGAGACAACTACATCATATATAAGATGAAGGTGCTGACAACAGTAGCTCAGCCATTCTGCCCCCCAGGATGTTGTCACAACTAAACAGAACGCCGGGCTAGATGAAGAGAAAAAACAGAGAGAACATAAAGTTAAAAATGTGAAATAACAACAAATGATGCAAATTGGAGAATAATAGGAGAATTCAGTAGAGTGAGAGAAACAGATTTTTGATGTAATCCAGCACCATAACTACAGAGATAACTTAAATGAAAACCAGTAGGAGCTGCTAATTGTCGAACTGCTAGTAGCATCAACGCAAGCTAATTGCAAAATATCTCTTTCTATTTTATACGTTCAAACACTAAAGCAACATGTTGAAAAACAGAGGTCATATACAGTACTGTGCGTGCCTTGTTTGATGAGAAATAAGCTAGAAGAATTGTTGTTGTGCTTGCTATAGCAACACAGGCCAAATGAAAAAATATTCCCCTCATGTTTATGCGTTCAGTCACTAAAGGAGCCTATTAAGCCATGGTTGTTGTACAGTGCAATTCATGCCGCTGCTTTAATTACATCAAAACAGGCAGAAGTGCCAGTGGAAAGTTTATTGCTGCAACTTTAACTGTTTTTTATACGTGGTGGCCATATCAGATACTGAATTTAAAGCTGCTTGGTAACCTTTTTAAAGTGGGAATTTAAACTTCAAGGGGTTTTCTGTTTTGTTTTGTTTTTTCTGACTGGGAATACAGAAAATTGGACTTGCAGTGCAAAGACAACACATCTTGATTGAAAGTTGCAAAATCAGCAGGATTTGCTAGATGTTGTGGTGTTGACTGCTAATAGCAAAATTGACGACTGTGGCTCATTGGGTAGCTTGCGTTGCATTGTGAGAAATTCAAGGTAAACAAGCTAATAAATAATGGCAGCATTTATTCATTTATTGGTAGCCTATGAAACTTTTGGGACAGGTTCTCAAGACCATTCAGTTCCCTTCCTGAAAATCAGAAAAGTTAGTTAACAAACTCGTCAGCTGCTTCGGACCAAAACTAAACAAACTATTGGTGTGAAAACGCACTCAGTGACCAAAAGTCACCGTTTCTGTTCAAGTCCCAAATGAGTTTAGCAAACTCCACATGTTTTACATTTGTGATGTTAGGACAGAAAATGACTCACTTCTAAACATCCGATTGGTATTAATGTCTAATTGTTCTTGTGGAGACTCGAAGCCACCCTTGGCAACACTTCTCTTACACTGACCTTTGGAGATTTGTTTATCACCTCTCTTTCCATCCTGTTTCTAGTTCAGTAGGATAATCATGACTCCTCATCCAACCTTGTGACCGGTAGCTAAAAGAGATGGTTGTCTGTGCCACGTCATATTTACAACTCAGGAAAACAAGAAGTCACAGACTGATCACAGTTTCCCCAAACTTTGATTAACTTACAAATGTATAGTATAAATTGCAATCATGCTTTGATTATATATAGATCTTTTTTTGGATGGGGGGGTGGGGATAATTAATGCACCAGTGATTCATTTTTAAACCATTTTAAAACAACTGCAGCAGAAACACACGGTTGTACAGTTAAAATTAGGACCATTGTGAACAAAGGGACAGAGAAGAACAATGAGAATAGCGAATAAACTCAGTAAAACAATAAAAACAGAGTAAACACTGGAAAAAAAAGAAAAACAAAGTTTCAGGTTGTGCTAAAAGCCGAGGAACAAAAAGGCATTTTAGACAAGTTTTAAAAGTGGACAGTGAAGGGACACGCCTGATCTGAGAGGTTATTCCATGAAGTGGGAGCAGCAACACTAAAAGCCAACAATGACCTTAACAGCTCCCCATTACTAAGGGAGGGACCTGTTTTGGTTCAATTTGCATGTTATCTAAGCCATTACAAGGCCTTTGTTGGGCAGTACTATAAAGCTTGGAACTCCACACTACTCCAGACATTTTGAATTGAGAAAACTTTCTGGACGGGAAGCGAAACATCTTCAAACTTCGGAAAAAAGTCCAGTTGTTTTGTTTTTTAACTTTTTTGGTATGACCATGACCTGGATGACTGAGAATCTTCACCAGCATAAAAGCTCTATCCCCTCTGAGCTTCCTATTTGACCTCGGGGCATTGAGCAGGAGAATAGGGGCAAAGCAGCTCAGAGAGGTAAGATGGGGCTAGATCATGCAAACTTTCAAAAACAAATAAAATTATCTTAAAATGAACTTTAAAATGGACAGGGAGCCAGTGGATGGGGGCCAGAGTTGACTCTCTCTCACCAACTCCAGTTAGAAGCTTGGCAGCTGCGTTCTGGACCAACTGGAGGTGTTTCAGAGAGGACTGGCTGTGTCCAAGGTAGAGAGCATTGCATTAGTCAAGCCGGATTGTAATAAACGCACGGATAGCTGTCTCAAGGTTTTGTTTTGGGAGAAATGGCTTAGCTTCATCCTGGTGCCTAAGATGATAAAAACCGGACTTGACCGCTGCTCCAACCTGGCAATCATATTTAAACTCTTTATACGTTTTAAAACCCACATTAGAAATGGTCTGCTTTAAATATGATGCTAACGAGCCCAAATCAACTGGGAGGGGTTCACAGGAGCTACTAGCACAAAATGTTTAACACATCAATATGTAAATACCAGGGAAAAAGCTAACATTTGGAATTCTTGTCTCAAGCTCATCTTTTGATCTTAAACCCAGATGTCTTTAGTGAACAACAAAAACAAGGGACTTTGCCTTGCTGTTCCAATACATTTGGAGGGGTCTGTATATCTGACTGTCTTCAGACTAAGGGGGGAAAAGGATCCCATGCTTCCTAAGTTTTGAACCCTTGGGCAGAAGATAAAGGGAGAAGAGCAAGGGACCTAGAATCGAGCTCTGTGGAACCCCATAAGATAGAGGAGCAGAGGAGGATTCAGAATCTGCTACAAAATAGCAGATTTTGTTACAAATACATATATTATAATTTATAATTTTCACCCACTCTGTGGTTCTTCTCAAATAAAAGATTAGATTTTCTAAAATTTGTAATGAATTTACTTCATTTTAAGGCTTTTTACATATCTTCATAGGGAGTACCAAAGATCATGGAAGGATCAGCTTTAGAACTGGCCCCCCTTGGTCTTTAGGGTTTTCTTCTTTTAAAATTTTAAATCTTCTTTTCAAATTTTAAATCTTTTTTCAAATTTTAAATCTTTTTTCAAAGTTCAAACCCTCAGAGGACATGACTCCCTCTTCATAGGGTGACTTGCTCTCCCTGTGGTGACTAACCTAAACCTCATAATTTTAAACAAATGAATTTAACATAGATTAAATAAATTTCTTCTTCTCATAGACCTAAACTGATTTTTCACAAGTTTCACCCCAGTCACTGTATAAAACACAGAAACTGCAGTCCAGACTGGGACCACCTGGTGGCATTTGTTCTCCATGGTGTAATTTCATTTCCTGTGTTTTCCAGGAAGCTATGACTCAGTTTCAAGTGAAGTGAGAATAAGATCTCACTTTCATTGCAAACAGTAGAGGCAGATGAAGTGTAAAATATGCCCCAGGTGATACTGTACATCAGCGTAAGTAAGATTTAATGCTATTCTCCCATTTAAGAGCATTCTGGTCTTTTTCAGCAATGCCAAATTGTTTTTTCTCCCTGACTGTCTCTGGTTTTATTGTCTCAGCTACTCTTGGTGCATCACACAACCCAGAGCCATCAAGAGGTTCAGCAAATTGCAAATTGCACCGAGGATGTTACACTTGACTGTCCAGCTTTCAGCAGCAAACGCAAGGATTTTTTTGCAATGACGTGGTACAAGGTTAGTCTTACTCTTCCATGAATGCTGCTTAATTGGAGCTCTCACTGTACACTGTCTTATGAAACACATACACTTTTATAATTTTATGTTGTTGTTTAAAACAGGGCAAAGAGCCTATTATCAGGAAGCGTCGTGATGAAATACAGCCCTCCAACTTCTCTCGGGAAGCAAAGTTTGGGGTGAACCTCAGTCTGTTTTTGCCTAACGTGAAGCCCACAGATTCAGGAAAATACATATGTAACATCAGAGCAAATGTTGGGCACCAAAACAAAGAAGGCTCTGTCGTTCTCAGTGTCAACGGTAAGCTTTGGATTTACTATCCATTATACAGGACACTTCTGGAATCCGGGCCATCTAAACTAAGCTAAACACGAGGGTAAAAAAAAAGTAGGAATTTAACAGAGTTTTAGTAGCATTTATATTGAATATTACTCATGCAGCTAAGTGGTAAACCTACTTCATAACCACATAAAAATGTGGAAGATGGGGAAAAAAATGCAAGGATTAAAAAAGTCATATTTGGTTTGTGTCCAAAGCCACTTACCTCGAACGATAATTGCTTCATGCAAGCATTTGACGCCTATTAAACAACAACCATATCCAGTTTAGCAATGGCCAATATTTACCGACCTAAATTTCATCACAGTATTTTGCAGTATTTACTTTGATAAAGGTTGAAAGCAAGAATAAAAATAAAACTATTTTTCACTTCTCGGGCAACTGAATGGCTATAACTGCATGCTTCTTTAAGACACCACTCGCATTGAAGAAATATGATTCTTACCATTAGATTTGCACTCAATAAATGCATTTATTTTTGAATTTATTGATATATGCTGATCCACTCATGGAATCAAAAGTGTAGAAACTGGTAAAACTAGCAATTTCTCATCACAATAATTCAAAATAATGTTAATAGTAATTTTTTCACAATACCAGTAAATGCCTATCCATAATATAGTTACTGCATTTTGCCAAAGGAAAATTCCTCTTATATATTAGCTCCTTTGAAATGAGTTGGTTTACATCTGTACCAAATTATAGTGTATCTGAACGGGACCTCTCCTTTTGGGTATTTTTTATTTTTTTAACTAATTTAAATTATAAATAGATATGAATGTCAACATAATTTTGGGCTTTAAGTGATTTATTTAGACTTTTCGTTCAACAAATGCAATCAGTAGGATTTAAAAACAAGAAATAGGTGCACAGGTTTTAATTTGTTTCAGTTTTTCTCCAAAATCATACAGCAGTAATTGAGTTGACCTGTACTTAGTCTAAGGAACTCAGTATACTGCTAATTAGAAGAACCGACAATTTCCTCTAGTTTAGAAGGTCTTTTGGAGCCATTTCCTAACAACTGCCAATTGAAGAGTCAACAGTTTAAATAGATGTACTTAAACGCTATTCAGATGTGTCACAACTTTGCCAAGGTCTGATAGAAGATCCAAATAGTCACCTTCAGATGAAAGGGAATCGGTTTTTGATGGTCAGGAGCGATCACCAAGGCTCCAGCATGACCTGGAAACTGGGGGAACACCAGCATTACTGTCCACAGTGACGTAAAGTTAAACACCAACATGGCCTGAAAGGAAGCTGACAAGGAAGGAAGCTCCTGCTCAAAAGCCAACAATTTCAATCTCCACTGGAGTTTTTTCAGCTGATAAAAAGAAACAAAAAACAGCTGATTTCCAGATAAACAAGATTACTGTTTCTTAGAGAAAAGTTTTATGGTCAAGCAAGACAAAGATTGAGCTGTTTGGTTACATAGACAAGAAATATGTTTTGACGAGTAAAGGCGAGGCTTTAAAAATTAGGAACATATCACTAATGAAGCAAAGTTGTAATGAATCATTCCACAAAGTGAACGGATGATTGGAGAGCTACCTCCAAGTATTCAACTTCATCTCAGATCAACAACCAGACAGCCGAGACCCAACCAGGGATCCCAGCAGGACAACGCATCCTACAAGTACAAGAGGGTGCGTGTTTATGCTTGAGGCTGTGTTGAGTAGAGGAATAAAAATTCACAATAAATTCATATCTGTTCTGGCAGCTTTGATTTAGAAAAATGACTGAATTTGTTTGTCCTGAAAAAACAAAAGAACTAAGAAAAAAACCGGATCAAAAACGATCAATAAATGTCCAAAATTGTTATAATGATTTTTAACTTAATGACTGATCGTATAAGTTTCTCACAGGAACTAGGAAAGTTAAAACCAGACAAGTAATATGCTTAAAACCTACAGGTAAAAACTTGCTTTCAAGTTTCTCTGCAAAAGTAATTTTTTCTCCTAAAAACGAAACCAGAATACAACCAGCCACATCAAAAAGCAGGAAATGCCCCAAGACGTGCATGCAGGGGCGTAGCTATGGGTGGGCCTGGTAGGGCCTAGGCCCACACACTTTGTATCTGGGCCCACCCAATGAAGTGGCTTTACTTTGATTTGATTTTTTAGGGGTGTCACTTAAAGTCATCCTAAAAATCATCCTAAAATAAAATATAATGAAGCAGAATAAGATTTAATATATGCTTGTCCCAAACATGAAAACAGCAAGCTTCATGTTCCCAACGAGACATTTCTCACAGAGAAACAGAAGAATGCCGGATTATTCTTCTGGGGTAGGCGAGCAGTGGGGAGCTGCGTCACCTTGCGCTTGAATTCAGGAGCATGTACTCAATTTAGTCACACCATAATGTCGGCGCGGGCTTTTAAGGGGCATTTTTAGGGTCCTGTAACGTTGGGAGCTTCAACACAGACCCCTTCTTCCGCTTACTCTTTAAAAAGAGCGCTTTAAAGTCTGTGTTTATGCATTTTCCCCATCATGTTTATCTCTCGCACTCAGTGTAGAATTGATTAGAAGAATGCGTTTCCACTCTCCTCACCACCTCAACCTGGTATCATTGAACACAAAGTATGCTGGGAAAGGATAATCAGTTCACAAATAGCTTATTGTTTTTCTATAGCCATCTTGGCTGTGTAGAAAATGGGTTGCAGCTATACTTATAGAATTTGGGGATACAACATAAAACTGCTATTTCCTGTATGCTTAAGACTATCGCTACTGGGTTAAAGGCAAAGCAGGAGTCCATGTCTCACTGGGTCCGCTTGGAGCACAGACATGAAACATCTACTTGGAGAACAACTTCAAACTCAGCCCTCAGCATGCGTAATTACACACTTAGAGGCTCCCTGTGCAAATACAGAGGAAATACTATCTGATCAGAGTGGAGGCTGAGATGACAAACCTGTCGCTGTGAAAGGTGAAGGCAAAGGTTATGAAATTTAGCAATCTACAAGAGCAGGAGCAGATCAGAGGAAACATCAGCAGCTTGAGGCATGTGGCCAACCGTATTTTCCTCTTTTTAACTGTTAACTGTAAGACTGTGTTTAATAAAAGAAAAATAGCAGAAGATTTATTTCCATTCATAAAAAAAAAAAAAAAAACTGTTTTGTGTGTCCTGGGCGTCTAGATCGATTATGATGACGTTCTGACGTTCAGAAACGGAAATAATGACTCTGACAGGCTGCCGCAATTTAAATGATCCAGAAGCTACTCCGCCGTGTTTGTGGCTCTAAATCATCGTACAGGAGATGATGGGTCCTGATTATTTTTTTCCACTGTCAATTTAAGGATGCTTAGTTGAACAGAGAAGGTCTTTTCTCCTTCCTCTCATCCTGTATCTACTCCATAGTGAACTTACATACGTGCGACTTACAAATAAACTTACTTGCAACGATAATTATCTGGACCAGCCATTTTTTTATTAGGCCCGGCCGAAATGCAATCTCTGGCTGCGCCACTGCATGCATCTAACGTAAACAACAGTTCTCTCTCTTCTCTGCCATTTCAGTATTGTCTGTTTTTATTCTGCCATGCATGGAAGCAATGTGTTGACACATGAAACTGTTTCAAATAATTTTAAGACGGGATTCTGCAAAGTTCTTTTTTTTTTTTTTGGCTTTAAGGAAACAGTTGCTGACATGTTTCTGTTACTCTTGTGGTTTGATTTTGGATCCCTCTGCTGTGATGTACAATAATAATATATTTTGTCCTTTGCTTTTGTCCAAATCCAGAGTGTGTGATCCAGGTTGTGGAACCAACACCGAACTCGACTCAGTCCAAACCCGTCGCCGCCATTTATGACTTTCCATTGACGTGGACCTTGGCTGGCTACTTAGCAGTGGCCGCTGTGAAAATTCTTCTATCTATGATCAGTATTCAGGTAAATATAATCCTTTTCTAATTTATTTCAAGGTTTGCTGAGAAAGTTACAGAAAGCATAATCACAGAGCTTCATGGATGGATGAGTAATGGGCTCTAAGAGAGACGACTTACAAAAGTGTCAAGGTTCGATATCCTGCAGTCCTAGATGTAAAAAAGATATCTGCTAATTAGTTATAGAATGAGAACAGCAAGCATTTATGTTTGAAATAAAACAAAAACGTCAGAGAAACAACTTTTACAATTTTTCGATTACAGAATCGAAGCATTAAAAAACAGGGAATGACTGTTCTTAGATCATTTAAAAATTTGAAGTTTTGCAACTTTGCTTGCTTGAGAGCTTGGAGACTTATCTGTGCAGCTATGAGAATAGATTGACGTAGGTAAATAATGCTTCTTCCTGGTTACAGAAAGTTTTTTTTTTTTATCAAATAGAGTTGAGAAAAGGTCCGTGTTTTAAAACAATATATTCTCAGTTCTCTTATATGGGCGTTCTGTGGTAGTGAGATTAAATCATTTCCTTTTGTGGTGACAGGTGAAACAGTTGGTTGCACTGTTGCCTTGCAGCAAGCGAGTCCTGGGTTTAAATCCTAGCCTGTGGTCTTTCTGAATAGAGTTTGCATGGTCTTCCTCTGTATGCATGGGTTCTCTCAGGGTACTCCAGCTTCCTCCCACAAAACATGACTGTTAATTGGTCTCTATAAATTACCCTTAGGTGTCACTGTGTCTGTGCATGGCTCTTTGTCCTGTGTGTCTTTGTGCTTCCCTGTGGTGGACTGGTCATCTGTTCAGGGTGCACTCCGCCTCTCACCCGGTGACCTCAGGAGATAGGCACCAGCTCCCCTGTGACCCTGCACGGATAAGTGGATATAGATAATGGAGGGATGAGGGCCAAAGGAGCAAGATTTAAAGGGGACAAATCAAGCAAAATCCACTTTTTTACCCCTTAAATACATTTTGTTTCGCACTTGGAGTCTCTAGGAGTGCAGAAAATGTGAATGTAGTCTCTCCAGGTTCTGCATAGATATCCTTATATTGTGTTGGGTTATGGCTTTCAAGCCGTACATGTTTTCTCTTTTTTCTATATATTTTTTTGAACAATTGAATGAGGAATTTGTGTGTGTGTGTGGGGGGGTCGGGTGAAGTGCCTCTTTTGGATTTAAAGAGACAGCACTAAAACCAGTTGCTCTCAGACGAACCTCAGAACCAGGGTAAAAAGAGGAATGTGGTGGTAAATTAACAATGAATTCAGACCAAAGCATTGCAGTTCCACTTTTTATAGACCACAACTAAATGTTTAAATGTGAAAAGGAAGACAATTTAAAAAAAACATGATATGTCCTCTTTAAACATCTGAAGGTGCTCATGTGGCTTCAGAGCACCGGTTTCAGATCACTGTTGTAGTAAAAAATAAATCATAGAGAAATTCTAAATGGGAGCATCTTTCATTATGATCAGGGCATCAGCTGGAGGTGGATGTTGCCACAGTGTTTGGTCAGCTTTGGTTGAGCTTTCTGTTTTGAGTCATTTCTCTGTTTTTGTATTTTGGTTTGTTTTATTTAGTATTTTAATTCATTATTATTACTTTGCATTGTTTTAGTGCTCTTCTTGGTTACTGTGTTTCTTGATAGGGTCTTTGTGTTCTGTCATTTCCCCCATCAGCCTTCCTCCCTGGCCTTACGCCTCCTGGTCCTTCACAGCAGGAATCACTCACCTGTTCTCCCTGCAGTAATCACCCTCCTAGCATACATACCTCCCAGTTTCCTCGGGTTTGTTTGCAGACCCCCCTGCTGTGCACCCTAGAGCCCCTCAAACACTGGTGAAACTGTGTCGTATAAGCATCTGCTGCTCAGGTCTGGGACTCTGACGCTGTTAGGAATGGGGGCTGGTTATGTCTCCTCTTTTACTATTTCATACTGTTGCAGTTTTGTGGTCTTTTCTGACATCATATGTCAAGTATAGGCAGAAGCCAAGACTATTCTTCAATTCCTACCCTCTTTAAATATGATTTCAAATAATATTTTATCATTTATTATGAGAAATTACTATAGTTTACAACAGACATTATCTACCAGGAGAAGTTTGCTCCTCATTATTTTGGGGTTCTTTATTTGTCATATTTAATCAAGAAATGACCGACCCAGACCAAGATTAAACCCACCGGTAATGGAAATTAGGTTTGATAAAAAATATATACATAGAAACATTTGCAATTGAATTAGTTTTACTTCAGGTTTTAGCTTTTTTTATATACAATGCTTGATCTTCCTAATTGTTTTATGAAATTTTATTCAGGATCGGGAGAGATCGGCAAACACAAATAAGGACTCAAACACTGTTTCTGTTAGAATATAAGGCACACATTTATTATTATTCCCCACAGAATACAGCACATCAAAACAACTAGCTCTTCACACAGGCAAAGTAGCAAGCATTAAAGCAACAAGCTTTCAAACAGACGTGACGCTCAACAGATTCTCAGAATCAGCCCTTACCATTGACACGAACTGGGAGCCCTCAGTCCTAGGTTAAGATCAGCGTTCACGATGCCGGTATCCACACACGAACTCACGGCAGACTCCCTGGGCTAAGGGCAGTCTCCTCTTTATATACTTGTAAACAAAGAGTCAGGTGTGGAGTGAGAGTGGCCATCTCTCCCTCCACAGCCGCCCTCCTTCCCAAAACATGTTCCCAAACAGAACCCATTCCCAGCATCTCAGCAGTGTGCGAAGCAAAATAATGAGTGCACTCAGAATACAGCAAATATAAACAAAATAAGGAATACAGAATCAGTCTTTCCCACAACACATTGTCATAAGTTCCCACCACAAGTTAAAACAAATTATAACACAATAACACATGTGGTTCTTAGTTTCATGTGAACTCAGGTGCAAACACCACAACAGCAATAATCAATGTGTGAACTGGCCAGTCCTCTCTCTTATTTAACTGACCAGTCTTCTCATTTATATATCAAAAGTTAAAACAAGTTATCAAACTGAGCAGGTTTTCCCATAATACATTGTTAAAGAGCAAAAATAATTCTTTAATATATCACTAATGCATTAAAAATGGCTGCTCAGTAAAGCACAGCAGACTGATTCATAATGGTTGTACATGGTGTGAAATGCTCGGTTTACGGGTATGAACTGGAAGACAGATGGGGCAAAATGTCAGAGTGTGGGTAGGAATGGGAGGTATGAGGTGGCGAAGGGGCAAATTGTCTTGATGCGCTGCCTGACTCCTTTTCTTTTTTAAGTTTTGTGCAAAAAGCTCCAACATATGTTTATTTATTGGCCTTCTATTTGGAAAATATGTCATTTCCTTCTTCTCATTCATCAGTTCCATATAATGTGAAACTGCTCCTCTTCTGCTGCTGCTGTCTCTAAGAACACCGCTTTTATATATAAATGATCCAGAGGGTCTACACCCATTCCTGCATGATGAGACTGGTATGGAAACTGTGGGTCCTGTCGCAATAAGATTTATGGAGGAGCACTGTGTCAAATAAAGGTTATGCATAGTTCTGACTTGTTGCCTGCACACAGATTTAGTCATGGATACAGACAGGGAGATTTATGCTAATGGCATGCATGATGTTGTGATTAATGTGACTCACAGAGAACTGCTGTGGAGGAAAAACTGCCTCAACTCTAAGTTTACAGATGATACCTTTGCAGTAGGCGTTTAACCTCTGTGGAGATCTAGAGGTGTTCCTGTGAGTACTCTGTTCCTCTAATCTTCCTGAGGAAGTAACTCTGAAAAGCCACAGGTAATTTCCAAAAAGCCCAAATTTCTTTTTAAGAATTGCTTTCCTACTGCCAAAGAGAGCTCAACACATTTACTTTCACAAGTGGAGCATTACTGCTTGTGCTGTAGTGCTCTGCTTGATATGTACGCTAAAAAGGAAAGGAAGAGAAAAAGATGAGGCACAACGTTCAAAGGGAGAAAAGGTGACACAAATAGATCAGGGGAAAAAGAGAAGATAACATCCTCGGAGTCTGCTTCTACGCCTCCAGAGAGAGATATAAAAAGAAAAGCAAAACCAACCAAAAACGCCTTTGATAACATCGCTGAGGGGGAAAAAAAGCAATATTCTTTAATACAGATGTATTTAGTGACAGCCAAAGATAATTATAGGGTTTATCTGTATAGAACTGTATCTATAAGCACCTGTGAGTGCTTGGATGCTCAATAGTTGGGAAACCAGAACCCCAGACATTCCCTAAGTAGAAACCAGGGGTGGAAAGTAGCTAGTTCTATTTACATCTACTATGATTAAATGCAATTTGTGTGTACTTTGTACTTTTAAAGTAGTTTACTACAGCTTAACTTTTACTTGTACTTGAGTATGATTTCACTAAAGTATTTTACTTAGTTACATCTGAAATCACAAAAGTGAGTAAAAAAAAACAAAACAAAAAATCAACGGCAGTGATCCATCGGCTGGGTTTGAGGTTAGAGTTATCAGATCTCAACATGGAGGCTCATCAATCAGATGTCAGCGGCTCAAACCAAAACACGTCAACCGCTGTTGAAGTTGGCCACCAAGAAAAAGAAGAAAACCCATGGCCATACTTAGGAGACCAGCATAACTTTAAATACAAAAGAGGTAACAGCTTTATAACGTTTTAAACGTTTTGAACACTCTCCTGCATACTGTGATTGCACACATTTTTCTCCTGCATTTTTTACATTGTTTGATCACTGCAGCACTTTATATTGTAATGTTGCCTTATTCCACCTGGAATCTCACTATACTCTTGTAAGCTGTATGCAACGAAATTTCGTTCTGTATGTATGTCATTTTGTATGTACTTGTCATTTTGTACATACAAAATGACAAGTACATACAACATGACAATAAAGTTGTCTAAGTAAGTCTAATAATGCAATGTAAACTCTGTTTGCCTAAAGAGATCGAGTTATCTGCTTTTAAAAACTCAACATCCAAGCTGTACGCAAGCATGTGGAGGAAGGTAGGATATGTTACATCGACAGAACGTAATCTAAAGTTAAAAATAACACCGTTAGCACCAACCAGGTGGCAACTAATTACTACATGTTGAGGTCAATAACTGGACAGAATCTGGTTTGTGTTGAAGACTATGACCATGTAAACATGCTAAATAATATTTTAACAATTAGTGTAAATGATATCAGTTTTATCTGGTACTTTGTATTGGCTGAAACTGAAAATCGAGGATCAGGTGCTTAGTTTAGAGTCAGTTATTAAAAAGTATTAGATATGATGCATACACTGGATGTGTGGATACACTGGACAAAGGATGGGATGAAGATCAGAACTGCCAGGGTCTGAAAAAGAGGAAAACCACGGAAAAGCTTCATGGATGTAATGAAGAATGTAGAGGCTTTTAGCGGGACTGAGAAGGATGCTGAGATGACTCCTTTAATTAAAAACAGTTTGAAACCAATTTTCCTCTTGTGCTTTGTGAAATTCACCATTTGTTCTGCTCCAAAACAGTGACTTAATAACTTTTACCTAAAGTAAAAGTTCAATTAGGTACTTTTTACTATTACTTGAGTAACAATTCACATTGGCAGCTTTAATTGTGTATTTAATTAAAGTCAAAATAAATGCACTTTTACCTGAGTACAACATTTTGATACTTTTTCACATCTGCTAGAGACGAGTTTGTTTTATTTTTTTTTGTCAAGGTTTTAGAGATTTTGTTGATTGATGGGGGGAAATTGCGTTAAAATACTGAATAATAATAATAAATCAACTAATGGCCATTTTCTAAGTACACATCTAATGCAGAGTTTCATTATGAGGTTGGGAACTGTGATTCCAACACCTTGACCTCAATGTAAGGCAGAGACAGGCCCTGCAGGGGTGTTGTTGACTCGTGTGGGCGCTCCCGCTCTGCTCTGAGGCACCGTTTCCTCTCTTTGCGGCGGCTCTCCAGCATGTTTTCTTCATCTGATGTGTTTGGGGGGTGGACGGGGTGGGCTTCTTCTCAGTGTATTTTCCCATACTGATGTGCTCTGAATTTGTTTTTCTTTTTTCTTACTATTTAAGATGATTCGCATCGTGTCATCGAGACGTCAGAAGAGAAGATTTTGCAGCTAAAAGCAGAATTTCCATGGAAACAGTAAAGAAAATACTTGTGAAGATGAAATATTCTCCTATTTGTTGTTTTTTTATTAATTTGGGTGTTTTTGCCTCATGTTTTTTCCTGCTTTGTAAAAGTGTGTCGTGTAACCACAACACTGTTTGATTTTTTGTTTTTTTACTGCTGCATAAGAAGGTCAACAGGAACAGGCCTGACAGGATGCCAGGGCTCTGATTCAAAGGAACAGAAACCAGGAACCTCTTACAGTTAGTCAAACAGGTGGGTCAAGAGGTCCACGAGTCTTTAAAACAGCATCTTTGTGACCAATGATCTTATTCTGCAGACTTGAAAACTGAAGACATTTTTTACCTTAAATGATGTTTTGTGAGCTGGACTCAGTCTATCTTTTTATTCCCTACATATAGCACTTTTCAAATCACACTGACCACTCAAAGCAAACACCCCCCCACACACACACACTGCAGTCATATACATGCCCTCATATGCAGATTGGTAGGCAACTCAGGCGTTGCTCAAGGACACGTCTGCATGTAGGTAGGAGGCCGAAACTGAACCCACAACGTTCCAATTTGCAATTCAGCGAGTATTGCCAACCAGAACGGCTTCAGTGAAGAGAGACGGTCTACCTACAGTGTTTATATGTTCCTGTTTCTCTGTGATGCAGCAATGTGTTTCTTATTGGCTGTGTAACAAGATGTGTTCAGATCTTTGGCTGTTTGCAGTGTCGCCTCCAGAAATGTTTCATAGGGGTGGCCAGATGGGGCCACTTAAACTCTTGGGGTGGCACTGAAACTAAAAGCCATAATTTCATGATTTTATTCTACTGTTGTAATAAAGCTGCCTGTAGAAATCTTAAAGACTTAAGTAAACGCTTACTAATATCTATTGGTTTATTCTTTGATTTTTAATGTTACTAATGATCTAATGTGCATAGACAGATAACAGTACAGTCAACATTTTGAGTTCAACAACAATTCCTTTCTATTGTGTAATTATATTAGGAATAAGGTGCACATTTATTAATTTATTGAAAATCAAAACAATTAGTAGGGGAAAGTAGATACTGGTAGATACAAATAAAAGCGTGATAGAAGTTCAAGAAGAGCGACTGCCTTGGTGATTGTGCATAATGGGATGAAATGCTAAACTGATGTTACTGCAATTTACACTGGCCAGTGGGGTGGCCAGGACATGGCACTGGGTGGCCGTGGCCAACCCTGGCCATCCCCAGGTGGCACCACTGGCTGTTTGGTCCAGGACGTCACCTTTCTTTACAGGGGCCTTGTCACGTAATATTACCATAAGACCCCCCCCCCCCCCTCCACAAAAAACAGAGGTTCATCAAATAAAACAATATACACCAAGTGTTCATCCAGATAGTGATTATTTGGTCCGTTTTGAGCCTGAAAAGAAGTTTGCACCATGCTCAATCAGCAGACATAAACATTATTGTGCCATTCGCCGGTCAGCACGATGGCGACAATTGACACTGCTATGGTAAGAGGTAGTAGACCGTGCAGCAATGCATCGCAGTAAAGACCACACCGAGCTGCAGGGTTAGGGATACTTTACCTCTTTCTTTCACACCTCCACTGCTCCATTTCTTTTGCTAGTTTACTCATTGCATGTATGCTCAATATTGTACTTTCGGTCATGTGGTCTTGTTATTGGAAGTATACACAAAAGTGCCTTGTTTACTAACAAATAGAGCAAAAATAAAGTATGAAACAGAAATAAAATATGATCAGCCAACAGGGCGGGATAATTTGATTGGAAAACCTGTGTATGCAACCAGAATGAGCTACTGGCGTAGAAATTTGTAAACTCTTTATTGGGCCCTTTTAAACTCCAGAGAGAGGCCAAGAAAGATGACAGATAAAAGTTAAAACATATAATCAGAAATTCATTTCTTATTCCTAAAAGTTCTCCTCTTAGTTTAACGGCGGTCGTGAAGTATTAGTCTTTGTTTTTATCTTGTTTCGTAGGGTTTTTTTTCCACCAAATTTAAACAGAAAGATAATAAGTCTTTGTATAAACCATTTGTAATTTGACTGATGAAATAAATCTTATTTTTGACAAACATCCAGAATCTTGTTGCTACTTTAATTTTGTGGTACAGATTCCTTTATTGGTAATTCATTCTTCAAATGTAATTTTTTTGTACGTATTTTTTGACACTGACGAACTGATTTCGGGTAAAGACATTAATACGATTCAAAAAGGCAAACCTGACAAATTCTCAAAGAAAGAAGCCTTTTAAACAAGCTAGATCAGATGCCTTGATGGTAAAAATAAACCTCCAGATTTCTGAGTCAAAGCTTCAGAAAAAGTTTTTTTCAATCTCACTTTGGTTGCTGATTTAGAGGGGAAAACATGCTGCAGACGCTGTTGTAGAGGCGTTTACCCCCCTGAGCACCTTACATCAATATAAACCTTCCACTGAGTCAGTCGCAGGGGGGAAAAACTGCACAATTACAATTAAGGTCACAGCTGGAAACAGCCTTAAAACCACAGTGCTGAGGGGAAATGTGATAAGAGCACCACCTGGTGGCCAATCCAGGCATTCCTTCAACATCACTCCATGACTGTTAACATTGTGAAAGGGTGCTTTTTAAAACTAAATGCATTAATGGGATACCAAGCAGAATTTGATTTGGGGCCCCGTCTTCTAAAGAATCTGTGAGACGAGGCCCAGTTTAACTGACTTAGTTCAAAAGCAACCAGGGATTAACTGTATTATTTGCTGAGTTGTATCTGTGAACACACCGAGCTCAAACGCAAAGAAAAGATTCATCTGTAGCATCAGATGTTGGCACAGCAATCAAACCTCAAAGTTTTTTCCTTTCACATTTACAAAGTCAACTTGCCAATTGCTTTGGATTTTAAATGTAGGTTTTAAATTATTTAAAATACATGAATTTATCTATGATGAGACTTTCAAATCAAATTAAATATTTTTATCACTCTAAAAAACATACATAAAAGTGTTACATCTATGGTTAGTGTTAAAATTCGAGCATTTATAGGAGGCCGCTGAGCAGCGGGGCCATAAACAGCGGCTTAGTATACTCCTGCCTTGCCCACTCTGAGTAGTGCCAATACCCAACCATAAACAATGGCTTTTAGCAATTAAACAAACCGAATGAGTCACAATAAAGCAGGGAACAAAATCAGTAATAGCAAAAAAAAAATCTTCCTTTCAGGTTGAGTTTAACAACTGTGATGCCGTGATGCAAATAAGTTGATGAAAGTTTATTTATAGTTTATTATGTGTGTGTATTTGTTTTTGTTCATGCTTAGTAAAAAAATAATTATTAAAAAAACATTCCTTTATACAACCCCTCTATGCAGGCTAAAAGATTTTTTACTTTTCATCTGAATCATATGAGTTTTTTTCTTTGTTTTATATAAAAATAACAATTGTTTGAGAAAGTTGTCACTGTTTAAGGAAGCATATATGACTGGACTGACCATCTTACCTAAATGGGTGACCTTTGGTGAAACAGTGATAATGACACCTTCTGAGCTGCAAAGATGGTTAAAAGAATTTTGATTCTTGCTCTGCACTGTGATTTTAGTTTGCCAGCCAATACGTCTTTAAATTAAATAAAAAATAAGTCCTTCACCAGAATTCACTGGTCTCTTTATCAGGTACACCTCACTAGTCTGTGGTTGGACCCGTTCTGCTGCAGGACTGTCCTACTTCATTATAGCACAGATTCACCAAGGTGTCTGAAACGCTCCTTACAAGAATTACCATGAGAGAGCTGCACTGTTGGTGCAGATCTCTCTGCAGCAATCTCCTGTCCCACCACATCCCCACAATGCTCTGTTTCTGTCTCTGGAGACTGTGGAAAAAAAGTGAACTCAGGTTAAGATGACATGAGCTTTTGGAAATGATAAGGCAATGCAAGTTTATTCATAAAGCACTTTTCAGTAATAACACGATTCATCTTTGTTGCCCTTAGAGGATGAGTAGACTTTGGTCATAAAGGGATGAACATGGTCAACAACAATCTTCAGGTAGGCTTTGCGATTTAAACAGTGCTCAATAGATACTAAGGGCCCCAAGGTGTGCAAAGAAAACTTCCCCCACACCATTATACCACCGCCACAGAACAGAGGATCCATCAACATCAATTTCCCCATTATGTTTTTTTATTGACAAATCTGTTATTGTGATATTCATAACACTTGACTCCAATAGGCACCCCGTTCTCCAAAACCCACCACAAAAGGCAGGCACCACCAGCTGTGCCACCAATATCTGTGGGGCCCGAGGCTAGAGACATGTGCCGAGGCCCGAGAACCAACCACAAACCGGAACCAACTCCCCCTGGACCACCCTGACTCCCAGATACTGCGGACCTGCAGGAGAGCCTGCAGTGGGACCTTAACCCATCACAAAACTGTAACCACTCCCCCCGAAACAACTCCAGTCAGCCAGCCCGCCCGAACCACACAGACCCCTTGACCTTCAGACAGAATCAGCATCGAGAATCGTCATGAACCAAAACCGAAGTGTGGTGTCCTGCAACTTTTATGTGTCTCTGCTTCAACATGCCTCCATAAATTAATCGGGTCTTCAGCAAGAATTGGGAGAAGTTGACTGCATCCCAATGAGGTAATTCAATCATTTGATTCTGTGTGGTGGATCAGGGACACATCTGACAGTTCAAGGACACAGGACCTCCAGACATGGAGTTGAAAACCCCTTCCCTAGAGCCTTCCCCAGGTCCTCCGGTTGATCAATGAGAAACGGTGCCACCTCAGTCCGACCAGACTCTTGCTTCATCCTGTGCAGAACCATGAGTTTTAAGTTCCTTCTTAGTGTACGCATGTTTATCACAATACCATCCAAGCTGCAGCACAACAGCAAAATCTCTCCATGGCTCAATCCAACAATGAAAGAGAACTTAATCAGTTCTTGCAGCAGGCTTATCGGCACTGTCAAAAACACCATAATGTGCAGTAAATATATATTAGGCTCCAACAATAAAAAGTATCATGTTTTTTCTATTGTTTTCAAAATGTAATTTTCATGTTATTACAGTATACTATCTAATTGCCACACTATAACGTGATAATGTACACATATGTAAGAGCGAGCCATTTTTTTTGTTATAATTTGATTAATATGTACAGTATATTGCAATAACGTGATTGTGTATTGTTCAAATGTGAAAAATATAACTGACTTAAACTTATCTTTATTGTCATTCAGATTTGCATCGCTAAATACACATCTGGATGAAATGTTGCTGGAATGGCTGAGGAAAAGTGCAGAAACAAAAAAAGCAGCTGCATTTTATAAATAAAGTTACCAAAATTCCAAGAAAACTGACCCTAAAAAAGAAGAAAAGAACTATAAAGCTTTCACGTTAGATTCCAGTAGTCAATACTTCCACAAAATGGTAAAGATAAACAAACTCTTGAAATCCTGGAGTGAAAATCCATACATCATTACCGCACGCTTTTTTTAGTGAAAACATACATTACAAGATGGCACATTTAATAACATTTCAAGACAGAGCTCTAACTTTCACAGACTTCTGTTTTTTAAATATATATGTTTTGCATTCATCACTCAATACTGAACCACAGTTGGGCCACCAGGTCAAGCAGATGAGGAATTTTCAATCAATAATAACAAATAAATGATAACTAAATAATAAATGCAACGATAACACACATTTCAAAAACCTTGACTTACAACAACCATGTTAGTCCAAGATTCAGGCCCAGGATGCTGTGGTGTTAGTTTCCATCGAATCTAGGTCAAAAGGAAATATATCGGTATACATAAAAAGTTAATTTGTCACAATTCAACCATATCCTGATTACAAAGAGTACATGACCATAAACCGCAACGCGCATTTCTGTTGCAAGCCAGCAATGCTGCTTAAAAGGAAACTGCAATGAATGCGAGACAAACAAGAGGATCTTCAGAAATGTAATGTTGATGCAACAGATATTGAACCAGACTCCTTAGAGGTTCTAGATTACAATTTTCACTAAAGCACTGCCTGTGCTGCAACAAGTGAGGAGACATAAGATAAAAATCTTTTTATATGAATTATTGACTGGCCTACATAAGCATCGCGACCAGCAGCTCAGCAACGACCCGGCTCTCCCTGACACCGTAGAGAGCTTATTTTCACGCTTCGATTCTCCAAGCAGCAGGAAGCCTGAACATCTTCCTCGGCCAGAGGAGCACCATCAGCTCCTCATCCAGCATATGCACCTGGTGGCCTCCTCCTTAAAGGAGGTCAGCATCAACAAGGCAGCAGGTCCAGACATGGTGTCAGGTTGGACGCTAAAATCCTGTGCTGGCCAATTTGCAGGGGTTTTTCTCGACATCTCCAATCTCTCCCTGCAGCTCTCCACGGTTCCTGCCTGAAATCATCCACCATCGTGCCTGTCCCCAAGAAAACAACCATCACCTGCCTCAACCATTATCATCCTGTTGCTCTGACCCTCGTCATCATGAAATCCTTTGAGAGGATCTTCCTGCAACACATCAAGGACGCCGTCCCTGCTGGCCTGGACAGGGAGGACGCTGTTTTGTTGGCACTGCACTCACCTCTGACTCATCTGCAGCAGCCCAACACCCATGTTAGGATGCTATTCATGGACTTCAGATCAGCGTTCAACACCGTGCTCCCGGACATGCTGGCTCTGAAGCTCCACAACGTGGGATTATCCACACCTCTCTGCTCCTGGATCAGTGATTTACTCACCAACAGGCCCCAGGTGGTGAGGATAGGGAAACGCACATCTGCTCCACTGATCCTCAACACAGGAACACCTCAGGGTTGTGTCCTCTTCCCTGCTCTCTTCACTCTTCAACCTTTTCACCCACAACTGCTCTGCTATCCACCCCATGAACACCGTTGTGAAGTCTGTGGATGACACTACTGTGGTGGGTTCTCATCTCCAATAATGATGAGACCCAAAGGGGAGGTCCACGATCTCACATAGTGGTGCTTCAGGAACAACCTCATCCTGCAAGACCAAGGAGGTCATATTGAACTACAGGAGGTCCAGGAAGACTGAACACGCTCCTCTCTGCATCGAGGGCGACGTGGTGGAGCGTGAGGACAGCATGAATTTCCTGGGCAATCACATCTCCACCGACCTCTCCTGGATTGCGAACACCTCCACCTGGTGAAGAAGGCACAACAAAGGCTCTTCTTCATCAGGAAACTGAAAAGGACTGGGCTTACCACTGATCCAACCCACCCTGGCAATGCGCTGTTTGACCCACTTTCATCAGGTAAACACTTCAGAAGCATCAAATAAAAAACTAATAAACTCAGAAACAGCTTCTTTCCAATAGCTGTAAGATCTATCACCCCTGCTGAGAAGTTTTTGGTCCATCATATGCTACAATCACACTACTGGTAATGGCTATTTGCAACCTCTTATTTCTCAGGGAATGTTGAATTGCACATTTCTGTAATTGACTGTAATCACTGCTGTAAATCACCGCACAAAAATTACTGCGGTCATGAGTTCGTTATTGAAGGAGCGCTGAGGGATTAATTCATGCAACATCCAGTAATTCACAACGTTCGCAAAGGGAAAGATATCAGACTTCTTGGACTCGGATACAAATCTTATCAGACCCTAAGATTATTTTATGCATGCTTTAATGTCGGGTACATGTGCAACATGTCTCAAAAGAAATTTCATCATGGTAACACATGGTGAAAATAAAGATTTTTGATACTGTTGACACTTATTGTTGCTGTATTTGCAGGTCTGTGCAAAAGCATTAGCATAGCATTAAAAACATTCAATGTTTTGCCACACCGTAACCACAAACGTCTTGAGAATTTTGATGATAGGCCAACACAAAGTAGCTGACAAATGTGAGGTGTAAAAGAAATTGATACACGGTTTCGCAGGAATCTAAGAAGTGTGACGTGCTTTTGTAGTCAATCTCTTCCACTCCAATAAATACCAATAAATAAAATCCAATGTAACAGTCCACATGTGCATAATTCAATATCAGGGCTGCCACTGTTCTTTGACGTCTTTAGTGAACATTAGAGAAGAAACAGCATCAAGAAGATCATGAAACATAGCAGATGGGTCAAGAAGAACATTCTGGAGAAACTTAAACCAGGGTTAGGTTATAAAAGTGTTGAACGTGCCTTGAACACCTGCACCGTTTGGTTCATCATTTGAAGATGGAAAGAGTTAATCACAACAACGCATAATATGCTATTTTCTACATTACAATGAAAGTTGTCTACCGTATTTGGTGGGCTGCCACTGTCCGGCGTTTGGGGAGCGTTCAGGGGCTATAGGTCCTGCTCGGGGACTCAAATAAAGATTTGCTCCAGGTGAGGCTTGAACTCACAACCTCGGCATTGCTCTGCTGACTACTGTCTTATAAGTACCGCGCGCTAACCGGTTGCGCCACTGGAGCCTTGCACAACTTCTGCAAGGAAATATGTCATCATTGCTAAAAATCAACCTATTCCTAATTTGCCCAATTACTGATCATTTAAAAACTCCATGATTGAGACCTTAAGCTGAAACCTATAAAATGATCAGGACATACTAATTGAGGTCTAGTATTAAAACTTGATAATGTTACCTAGTTTTATTTTAGCTTTGTTGAACTTTCCTCTGACTTCTAGTTGACAATTTCAAATTCCCAAAAATGTCAACTGTTCAGTCTTCTAAGTTTTGGGCTTTTAAATAACCTTGTTAATCTAGTTTGTTGTCATGATCTCAAGTTTGCAGAAGAAAAGAAAAAGAGGGAAAAAAAAGATCACAACTACGCACAGTGGCATCCCACTGATACCTAAGGGATGGAATAAATGCAGAGAACACATTTAATTGTAATGCACAAGTTTTAAAGACAAATAAAAATTACTAAAAATGTTACATGGGAGAAGGAGCTACGGTCAGATGAGACCAATGTTGAACTTCCTGGCTTCCATGCAAAACGCTGCATGTGGATGAGAACTAACGCTTCACATCCCTGTTATGGAGCTAAATACAGGACAGTCCTGGATAAAAACCTGTTAAAGGTTGAAGTAGACTTCAGCCTGGAGCAGGACAACAACCCCAAACATACAACCATAGCTACAATGAAATGGTTTAAATAAAATCATATTAATGTTAGAATGGCACAGATACAGTCAAGAACTAAGTTCATCTGATATCCTATGGTAAGACCTAAAAATGTATGTACACAGACACATTCATCCAACATGACTGAGCTTTCATTTAGTTCACAAAGAAAGGCGTCAGACCCTTGATGGTCAGAGCTGGTGGAGATATACCACATAACACTGCAGCTGTAATTGCAGTGAAAATTGTTTCTCCAAAGCTGTAAATCAGGGAGATTAAATATAAATGCATGCCTCACTTTTCAGGTTTTTTTATTCTTTTTTGGAAAGCATTTTATCCTCTTCCTTCCACTATACACTACTTTGTGTTAGAAAAATACATGAAATCCCATTAAAATATATTATGCAAAGGATAGATTACTATGAATACTTTTGCAAGGCACTGTTTTGATAAAAATAGGATATCAAAAAGTATATAACAATGACAACTGTATTGATATTGAATTATCTGTTAATCAATCAAATAGTTACTGTCTGGTTTCCCAGTCAACTGTTGTTTGACAGTGAGGCTGATAACTTTTTTTTCTGTTACTGTTTACAGTTCAAGATGTTTTGGTACGAAAGGTTGACTGTACTTTAAGTTAAAATTATAATTTTTTTAATTACCAGCAAGCCACCAATGCATTTAATAGGAAAAGTTGTGTAAAATCCCACCTCTTACTGCTTCTTGGCATCTAATGTTTCTTTTGAGTGTAATTTCAGATGTGATTGTTGGGGTGGCCATGCACCCATGTGAGTTTTTTGTGACGAAGAGCAAAGTCTTGTTTTGTTTTATTTATTTATTTAATTGTTTATTCATTTTTGCTATGAAGGAAAAAAGTGGAGAAAGAGTTGTTTAAGTAACTCAAATTTCACTGATCTGAATTGGTGCTGCTCAACTATGACACCCGGTGGTTTCCTAGATTGTATCATCCATATGGCACTATTTAATACAGAGCATCTGAAATATAAATTCTGCTTTTTTTCTTAAGCCTGTAACAGACCTCCTTCAAATTTCTCCATAAATGTAGCCAAAATATCAGTATTAGCCTGCTATGGTCCAGTCTTTATTTTATAGGCCATGTATATCATTTAAAGCTCACTTACTATGCCTTTTTTTAAACATTTAGGATAGGCTATACAAAACATGTTCAATTAATTTTTTGTACAAAATCATTCTCAGATAATAACATTTCACCAACCCAGTTTCACCTATTTTGAGCTCCTTTCAGAATTAGCTACTTTAGGGCTCTGTCATATTTATGCAAATCAGCTGAAGCTGCCCATGCCCCCCAACTCAATGTTTACACTCGCACTTTATACGCATAAAAATGGCTGCCAACATATACACAATAACACAACAGTACATCTTTTGCCTCCTACACAACCAGCACAGATGAAGCAACAGTTTCTGAATGGTAAGTAGCTCATTCCTACAGGGCTGCCTTTTAGCTGGCTTGACGCATGTACGTTCCATGCGGAGACATGCAGACACAATGTCTGTGGCATTTACCCGGGGCTCACACAGTGCAGGTTATGGCCCTGATCCAGGGCAGGCTTGTCACAAACCCCCACTCACACTGTTCCCAGGGAAAGAGCTGCCAGCTGCGGCTCCAGCTGCTGAAAGGGCACTCGCAAGAAGAGAAGTTTACATGGTCCTTTCTGTTGCTGTCCCTCATAAATGCTTAAAAAATAGCTATGGTTTTCGATTTATAGGGCAAAACTTGTTATCCATACACCTATATATCCTATTTCATCTTCCAAAAGCCCTTCTGTTTCCTGTGTTGCCATTTTGTTTACACTAATAAAGTTAGCATAAGTTGGTGGGGTGACTTTACTTTATTGTATCTAGCGCCCTACTTTTCCTGTTTGGCTGGTGAGATTTGGGACCTTAATCCGGGGACCGCTGCGGTGTCCGGTCAAACTTCCTTCTTGCAGAATTTTTTTGCAGTGCACCCTCGGACGAAACCGTATCTTCGCGGTATTAGGTTTGAGCCCGGTTTATTAGGCTTGTCTCGCATCATCCATGTGCGTGTCCGTCACGCACATGGATGATGCGAGTCAAAACCGGGCCTACAGCCTTCCAAAAACAAACTACAAAGTGCGTTACCCGTAAGTTTATTTCATTTCTAAATGCTGTCAAATGTGAGGAAGATGTGTTTGTAACTGAAAAATCCGGTTGACTGACTGATGAGATAATCCGCTGCCATCTGCATGATTGACGGGAGCCACCTCCACCTCCCCACCGCAGTCACCGCGGTGGAGAGCTGGCTGCCAGCTGCATAACGTCCCTGTATCAAGTACATTAATGGTTTATACATTGATGTCATGGCACCTTAACAATTTGTTGATAGCAGTGATCTTTATGAGTCTATATTTTTGAACCTCTGCCAGAAGGAGTGCTTGCTCATCCACCATGTTTTTCCACGCGGGACTAGTTAGGAATTTTTCTAGGTCCACACAGCCAAAACCTTTGGCCGTGCGGAAGAGCGTGGTTGCCAAAATGACGTGATAGGGTCAAGCAGACCTCGCGGATGACAGGTACCAGAACTACATTGAACGCCATGTCTTTTCAGTCTTAATCTATCCAATTATATATTCTGAACTGCCTCAAAACATCCACCTGTGAGTGTTTTTTTGTTTTTTTTTTTATAAAGTCTTGGCTTGCGTTTGATACTTCTAGGAGGCATTTTGGTTGTTTTTGAAAGAATCTGGAAAAAATAAGATGCTAATAGTGCTAGTGATATTTCCAACGCAAATTAGCATCATGCTAACCTGTAGTTGTCTGAGTAGACTGTCTTGCTATATCTTTTCAACTGCCTAGAAACATCTATCTGTGATTATTATGTATTATGTATCTTCCATAAACCAACACTTGCTTTATGGAAGATACTTCTAGGAGGCATTTTAGTTTTCAGGTCGGAAAAAAAGACCCAATGGGATTATCAATGTAAATCTGCATCATGCTAACCGTTAATTGTCTGTCTTTTCAGATGTAGTTAAGTGGAAGGAAATTATATGCTAATTTTCGGCATGTATTAATGTCAATGTTAAGTTGTGAATGTGATTTATTCCAATAATAATTATAACTTCAATGTAAGATGTGATATAAAAATCACGTGTTAAGTTTTTTTATGTTACAGTTTTGCTTTGCTTGGGCTGCTAGGTGAGGGGCAGCGCCCGGCGATTGTGACGTAATAATTAGGAGGATTTTGAAATGGCTCGTTTTCCAACAAAACATTTACTTATTGCCAAAAAACAGCTGGATGTTTTTTTTTTTTTTAGTTCTTGGACTGTTTCTAAAAGAAGTAGAGACCCAAATAAAAGTACAAAAGCTCAAAAAGTGAATTTTTCATAACAGATCACCTTTAAATTTCTTGGGTGTTCTTATGTATTTTCTGCAATGATTTGGTTTATGGATTCCTACATTTTTCTAAAGCTGCCTTAGTCCTGAGAGAGGTGGGAGAGGCCGGTCAGTTGGAAACCTGACAGAAAAGTGACTGCCCTATGTAACACCACCACAGGAGGAGTTAACCTGTAG
Organism: Fundulus diaphanus; assembly: GCA_037039145.1. Lineage (NCBI taxonomy): Eukaryota > Metazoa > Chordata > Actinopteri > Cyprinodontiformes > Fundulidae > Fundulus > Fundulus diaphanus. The sequence goes on from CM073129.1 coordinate 45,360,567, forward strand.
CAGGGCTCGTGGTTAATCTTCTCCTGTGTCCAGCCAAAGGCTTCAAAGTGCTCCCTTACAGGCTTTTCCCTCCCAGTGTGGAGTTTTATTTTGCTAAACGGAGCAAAACCTCTCTCAGGGAATGAAAATATCGGTGGTGTCCAAGAAGCTGTGGTGCGTCCACAAACAGCTGCTTCTCTTGCTCGCTCCACTGGTTTTTCTGCCTATACTTTTTACTCTGCCAGAAAAGGTAATGCACGCTGCACACTGTATATGTGTTTTGCCTAATTTTATTCCATAAATTGTGGTAATCAGTTAACTGAAGCAGGTTAAGCAACAGGTTATAACTGATTGAGACAGAAATCTGTCCTTTTCTAATGCTCGTCGGTAATGAGTGCTGTCTTTATCAATGTAATAAAACATTTTGATAAGTAATTTTCAGACAAAAGATATGAAATATAAAACAGATTTTGAAAATCAGTATAGTTTCCTAAATGGGTTGATTTAATTGTTGCCTCAGGTCTGTTTGAAGATACCTGTAAAGTAGTACAGCTATGGCATAACTGGAAAGCTGACAGGCCTATTTCAATTATTTGTAACCATTTAAATGATTAAACAACAAATTTTCCACGGCATGAACCCCAGTAGCTCAGATTTTAGTCTGAAAAGCTTTTTGTAAGGTGACATTAAGGCATTCATTTAAAACTGCTCCTTCTCTTGTAGACTTGACAACATAAAGCATCAGAATCAGACATACTTTAATAATCCCAGAGGGAAATTACTTTTGTTACATGCTCCAGATATACACACATTTTTATATATATATTTACAACATTCCATGACCCCCGATTGGTAGAAGAAATGAAACAGGGACTGTTTAACTGTGTGTTTAAGGCAACAGCACTTTGATTGACTGTGTCGCTCCTCTTTCAGGAGGGAAAATGCCTTTACGTGGTGATACTGATGGCTACATTTTGGTGCACAGAGGCCCTGCCTCTGGCGGTCACAGCCCTGCTTCCAGTCTGTCTCTTTCCAACGCTGGGAATTCTCCCGGCCAAAAAAGTCTGCCCCCAGTACTTCATTGAGACCAACTTCCTCTTCTTCAGCGGCCTCGTGATGGCATCGTCCATCGAGGAGTGGGGCTTGCATCGTAGGATAGCACTGAAGGTCCTCAGTATTGTCGGAGTAAAACCCGCTTGGTGAGGAAGAAGTTTGGATTGAGGATTTGTTATTGTAATGTCTGTGCAACTAATCATAAATAGTCATCCTGATCTGCTTCTTCTTAAACCACATTTGGCTCAAATGCAGTGCATGTTTTTCTCGTAAAATATCTTGTTTCCAAGGAAAATTCCAGGTAAAAAGTAGAGAAGACCTAGACTTAATACTGTCATAAAGATTGTTCCTGTCAAGGATTAAGGTGGAGTCCTGCAAGCTGGAAACTTTGTTCATTAATTTCACAGGCTCATCATGGGAATGATGATGACCACCTCCTTCCTTTCCATGTGGCTGAGCAACACTGCAACAACAGCCATGATGCTTCCTATTGCAAATGCCATACTGGAGAGCCTGTTTGGGGACCTGGAGACCCTGAAGAAAAAGTGCAAATCTCCAGAGGATCACGACAGTGCTATAATAAATGGTAATAGGCACGTTTGTAGTGTTTTCAATAGGAAACCAGGATTATTTCCATCAAAACAATCTAAACACAAGTTTAGAAATACTGATTGAAGGGTCAAGAATATCATTGCTCATTTTGATTACCTCAGAAAAGATAACATTTTATCCCGGTTTATTGAGCCTGTCAGCATAACGTTTGGTGCAGTTCCTCGACATTATAGCTCCCGTAGCAACAGAAAACAAGGAAAAAGCTCAGAATAAGCCACTGAATTCTGACTGCATGCATTAAACATGGACAGACACAATCAGTGACAAGTTCACAAACATAGTTGCACATTTATTTGTGGAGGGAGTAAATATTTGCCGGGGAAATTGGTGGAAAAAAATAAGTGAAGAATGGATGGACGAATCAGCTTCAGGATGCATTTAATGCAAGAGTTTTTAATTTAGCTACTATAACACAAAGAAGTGTAAATATATATGCTCACGGATATAAATTCCCAGTGTGTCACCCAGCAAATAATCTGTACACAGAAAGACAAGATGGTTATTGGTTTGTGTTACCTTCCCTGTATGAGCCTTTAATATGTAATCTGATGTATGAACTTTGTGCAGTTTCCGATACACTGAGTACTTTGATGCAGGGTTAGTCAGTCATCAAATAGTAATTGATTATTGTTTTCATACCATGTCAGAGTCATGTTAAATACATCTAGTCCTCTGAAACAGCTGAAGTACATCATAATTTCAGTCATGTTTACTCTTTTGGATTTCAACCTAACCAAACCTCTACTCCAATTTGATTTCTTTTAGGGCAGACCTCACTGAAGCTCCATCCGCTGCCAGCAGAGCCTTCTGAAAAACAAATGCTGTCAATGGATGGGTAAAGAGCGCAGAGAGATCTTTTGGTAGCGATTTCTTAGAGGATTTCCTGAATTTAAATGGAATTCAGGAAACAGTTGACCTCTTCTGGTTATAGTTTGCTCATTTGGTATGTTCTGTTCAATCTCAAAAGTCAGAATCTAAGTTCATACTTGAAGAAATATATCCTGTAGCATCTCCTTTAGTAAGAGTCCCTGAAGCTGGAGTTAAATCATCAGTTCCAGGCTCAAAAGTCCAACATGGCAACACAATACAAAAAGCACAATTAAAATACTATAGTTGTATTAGTAGATCTATTGCAAATAGTGCACAATGCACCATTTTACTCAGTTCTTCTTCTTGCAATTAATCAGTCAGACATAGTTTTCACAAACGTGTATAAGTCATATGTTGCTTTTTATGTTGCTACAGTTCTTTTGTTGTTAGAGATGTAATTTCCAGATCAAAACTCCTATTTCGGACACCCATAAGGATATGGTTGGTTAGCTAAGCTCAGGGGTCTGCAACCTGTGGCTCTGGTGCCACAAGTGGCTCTTAGGACCTTCCACAACATCTCTTAAAAGCAGTGCCTAAAAAGGACATAGAAACAAACAATAAATAAATAAATATTGATATAACAGGTACAGGTTTTAACAGTTTATCAGCCTTTTCACAGAATAATTGCAGTGCATTTCCAAAACAAAATTACCCTAACCTGGCATAGCATAAAACGAAAGAAAGAAAGAAAGTAACAAACAAACAAAAAAACAAATAAAGAAAATCTTTATTCGTCACTGCAATTGTATATTCCAATAGAATATGTCTTCTGCATCCCTATCCCTTTCAGATAGGATGTGATTTGTGCTGCACTTGCAGCTGGGTTTAGCGCATTTCGCTGCGCTGGCTGTTCAATACTCTGCTGGCTGTTCAATGCTGCGCTGTCTCTTTGGCGCAATGCTTGCTGCGTTGGCGGATCTAGTCATTTGTTTTGCTGTCAGCAGCAAAAATGTATCTGTCCCGTGCAAAGAAGCAAGTGCTAGCACTAGCCCTGCTGGTTAGCAGTAAAAACTATGAAGAAGAGGCATTAAGGGTGCACAAAAACCCTCAAGTCCAGAGAGCAGCTTGAGGAGTTCAGGCTTGAGTTGCGCTTTGTTCGACGGGGCGACAAACCACCCTGATGCGGCGCAAGCCATTGAAAATAGTGGGTCTCCCTGCATAGTGGTGCTTCAGTCGCTTCCTGTCTGAAAAGTCCAGTGGGGAGCAAAGTGCAGCTTAAAGTGTTGTTAGCTCAGTTTAGCATAAAATTGAGAAAATGAAGACAGGTTGCTAAACCTTTCTTAAAATAGTCTAAAAACTGAGTACAGTAACATAGTTAGTTTACCTTACATTCATATAAAAAACATTCTGACGTAAAAATTGTTTTCTTAGCATAAAAACAGAGGAGGATAGCTAGCTTAGCTGTTCTTAGCACAGAATCAAGACTGAGAGGAAAACAGGTAACTTAGTTTAGTTTTTCTTGACGTGGTAAAAAAAGTAAAAAATGCAGTTAGTTTATCTTAGATTGCCCTGCCTGGTGTGAAATGTGACAGCAAAAAGACATTTTGTTTGTCTTAGCTTAGCCTAAAACTGAAAATAACATAACAGTGATCATGGATGGTCTTAGCTTAGCAATAAAACTGAGAACAGAAGCTTAACATAAAAATTAGCTTATTAGCAATTAGCTTATCTTAATTTAGCTTAGTATAAGATCTCAGAAAAAGTTATGGCTAGCTTTGTTGTTTCTTATCAGAAAACAAGAAAAATAAATAGTTTTTGACTCCAAAGGAAAATTATTGATCAAGTTTTTTTTTTTTACTTAGAAATGTTATAAAAGTAGGATGTTTTAAATTTATCGCTAACAGGATACAGATTGTAGATCCATATAATGTAATTTAATAAAGATATTTTGTCAGTAGCATTGTAGTTGTTATGGAAAATGTTGATTCATGTCTTTAAACTTTAATAAGGATCGATGCTGTGGAAACTACAGACTTGAGGACAGCTGAGGAGATCCGATCAGAGTCAGAGTATCAGCTAAAAGTGTGGAAAGGATTCTTGATCTGTATTCCTTACGCTGCCAGTATTGGGGGGACAGCCACATTGACAGGCACAGCACCAAACCTTATTCTGATTGGTCAACTCAAAAGGTACATTTTCACTTTAAAAAAAAAAAAACATTACTATAGGAAGTTATTCTATTTACCAGTGATCATGTTGTCCCTTACAGCTACTTCCCAGACTGTGATCTTATCAACTTTGGCTCTTGGTTTGCCTTTGCCTGCCCGCTTATGCTTCTCTTCCTGTTTTTGGGATGGATATGGATATCTTTTCTCTATGGCGGACTGAATACAAGGTAATGTGGGATTTCAAACATTGTTTGATTTAAAGATATTCTTCTATAATGTGGTAAATGATTGGAATCCTGCATCATGACACTAATTTTGTGTTAGTGAAAATATACAGGTCTATTGTCACTTTTAGTTTCAAATATGTTACACCTTTTATTTAAAACAGGTTGTGCTTCACAAAACATGACCATAGAGCCCAGGCAGAAGCCAGAGCCAGAGCTCTAATTAAAGAAGATTACAGAAAACTGGGACCCATAAAGTGAGGATTTGTGTACGCTTTTTAATCTCATACAAATTACTCATCAATAAATTTAGAGTTACAGTACCTCTTATTCATTTTTAATTTCAGTTTTGCAGAAGGGGCCATCTCTTTCTTTTTTATTTTATTTGCTGTTCTTCTGTTCACAAGAGATCCCAAATTTGTTACTGGCTGGTCAGTGTTTTTCAAAAAAGGGTAAGAATGTTTTAAAATGAGAACAGGTTTCACTCTTTGGGAATGCTGACATATTTTATCTATTTTTCATACTTATTGTCTCTGCTTCTTCTTTTTCTTGCAGATATGTCTCAGACGCTGTCACTGGTGTCATCATCGTGTCCATTTTGTTCTTCTTCCCATCACAGAAACCATCTCTGAGTTGGTGGTTTGACCCACAAGGTTGGTCACATGTCAAAAGTTAAAATTTATGATTACATTTTTAGGATAAACTTATGCACTCTTCCCTACAGTAGCTGTTGCAAAATGCACAAAGCAGGCAGAGGAATGTTAATAATGTAGATTAGAGAGTCTTAGTAAATTTCCCGTCTGGAAGTGAGACTGTACTTTCTCTGTTTCTGTGATTAGAGTAATCTTTCAAAGCTCTGTAGTTGCACCTTGTGTTTTCTGTTTATATGCGTTTGAGAACTTGCATTTTGCATTTCCTTCTTTGGTGGAACATACTGTACAGTACTGTGAGAAAATAATAGCCCCCATACAAATGTATTTTCTTGAATGTCACATTTATTTCAGCAGATCACCAGAAATGCTATCCAAATAAACTTTGGCCTATGTGAAAATGTATTTAATCTGGTCAATAAAGACATTATTAAAATTAAGCCTGTCTGACAGCTACAAAATCTAAAAAAACAACAACATATCATGCCCTAATATAAAGGAAGACAAGAAAAAGCAAGAGACAAAGTCATGGACATAAATCCAGGAAAGGTTAAAAAGCCATTTGTGAGGCTTTGAGACTTAAGTGAACAACAGTGAAAGTCATTATTCACAAATGGAGAAATCATGCAACAGTGGTAAACCTACCCTGGTAGACCTACCAAAACTACTCTTATAACGCATCAACAACTTATCTGGGAGTTTAAAAAGAACCCCAAACAAGGTCAGAACTACTACCAGCTTCAATTGCTCTAGTTAAAGTCAATTCTCATGACACAACAATAAGAAAGAGACCAGGCAAGAACGGCATCCATGGAAACGTTCAAAGGTGAAACTCACTCACTCCTGACCAAAAAACACCTTCATGGGCTCCAAGACGTTTGTGAAGTATTGTGTAGACTGACAAGATAAAAATTTAACTTTTTGGAGGTCCAAAGTTGTATTTCAGAATAAGAACCATTGTATCAACAGTACAACATGGTGGTGGTAGTGTAATGGTTGGGGCTGATTTGCTGCTTTAGGACCTGGACAACATGGCATAATAGATGGAACCATGAATTCTACTCTCTACCACAAAATCCTAAAAGTGAATGTTTGGTCATCATGAACGTAAGGTCAAGCTCATTTGGGTTATGCAGCAGAACAATTGTCTAAACCACACCAGTAATTCCACTTCTAACAGGCTTGATTTAAAAAAAAAAAAACATCTAAATGACAATTTTAGTCTAGTCAAAGTTTGAACTTAGGGCCCAAGTGAAAACGAGATTAGGTTTATCCACAAAGGTTTTTTGTCATTTAGTCTGTGCATCCAAAGGGATCTGGCTTTTTTTGGAGACTGTAAATGATACATTTTGAAAATAAATCCCTAAGTAGATGAATTTCAAAACGGCAGTTTTGTGTCTTCGTTTGTACCTGCAAGCCGCATCTTTTCTGAAACAAAGACTTCATAGCTTCACCTCTCTCACACAAATAACAACAAACAAGGCGTCGAACTGTGTTCCATTTATACAAAGGCGAAAATTGGATTTGTTATTGCTGTTAGTAGCGTCCTCACACTCTTCCTTTCTGATGAGCTAGCTCTACACCACATGTCCCCTGCCAACCCACACACAGATCAAGTTGAACATGCATAGATGTTTGTGTTTGATCGTGTTTATTTCACATATGTTTTCCGCGTATGCCTGTTTTTTTTTTTGCATGTTTCCGTAGCAGTGTCACAGCGTTTCTAGCGGTGCTGCGTCCTTTCGTGTGGCTGCGTTTTTCTTTTACTCGTTTGTGCAAATTTACCGTGTTCATCTTTGTGTGAACATGGCTAAATCTCATTGAGATGCTGTTGCATGACCCTAAACAGGTCTTTATGCTTGAAAGTCCTGCCATGTGGCTGAATTCGAAACAATTCTGCAATGAAGAGTGGGCCAAAATCCCTCATAGCCAACTATGACAAACGTTTATTGGCAGTTGATGACACCGATTGTGCTTTAGGGGAGAATTACGTTTTCACAAAGAGACGTAATGGTATAAATTGCTTTTTTCAGCTACTACATTAAATAATGCTTTGATAACTACTGTACATGCATTTATTCAGGTTATCTTTCATTCTTAGGATTTGTTTAATGATCTGAAACATTTAAATGTGACACAAAGAAAAATCTGAAGAAAATCTTCATAGCTCTGTAGATATGTTTACCCGATCAAACAGTGGGGACTAGCCTTTCTCTTTTGAGAACAAACAAGCCACCATAATGTAAATCATGAGAACTTAGTTTGAAGGCTTATTTTTAAGTCAGAGCTTTGGTGAATATTATTTATCCTTGTGGTCAGGGTAGGTATCCGGGCCATGAATGTAATTTATTGTCTCCTCTAAAAAGATGAAAACACACTGAGAGTGCACTGGTATGTGGACATTTGTCCGTCGAAAGACTAGGGCACGTGTGCAATGAGATTGTGTTTGTTATGTTCAGCTGGTCAAATAAACCCCTGGACCCTAACCAAAAACAAACAAAGCATGGGGCTCTTTGGTATTTCAGAATTTCGGGTCAAACAGTTGAAGGGAAGAGAATTAAATGTAATGACCTGCAGTTGATTGAACCATAAAGAATGTGGTTTTAATTACATACTTCTGTTTTTAATTGCATATAAAAAAACTTTGCAAGAGTGACATTGTAAGGTTGGGACATTTAAAGATGTCCATCATGAAAACCCTTGATCATTAATATAATTAATATAATTAGATCATTAATATCATTTCTAATTCCTTTTCTTCTACCTTTTTTCTCAGCTGTAAACACTCCATATGTTCCTCTGCTTTCATGGAAAAAAGCCCAGGACTCTGTTCCCTGGAATATTATTCTCTTGCTCGGAGGCGGCTTTGCAATGGCCAAAGCTTGTGAGGTAAGGCGTTTGTTATCTCAAATGAGCTTTGTACTCTAAATCCATAAACTAATTGGAGCTTTTTTGTCTAGTATTTATGTTTTCTTCAAACCCGACAAACTCAATAACTTGTTACAACTTGGAAGCTATTCCTGGAAACATAGGTAGCGTAATTGACTCAATAAAATCAGAGAAAATAAAAAAGTCAATCTGTACTGGGGATTAGAGGAACTAATCTAGGACTGATCAGCCAATCAGATCAATGCAGTGTACTGCTTTACCAAAAGCTCTGTGAACAAAACGGGGGGGGGGGGGGGGGGGGGAATATTTTCCTCTGAGAATTATGTTTCTCTTTACGCTTCTTGTATGGAAGAAAATCAACAGCAGGAATCCCATATATATAGTTGAAACCAAATGTTTATATACACTGTAATTTATCAGTGACTTTAAATTTGTATAAATATTTCTTGTTTTAATTCAGTTAGGATAATCAAAATTATTTCCATGTGCAAAATTTGAAAATAATAAGATAATTATATTTATTATTATTATTATTATTATTATTATTATTTGATTATTATTTTTGTAACTTTCTTCAAATTTAGAAATTTACATTTTCAATTACTTGGTTTTTAAACAATATGAGAACTTCTATATGATAATGTCATTGCACTTTAAGCTTCTGATTAATTCCCAACATTTTAATAGAGGCACACTTGTGGATATATACTAAGGCAGCGCCTCAAACACGGTGCTGCCTAGTGTGACCACTGAAAAACCTACAGGAATAAGGCAAGATATCAGGAAGATGTCTTTACTCATCTCCAGGTGCCTGGAGGTACCACCAGCATCTGCTTAAACAATTATGCATAAGTATGAATATCATGGAATGTAAAGTTTTGTGTCACAGAGATTTAATTTGGTGCCAAATCAACCCCATTAAAAGCTAAATAACTTGTAACGACGCTGGCTGAAACTGGTAAGAGGGTGTTTTTATCTACAGTGAAATGAGTCTTGCGCTGATATGACCTGAAAGGCCACTCAGCGAGGGAGAAGCCATTACCATGTTTGGAAACACAAAAAGAAAGCCATTAATGACCATTGTTACATTTGGAAAAGGGAGGAAGGTCGGAAGTCTGAGAAAACCAACCCGACAGAGAAGTATGGGGGTGGCAGTATTGTTACAAAGTATTGAGGCAACATCTCAATACAGCAGAAAGCAAGAACTTAAAGCTTGAGCGCAAATAGACTTTCAAATGGACCCTGAGTTTGCAGCCAGATTGGTTACAAAGTAGCTTCAGGTTGAGTGGTTATCTCAAAACCCTGATTTCAGTCCCATTGAAACATTTGCTGCTCGAGCAGAAATTTGGCTCAGTTGCACCAGTTTGGGCCAAATGTCCAGTAGAGTGAGAATGCTTTGGATACCCAAAGTCATACAATTACAAGGTAATAAGAATGAAAAAATGTTGCTAAAATGTATGTACAGCTCTGACATAGGGCTGGATGACATAGGGGAAAAAGCATATCGATAAAATAGAAATCAGATTGATTGATATCGATCTGATTTCATCCGATTATCAAAACATTTAAAACATAATATATTTTAAGTACAGCCCTTATGCTGTTGCTTAATGACCTATTTTTGACAAAGAACACTGAATTCAAACACAACACTTTATTCAACCAGATTTTTACCAAAACTGTAAGCCTTATAAAAAAAGAAAACAACAACACGTGCTCTCTGAACCCTTTGAAGCTTGGTGACGGCGCGTTCATGGGTCTCTGTTTGTAACGGGAAACCCAGGAATTAACCAACTTGAGAGGCTAGAATGCAAAAGGAAGGAAAACTGTTCTTCTATTGAACTTTTTATTGACACCTTTTTTTCCATTGAACCACACATCTATCGATCGATATATATTGTTATTGAATTATTGTCTGGCCCTACTCAGACATTAAAGACAGTCATAAAGAATCTCTCTAAAACGATGTAATTATTCAGGTATTTAGCAAACAGAAATTATTTTGGTAATCCTATCTGACCTCATACAAGATACGTTTAGTCGGATTCAGTGTCAGAGTAAAGAAATGTGTCTCTCTATAACATGTATTCTGTGGTTTTCCACAGGAAAATCTCTGAAAAAATGCCATGCTGCATCAATTGATGCTTGAAAATGTATTTTGCGAATTTCACCTATTTCTTTAGACAGTGAGCTACCGACATGTTGGTATAGTAGGTGCTTCATGTCTGGTTGAGTTTTATGGCAGAACTTAATGTGATATTAGGGTTTTTATTTCACTCTGGTCAGCTTGAAAGAATGCTCTTGGAAACAGTCCATAAAATTCAGTTTGAATAAAACATTTTTCCTCCAGCATTTGCAATTATTCATGTTCCTTACTTGCTCTGCTGGTTGTGCTTTTATTGGTTCTTTTCTGAAATGTAGTTTATTATGTTTTTATTTGATCTTTGACCGTTAACCTAGATATTTTTGGCTTTTGGCAGGAGTCCGGCCTTGCCTCCTGGATTGGAGGCCACCTCCAGCCTTTGGCTGAAGTTCCCCCCGCTGTAGCTGTGATGTTGATCACTGCTTTCCTGGCCTGTTTTACTGAGTTTGCAAGCAACACAGCCACTATTATCATATTTCTACCTGTCATTGCTGAGCTGGTAAGATAATCAACTAAAATGACAGATTATGGGCACTTTAAATTAGTGTACACCTGTGTTTATATGTTTTCCCTGGGCAAAACGGATCTAGAGGCACTAATTTAAACAACAAAATCTGTTTTATATTTGCTTTAGTGTCTGCAGTGATAGATATTAGACTTGATAGTTTCTGTATATTTTGTAGTAGTATAAATATACTGGTAAATGTGGCACCAGAGGAAAAAAACTGGATGCTCCTGTCAAAACAGTGGAAACTAATTTAGTAAATTATGAACAAGGTCAGCTGCAGCCTTTCTCTTTATTGAGGCCCCCAGAAGGTATGTTAAACTCCAGCAATGGATGTCCTCATGTTTGGGGCTTGTTGGACATTAACTGCTGCTGATATAGTAATGATTATCTAAAGGCTTCATTGCGTTCTGTAAGTTTTGCCTTTGCACAAAAATTGTCAACAGAATGTGTGGGTTCAACAATTTGTGCCATAATAATTGACAATTGATACGCATTCAAGATGAAACAGGATACAAAGCCAGGATGATACGTTAAGTTATATGTGCCCAATTGGTAATTTTTAGGTAATTGGAAGATTTCTTTGGGCGTATTGATCAGAATGATCAGTCTTGTAGTCGGCATTTTATGCAGTTTTTTTGATGGTTCTTCAATGAGTTTAAGTACAAATAGTTACATTTCTTTAATTTGTTGTGACCAGTATTATTTTCATAATTTATAAAACTAAAAAAGGAAAAACATTTGTGCCACTAAATGATGGCTATTTTCACATATACATATGTTTCTTACATTTATGCTTTTATGTCACACCTAAAGGTTTCAGATCATCAAACAAATTTTAATCAAAGAAAACATGGATAAATACAAAATAAATAGAAAATGCAGTTTTCAAATATGACTTTAATTTATTTAGGGAAGCAATCTATCCAGTAATTGCCCCTTAAACCTTATATACTACTCCATACCTGGTTGTGCTAGTCTTCATGGCAAAACTTGGTGCCAGACAACTGGCAATGAGTCTTTTACATCACTGTGGAAGAAATTTATCCCACTCCTAAATTAGCCACAACAAAGGTTTACTGGCATGAAAGGACGGATTGGAGTTGTGCAACAAAATCCCAATCGGATCAAGTCCAGACTTTGACTAGGCGACACTAAAGCTCCTATCATTTTTGGTGAACTTTATGCTCTTTAAAATGAACAGTTCTTTCAGGTATAAAATACAAATAATCTAAAACTTCTGAGTCCTTAGAACCAAACTTAGTTTGGGTTTTCTATGACACATTTTCTATGTGTCATAGACTCTTATCAAAGTCAAAGTTTCTTTATTAGTCTCCTTTGGATACAAAGATCAGCTGCATCATATCACGTCTCAATCGGCAATAAAAGAAGTCTCAGTGAAATAGTAAATATTCAATAGCAACATCAGTTCATAAATCTCAGCTCAACAAAAAGAGCATTGGTCTGAAAGAAGGAAATTGGTATTGGACATGAAAAGGCAGATGGGTGCACCTCTACATTTTGCCCTTTCTTAACAACATTTCAGATAAAATGGCACAATGAAGAACTTCTGAGGATTTTCCTTTTTATTTCACATGATACCGAATAGAGATTTGTCTATACCAGGACCATAGGACCATGTACAAATGCCAACTTTTAAATTGTATTATGGGCTAAATGCATAAAGGGTGTTTATTTTTGTGTAATGATTTTATGAATTCAACCCAATATGGCTTTACTTTCAACCCAGTTAGTCAGCTAGTTTATGAGTTCTCTCTTTTTTTACACTGCCTAAGGACGCAATAAATTTTTTTATTTTAACCAGCTGAGAGGGAACTTTAGCAGGACAGATGGCGTGAGAATATCTCACTTTCCTAGCATATTCTTTTTTATGAGTTGCAATCTGCTTTAAATGCATAAGGGCAATATTTGCCAGCTTTGGCTGTTTTTGCTGTTATAGTAATAATAGCATCTGTATTCACTGAAGGTTTTTGCAGTAAGAAGTACACATTGAACATGTCTTACAAATTAAATACCTTTAAGTCTTTTGCAAATGAAATTTTTAAGAGCAGCACTGTCTCTGCAGGCCATTCGTGTCTCTGTGAACCCTCTGTACTTCATGATCCCTGCCACAGTGGGATGTTCATATGCCTTCATGCTCCCTGTGTCCACACCACCCAACTCCATCGCATTCGCATCCGGACATCTCATGGTCAAAGACATGGTAATGTCCTCGCGCCGACTCTTGACACGATTCACTTTGAAAGACCAGCAGTCCTCATGCCTTCTGTCCCCCTGTCTCAGGTGAAAACAGGCTTTGTGATGAATATCCTGGGGATCCTCTCAGTCTCTCTGGCTATGAACACATGGGGCGTCGCCATGTTCAACTTGAGCTCTTACCCGGAGTGGGCGCACGCTTCCAACAACACTGCCATTATTCACTTCTCACCCATGAAGTCAATCAACGCCACACTCTGATGATGTAAATGCAGACTGTATATAGATATAAAACTAAACCTATACATGGACATGTCTTTTTTTTTTTTATGTCTGTTCTGTTGCTAAAACACCACAAGGCTCGGTTACTCCTGTTACTTCCTTTGCTGCCTTTAGGAAGCTTTTTGTAATTATTGCTTCATACGTTTCATACTTTATTCTTTGCTTCACAGATTTTAAATGAATTATGTGAATATGATGTACAGAATGCCGCATTGTCATACACTGTTTTATAGGCTGGAAGTATTGACTGCCTTCCTAGACATAAGAATTTGTGTGATATCCCATCTTTCCAGACCCAGAATGAGTTCAGACACTGATGCTGGACTAGAAGATCTGGCTCTCAGTTTCTGCTCTAATTCATCCTAAGGGTGTTTACCGGGTTAAGTTCAGGGTCAGTGCAGGCCGTTCAACCTCGTCCACACCGAACGAGCTCTATGAACCTTTGTGCACCGGTGCTAAGTCACGTTGGTACAGGAAGGGGTTTAATATTGTCCAAAATGTCTTAGGATGCTGAAGCCTTGAGAGGTCCTTTCACCTGTGCCAACGGACCGAGCCCCACCCCTGAAAAACAGCGTCCCACCATTACCCCTTAGCATCAAAGTTGATATAAAAAGCATGAGCCCTTCCCCTGAAAACTGCCAAACTCAAAATTCTTCCCTTTGTTTGCAAGAAGGAGAGGCATGAACACATCCCCGCTGCTCAAGAGTCTGTTGTACTTTACGCCAGGGGTTCCCAAATTTTTCTGCCCGCGACCCCCAAAATGCCAGAGACTGGTGACACCATTTTGGCAAGGGGGGATTTTTTTCTTTATTTTTGGAAATCATGAGAGTAAAGTCGTAAAATTACAAGAATTAAGTAAGATTTTTGAAAGAACTCTTAAAAAAAATGCAGCCATCCCCCTGCATCAAAATGAGGAATGTGGAGAAATTTGTAAAGTTATACTTTGATATCGGTTTCACAAATAAGGAAACGCTACATGTTTTTAGCACATCAGCATCAAATCATCTCGTGACCCCCCAGGGGTCCCAACCCCGACTTTGGGAGCCCCTGCCTTACACCACCGCATCTGATGCTTTGCTTTGCATTTGGTGATGTAAGACTTGGATGCAGCTGCTTGTCTATAAAAACCCATTCCATGAAGCGCTCGACACAAAGTTCTTGAGCTTATCTGGAGGAAAAACTAAGTTTAGCGGTCTGTAGCCAACAGATTTCCACACTATGCACCTCCTACCACTTTGTGACTTAGCTTCTGGTCAAGTTTAAGTAACTCTATTTGTACCTGTAGGTAGAAATAGAGCCATGAGCCACCATTCGTCACATACACATTTCAACTTATACATGGCAGCCAGAAAAATAAATACATGAAATTAGAATAAACACAGAAACTGGAACCAGATATAATACCAAAAACTACAGTCTTAGCGATGGCTACTGGCACAAAATCTGTAATTCCCGATCACTCCAACTGGTTATAATGGTAATAATAGTTGACCGTGGAAAATTTAGGAGCTAGAATATTTCACAATCTCACTTAATAAACAGATAGCATCTCATCAGAAAACAACCGTGAACCCTGAGAGGAAGCCAGACTTGCACAAGTGTTTGTGGAGGCAGTCTGCATGGTCAATAGCTGGATTTTATACACCTAAAGCCATGGAAGTGGTTGCAACACCCAAGGTTAATGATTTTGACAGAGGACCCAATACTTTTAACAATGCACTGTGTATTTAAATTCTGCAATAACACGTTTGAATTGTTTTATATTATGTGTATAACTAGAGGGTGTCACGTGTATTTGTTGCCGCAATGCCGAGCTCTGGGGGAAGAACAAGAGACATCTGTGAATAACGTTTTTAATACTTGTATCAGTTAAATTAAAGAGATTGTGTTACTTGTTGGTGAATCACGCTTCCAAAAATGAAAACCATTATTGATGAGCTTGAATTAATGTATATTTGTTACACAGTGGCTTACATTTGTGTGATCACATTTATTCAATAAATGCAAATTTTATTATGCTTTACCCACTCGTTCCTTATTTATCAAAAATGAGTTTTTATAAAAAGACAAAACGAGTCAACGAATCTTAGCTCTTAATAAGGCTTTCACACAGCTTGACACATTTTAAGCCCAACGGCTGTAAAAGGCATGTTTGCTCTGTGTTATAAAGGATTGTTTTGTGTCCGACTTTGAAGTCACAAAGCCTCACAGCAATGGTTAACTTCTACAAGGCTGTAGAGGTCATCCAGTGAGTGCTGTGTCACAGCAGAAAGCTTTTAATGTTTACACGCAAAACTAGAAAATAGTCAACCGAAATCCACAACGCAGGACGGATTCAGTCGGAAGGCAAATATCAAACTTGGATAGGAAACTGTTTGAAAATTTGAACGGCAGTAACCTTTTACAAAAAGGTTTAGATAAAAAAAAGTAGCTTTTTATGGGTTACATTTTAAGTAGTGTACCATTTATGCCTTTCAAATCCCAGCTGTGGGCTTTCTGCATCAAATGTGTCTGTTCTTGCGCACTTATAGGTTTCCTCCCCCAGTCCAAAGATTTACCTGTCAGGTTAATTGGGGATTATAAATTACTCTTCGCCCTGGGTGTGAGTGGACATGTGTCCTCGTTTGTGTTACCTGTTTTAGGAGCTGTATATTCAGTTACTTCTGTGCCCTGTGAACTGCTGATATTATGCTATCTAAGACAAATAAAGAAATTCAATTCAATTCTGAAGACCAGTAGGCCTTATGGGAACCAGAACCCGCCCCTAATGCACTGGACCCCCTTTTTTAAGGTTAGGGTGGGTTTAGAAGTAGATTTTGGTTATGGTTAGGATTAGGGATGGAGTTGGGGTGCAGTTACTAAAACGAATGGAAGTCAGTACAAAGTCCTAACACAAAGGCTTAAGGACTTAACAATTCTTATCGTTAAGTCGTGTTGCTTCCTGTCAGACAGGAGACCCATGATGCAAGATTACATAAGCCCCAGCTTTCTTTTAGTTTAGCATTTTTTCTTGCCTAGTTAATTTTAAACTCCCATGTAACAGACTTACACAATCCCTGTCTTGTAGAAGCAAAACAGCTACCTTACATGTTGCCGTAGTTGTTTATTTACCCAAAACTGTAAGTACAACCAATTTTGAGAAGATCTTGTTCTTACTCATTCAGCAAACCACACATAGGGCATCAGTTTTTGCATCTAAGGGAAAAAAGAACCCACTTTTTTTATTATTATTATTTGTATTTCCTAAAGAAGCAAGATGCCCAGGAGATCCTTAGTATGAAGACTTTTGGTTGAGAACAAACCTTTTAGCCCCTTTATTAAAATGTAATTGCTGCAAAAAGAACAAAGACTTTTTCCACTCAGCTTTTTCCAACTTCCTGGGTTTATTTTTTTAGCTGCTTCAATTATTTCACTTTGCACTCAGACAACTATTTCTTCCGGGGTCAAAATAATTGCCCGTCATGGTGCTTTTTGCATCCATTTAGCTGGATAACAGTCTGTTGCTAAAATGTCTCACAGCCCTTTCTTCTTGAGGAAATCTCTGAAGCTCCATCGGGTTTGTTCATCATCCTCAGAACATCCCACGGCACCAGTTGGCAGTTTTTGTTCGGCAGCTTTGCCGTTCATTCCTTGGCAGACCTCAAGTGATTGTCTTTTTTTTATTACAATTCCCCACTTGGTCAAGTCATTCAATAATGTATATTTTTTTCACTAGAGACATCTCACTAGTTTTTTTTAATTTCATTTCCTACCTCCACCTGGCTTGTTTTGTGCTTTCTTTTAATTTCTTGATCAGGCTTCTTATTGATGCAGGAGAATACTGTGATTCTTTTGTTTATTCTTTTCTTTCTCAGCAATGTTTATTTCTATTCATTCTAAACTTATTGATGTTGGTTCAGACATGATGATTTGTCATGTGGCAACTTAAACTCTTAGTGAAGTCCTTATAAGATGTGAAAAGTAGGAGAAAACTTCCAGTTTTTACTAGATTGTTTTCTTATGGCTTTGACAAATTCAAAGTCATTGCACAACTGTAGTTTGTGCCACTGCACTGTAAAATTGTCACTTCTTATGGGATTAAAATTTAAATCCTGGCATTTTTTTTGTTTTTTGTCTTGTGCAAAATAAAATGTTATGGATAAACATCAAAAATAAAACTAGGAAAAGTGAAGAAGCTGTGTTGAGGATATTTGCTCTGTTTAACAGCAGTTGGGAAATACCTTTAAAACTATAACACTTTAATTTCCCATGATAAAATAAATGTTCACTTTCATTCATTTGTCCTCAACTGTACAGTGTAGCAGTAGGTAACGTAGAATAGAGTCCAACAAGTCGGTGTAGCCTGAAGAATGACCTCATAATGCTTAATAACAAAACATTTTCTACAATCAACGATGGAAAAAAAAGTAAAAGGAAATTGTGGATATTTTACATCAGTTGTTTAAACGTACGTGGTTTAAATTTTCTTTCTTGCAGAAATTTACAGTAGTATTATGTGAACAAACCTAAAATCTACATGAGGAATAAATAGCAGCTCACATTATGAAGCCTTTAATGTGGCTCCAGGAAGTCCTTTGAATACAAATGTATTTTAAAGCTTTTGTTTATTATCATCTCTTGTTGTTAATCTCATGTTATGCAGTATTTATTTCCTAAAAAGTAATTTTTGACAAAAGGTAACGATTAACTTCCATTTAGGGTTTTATGATTCAGTTCTGAATAACGGGTCATCATGTGTGTCTTTACTGTTTACCCAAACCTGATGTCCAGTTACTGGATCAGTTCATTGAGAAAAATGCTCCAAAATAATATTTAGGAAGTAAAAAAGAAAAAAAAAAAGAAATCTTGCTGGTCAGTGATGTCATCACATGTTTAAATCACCCTGAAAGGTGTCACATTGTTTGTCTGTCAGAGAGAGCCACAGGGAGAAGAGCTGCTTATTTGTTTCCCACGTGAGAACTCATGAGTCCCACAAACACCAACATGACGCTGACTGTTCAGTTCAGTTCCCCTTTTTTTTTTTACCTCTGAGGGCCAACAACACTTCCTAAAGCTGTTTTGGTCCTGTTCTGCTGCCAGTTTGGGATTAAGTCAGTCATGGAGCATACTGCTGTACCCCTGAGGTAAGAACATCAAGTAATTATCAGAAATATTGGTCTAGCAGGGTTAAAATAATACTCTGTGTTGATGACCTATGACATACTATTATTATTATTATTATTATTATTATTATTATTATTATTATTATTATTATAAGCTATAAATACATCAGAATTTGGCTTGTGTCAGGCTGCCATTTTCAAAAAGTCGGTTACTAGTGTGGAGTTTTTCAACCCCACCAAGTCCTAAAGCAAGAAATTATATTTTATACATTTGTTTGAGTTTCTTTTATGACAAGGTGTGTGTGTGTATGGTGGGGGGGGGGGGTCTATAATGATAGACATAGTGTTTTGTTGCAGGTTCATCCTCCTGACTAAGGGATAAAGTGACAAAATTGACATTTCTTTAATTGTGAGCCTGTCCAAGTTGATCAGAATCATTTTAACTGAGGCTCAATGAGAGGAAAATAGTTTCCTCAGAAGGAATTTAAATAGTTATTCAAAGTGTCCAGAAACTGAACAAATATGAGCTACTTGGTTCAGTAGATGTATTTATAGCTTTGCACAATAGGAAACCAGAGCTCCTTTCAGTGTTTCAACAGGTCATTTGACTCAATAAAAATGTAAAAATAGGTTTACGTCACAGCAGGTCTTTCTAACTGGGTGGCTCTTGATCTATTATCTGGTCTATTATTTAGTGCCGGTGCCGTTTTATTATGTTACTTCTGATTTGAACCTTTTATGACATGCGCAGACATGGGAGGAGACAATTCAAATGTAGAACATTTTTAAGGTAGGCAGAGGATAAACCAAACTTGGTTTCATTTGCTGATAATGACTAGAAAAAAACACAGAAATGCTTTTCTATAAAACCCACATCCAGATGAAGCAAAGCTGCTGAACATTTGCAATGAACTGGGAGTACAGCAAACAGATCTGCAAGGTACCAGAAAAGGGTTTATCTGCTTGAAGATTTCTTCTGTTTTCTTTAATTTTTCTCTGTCAAATATGCTGACAAAGTACCTGACTATATACAAAATGCTGTATCTAGTATTTTGTTTCACTGTGGAGGAATTGTTGTCCATTCCGGTAACTGTTAGAATTTAGCATAAGCAGTTTGTTTGCAGTCATGCCAAGGCATCTCAACTGAATTTAAATCCAGAATTTGACCAGGCCAATCCAAAATCGTTCCTTTTTTTCCATGCACAATTCAGATTTGGAGATGTTTGTGTGTTTTGGATCAATGTATTAATGCATAACCTTAGTGAGCTAAAAGACTGGCTAAAATAACAGAGAGGTGTATTGCACCAGGTGCACATGATTAAAAATCATGTGTAATTTGTAGAAGCATCACTGCAAGTCAAGACACGATGCAATCTGCTGGGTTTCCTTAAATAGAAAACTTTACAACTCTGTCTAGATGATTCAATAGATTTGACTTTTTAAAGTAAGATGACATGTTGTGAATTGGTGATATACTATATGAACTGAGTTCGGTGTGCTCCTGAAACTGAAAACCATGGTGAGATTAAACAGCTATCTAAGACCCTAGGAAGGAAGGCTGTAGCAGCTTGTGGTTGTGGAAAATTATTTAAAGAGGTCTAAAAAATATCTGTAATCAGCCGTTCCACTGTACGTAAAATAGTCTACAAGTGGTAGAAACCTGAAACAAACTGACGACAAGCCCAGGTAAGATAAATCACCCTGAAACCAGACAGCAAGATGTTGAACAAAGTCTACAGAAAGCCATAAATGTCCTGAATAGGATATACATGGGAGTGGTGGCCTAGTGGTTAGAGCAGGGCGCTGGCATCCTGGAGAGGCTGCAAATTCCTTGGTTTGAATCTTGTCTGGATCCCTGAGCAAGACTCAGGAAGTCAGGTTAGAGCAGGACACTTAGCCCTGATATGCTCCCCGTGCGCCACACAGTTGGTTAAGTGGGTTAATTGCAGAGAACAGATTTAATTGGAATGTATGTTGCAATGACAAATAAAGATTGCTATTATTATTACAGCTGGCTCTTGCTACTGATGGGAAATTGCCAGCCTCCACAGGCAGAAAGCGACTGCACATGGTTAACCTTCATAAGACATGTACACAGAGGAAACCGTCTAAAGAGCATGAAACATGAAGTTTGGACTAAAGCTTGCCAGAAAACTGTAGGCAAAGACCAGGACTTCTGAAACAATCTTCTTTGGACAGACAAGTCTAAAACTGAATCATTTGGACACCAAACCAGAGATGTTTGATACCAGCGAAAGGCAGAAATCCAGGAAAAGATCCTCAAACTAGCTGCGAAGCACGGAGGTGGAAGTGTCATGCTTTGGAGGTGGTTTACTGCAGCAGGACCTGGTCAGCTCACCTTCAGAAACTCCACCGTGGATTCTACTGTGTATCAAGAATCTTTATTGTCATTATGTGTTACCATAAGGAAATTTTGGTGAGGCAGACACTGGCTCAGAATGCACATAATCACATAAATTACATGAAACACAGACACAACCAGACATAATATTTCCCATTTTCTTGCTGTTGGTTGTACTGGCCAACATCAACACTTACAGAGGGACGTGCTTATAGTCCTTAGCAGCTAATTTGCGTATCGCGGATGTATAAACAGACAGTCCTTGAGAAGTTGAAGTGTGCAGACACACATTTGCAAGTGAGAGGCAGCTAAAATGGTTTTCATCAGATCAGAAACCTGTGTAACCATTTCAGTGTTTATAAAATGTAACAGATTAAGAACTGATTTGTTAATCAAGGGCTGATGGTTTGTTGCTGATGGTTTTGTTTGTATCTGAAGGTACTTGAGGAAAAATGTGAGACTGTCTGTAAAGAAGGTAAAAGGTGAATCAGAACTGGATCTTGGAATATTATAATAAACTAAAACATACCTAGAAATCTACCATAGACTGGCTGAGAATTTTGAAATACAGGATAAAAGTATATATATATATATATATTTAACCTTGCAAATATTTCATTTATGATCATGTTAATTAAATGTGCTAAAATTCTGTTTCTCAAACTAACTGTACTTGGGCTGCCTCTAGTGGCTTTAGTGGTGCACGGAGTGTCAAAGCATAAATATGAACAATATTTATAAATATGACAAGTGTGCAATACTAATAATAAAAGTAATTTGAAGTCAATGAGCATCAACAGTTAAAAAGATTTCCTGTTCAAGCAAACACTTATCTTTGCTTCATCAAAACAAATTTTTAAATAGAACTGCAGCAAAAAAACAACTCAAGCACTCCCAGAATAAACCAGGAACAAGTCCTGGTTCAAGTCTCAGTTAAATGTATTTCTAAAGCACATTTAGCAAAACCTCCAGTTGACCAAAGTCTGGTCTAAAAGGACATTTGAAAACATTTAGTAACTTGGATCTTGATTGATCTCCAACCAAGCTTAATTTCCAGTTCTAAGTTGGAAAACTAGTGGGGTTTGGCTAATTGAAAAGCTCAGTGATGAGGCTGCTATTAGCAGCATCAGCTAATATTTGTCTGTAATTTATACCTTCAAGCAATAGAGCAATTATGTTCACTGAAAGAGAGTTGTATAGTATTATGTGTGATAGACTTTGTGAGATAAAACAGTTAGAAGTATAAATAAACTCCTTTTAGTCGGCTATCACAGACATTTACATGCAAGGTACCCAAGTTGGATTTTGAGGTTGCCATTGCTGAGAAACATTTCCAGTTCGGAGTTTCAGTTTCAAGCCCCTTGTTATGTTAATTTGTCCAATTTTAAACAGTTCTGCTTCTGAGTAGAAATTGACCATAATTACACCATATGAAGGATGACTGGATAACAAGGTTTTTTCTTTCATTTCTCTGTCCTTATGACCCAACACAACAGCCAGAAGAGTCCATCTTCAGTTGCAATACTGTACTGAAAATGTTGGTCAAGATGGTGTTACTTAAAAAAAGTTATTTTTACTGAGGTGCTATTTATTATAACAAGTTTAAGAACTGCTGTTGTTAAATATGACAATGGTTATGTTAAATTTATAATGCAGAAAAGTTTATCTATAGTGAATGTTAGTTATACTGTGGTGCCCGGTGGGTGTTGGGGGCCCTTGTATCAAGTTCTGTTTAGGGCGCCCTACAGGACTGGTTCCGATCACATGTTTGAAACAAGGTTTCTTTCTTTTCCTCAGGAACAAATCAGGACCTCGCAGAAAGGCCCTAAAGTCTCTGCTGTTTTATCTCTGGGATGCTTATTCCAAGCCTGCTCCCTCAGGCAGAGAAACCCTCGCTCTGCTGTCAATCTGCTTCACCTTCGCCGTCATTACAGGTGGACTGCTGCACCGCTGGCTGTCGCACACTCTAAAATACGAGCAGGTGGCGTCGGTTCAGATCGCCTGCTTCTACAGTGTGACCACGGTCCTGGTGTCCTTCCTGTGCCACCCCCTGCGCTGCGTTCTCACCATGATCCTGCCCACCGTGTGCACCAAACAGGGACGCAAACTCCTCACCTCGGCCGCCGTCATGATTCTGGTGTTGAATGTCATCCCGAACATCACGGTGAACGTAGGGGCCGTAGCACGGATCCTGAAGTGCACCGCCGAGGGTTTTACGAGGACTCTGCTGAACTCGTCCGAACCGTTCAACAGGGCCAAGCGAGACCTTGTTGAGGAAGCCGTCAGAGCGCGGAGGGAGGACTTGAGCATCGTCACCAATCTGAGGACTCTGGACCATTTCACGCACGTCAATGTGTCAGAAGTGAAAAGCACGTTTGCTAAAGTTATTGGTCAGATAGAGGTCAACTTCTCACACGCAAGGAACCAGCTGAGAGAATACAAGCTGCTGTTCAACCGGATCCTCGCAGCCCTTTTTGTCGCACTGCTGATCGTTGAATCTGCACGTTATCTAAAATCCTATCTGACATCTCTTCGGTTTGATAACGGCTTCGCCCTCCAGCAAAAACCGTCTCCTGAAGGTCATAAACAGCGGACTAAAGATAAAATCAGCGTCCCAGTCTGCAAAATAACAAGCCAGGAATGTACCTCTTCTTTTATATCTCTGGTCATTGTGACGTTATACTTTACTGCAATAACTCTAATAGTAGTTTTAGATCACGTCGTGTATCATATAGTCCAGATGATTGTGCCGTGGGTGCTGGATTTTCCACAGACAACCGCAGCTATAACCGTCAGTTATAAGGTAAAGGTTATCTTTCTTCAGCTCTTCCTATTTTCCCAGTTCATAATGTTTTCATTTAATGCGCTCTTCTTTTGACTGCAGGTTAACTGGTTCCCTCCTGCTTTCTGTATTATTCCTCGATCTTGTGTCACACGGGAGGTGATAAACTTCCACAAGGACTACAAGTGGACCTTCAACCCCGAACCGTCACTCTGCGACGTGACAACTTCAGCTCCGAAGCTGGGCGTCACCGTCCTGCTGGGATGTCTCTGGCTGATGAGCTACTTTCTGGTGTTCCTCGAAGTTTACGCCAGGCGGCTGCGCAGGAAGATCTGTGCGTCATTTTTCAGAGAACAGGAAGAAAGAAGAAGGGCCTATTTGACAAAGAAATTACTTGGAAAACAGAAGAGAAGGAAGGAAACGATTGCTACTGATATTATTTGTAGGTTTAAATGAAATGTGACAACTATGATAGCTTTTTGTTCAAGACAAAACATAAAAACATGTTTTTTGATTGTTTACCTTGTATTGTTGAACCAAAAACAATTTAACCCCAAAATGCAATTTAGGTTTAATGGGAAAATAATTTATCAAATGAGAAACAATTTAGCTAACTTACATTACAAATGGCTTCTTCACATTTAACACAAAATCAGTTGTAATTACCACTGCAGGTTCAAAATTATTCAGCATCTTTAGTAGGTAGTAGAGGATGATCCATCGCAAACATGATCTAACCAAAACCCTCTTGGCCCTCTTCTCATGAATAAAGGCCTCCAGTTCTTTGTTAATCTTGTGTTTTTGTGCTGCAAACACTTTTTTTGAAATCCCACCAGGGATTTTTAAACATACTGCAATTCAAGAAACAATGGAGGCCATGTTCATTACTCTTAAACCAAGCCTAGGTGGACTTTGAGACAGAATTACTGTCCAGTTTGAAGGTCCACTGACGCCCAAGAGTCCACTTTCTCACAGGCAGCCTGACCTTTTCTCTCAGGGTTTCCCAATACTGATCTCAATTTATACTGGTCCCTGCAGACGTTCAGTGCCAAACAAAGTAAAACAGCCCCAGAGCATCACCTAGCCCCTGCCATGAATTCACTGCAGGCGGGGTGTTCTTTTCAGCAGATTCATATACATTTTTCCTCCCTTAGATCTACCATTGATCCATAGGCCTGAAAAAGCATGGATGACATGGAGCCATTTAGTGCTTAGCAAGCGCCTTAGTGTGGAAGCTGAAACCTGTGGCTGATGCCACCAATATAATAAATTGTGCTGGTGAACCCGATATTCAGCCGAACACAGATCTTCGTTATTAAAAGGTTTATTGAAATTATGAGTAGTGTATGATGAGGCAGGCAAGCAGGACCAGAGAAAAGTCCAGAAAAGTCCAAAGCAAAACAAACAAAAACCTAAATCATGATAACCAAGTTTGGCTTATTTTGCAGCGAGTCGAGGGATTTTAACCACCTGTCTCCTCAGGAATCTGATTTTACTCTCCAGGTGTGATACCAGCTGTTCCTTTAAGTGTAAACCTGTCAACTATGTTTGCAAATTTATCTCTCTAGGAACATTCAGTGTGTTTGATTTTTGAAACGTTTCCTTGCCTTAGCCGTCTTTTCTAACATGCATCGAAATGCTGCAGCCCTAGTATATGATCAAGCACACCTGACGCATAATTAAAATGCAACCTTAATAAGGTCTTTGGACTGTTCCTGTTGCTAAAGATGGTCTGACACAAAAGACATAAATGTAATGCCACATTTAAGGAAGTTGATTTTGGCCTTCAATTTTCTCCAGTTTTCAGGTTTATCAGGTATGAATGCTGGGCATCGGGCGGAGGGGCGTTTATGTTTATCAATTTTTGAGAATTTATATTGTAAAATAAAATGAAACCTTGTTTGAAAAAGCCAAACAACAAAATGGTCCATCAAATAAATCTGGAAAAAACACTTTATTATTGTCACTCAAATGAATCAGCCAGCTTGTGGGGGTTGTGATATTTCCCAGTTTGACTAATGTTTCTCTGACATTTGGCTCAAAGGCCCACAGGTTGTTTGTCACCTCATCTCATGATTTGCAGCTCTTGCTGTTTTTCTGCTCATACTGAACGTGAAGCGATGATCGAACATCCTGTGTGAGTCACTAAACAACACCTTTTGTTAATCTGCAAGCACATTACCATTCGATGTCCTCCATTTCGAGCCTACATGTGGTTTTTTACAGACGCGAGGCTCTGTTTGCTGCATTTGCTCAATTTGCATGCACTCCATTTGTCAGGCAGGAAACGTGTCCACCCACCGCTGCGTTTTCTTCCAAAACTGTTTCACACCTCGTCTTTTTCTCAACGTTTAACTTGATGGAGAGTGTGGTTTTAACATTTCAACCCCACTAGGTGCCACTGTGGTACTTCAGGAAAAAAAATGATAATAGCTCATGGCATGAAATGAACAGATTAAAGCTCATAAATTCTGAGTTTTTATATTGGCCTAGATAGATGAAATAAATCAACCACATAGTTCACCAGGCTATTCAAAATAGATATGAAATTTTAAAAAGAAATAATTTTTCTGAAGACGTTCTTTGCATATCAAAGGCTTCCTGTGAGGCTTGAGGGTTTTATTTAAAGAACTCATCCCAGAATATTTATAGAAAATCTATTTTTGCTCCTGACACTGTGTCCACTTTGTGATTCTCTTAAAATCCAGCCCCCTGTGCAAAAATAATCCTCCTTTTTAAGTCTGATTAAAAAAAAATCTCTTGTGGTTAGAGTCAACTCTACAACTTAATAAGCTTGAAAGACGCATTGATCAACTATGCAGCACTTGTAATATAAACTAAAGTGTGAATGTGCCCATCTAAATGGCCTGGTTTTATACCTGCACCATCATATTCGATTATCTATATTTTCCCAAATTCAGTGTGCTCCATTTGGCATGCACTCAGAACCAGCAAGCATGAGGCATGAAGAAATTGCAATACCTCAAGCACGTCTTCATGTGTATATCAAACACAGACATCTTTACATGTACGAAGAATAATTATGTTATGATGTTTTGTTCTTCAAGGCTATTATGTATTAATTCCAGGTAGCCCTGAGACTGAACGTCCTTAATTTGAAAACAGACAAACAGCCCTTTGTATTCAAGATGCTTCCAGGCTCTTTCTAGTTCTTCCCTTTTTGAAGCATTAGACGCTCAGTATGAATTACTCTGTCAGACTGTTCAGACGTTGCCCAAACGTGTCAATCAGAATTCTTTTTGTGGGGTTACAGCTCGGAAAACAACAAACTCTATGGTGTGCAGATTTATCGATGATGTCAGCAAATAGACCAGCGTTTGAGGCTGAATGGTTGTATGTTTGACAAGATGAAGAGCAGCTGCTGGGTACCTTAGACTTCTGGATTATCCTGAAGTCCTGTCCTGATTCTGGAAGAGCTGGAAGAGACTCTGAATGCACCCATATTTGATGTGAGGACATGATTGTGGAGTTTATTGCGAGCAGAAATGTCCAGAACTCTGTTTATAGACATCCTGGTAGGATCCCCAGAACAGATCCTCTGCCTCCATGTCTCTGCATGCCGACCATCTTCCTCCTTCCCTACATCCATGGACATTCTTTGTTGACTTCTTTTGTTTCCTCCTCCCTGTCAGCTCCATCTTCAAAATAATAGCTCAGTGTATTCACCACACAAACCATCTCAATCTAGATGGTTTTAATATGTGTTAATATGTGTCCCTCTCTAACTTTGTGTCCAAACTGTTAAACCTGAGCCCTCTTGTATGTTCATCTTCAATTTGGTCCCATTTTGATTGACTCAATGCCTGCAAGGTTTCCAGGTCCTTGGTTCCAAATCATCATTCCTCCACCTTTATGCTTGAAACGTGATACTAGCGTTTAGGGTCAAATATCTCTACAAAGAACCTTGTTCCAGAAGACCTGCAGTTCATTTAGATTCAACTTTGCAAACCCAACTTGTTTTGCCGTATTGTTTTTAGGGAGGGGAGTTTTTTTTTTTTTTTTGCAATGCGACCCCTCCATACAAGCCATACTTTTTGAGTGTTTTTCCTATCATCCTGTCATGAATTTCAATGTTAAACACGGTCTCTGAGGTCTTTCTGTGACGAAGAATAGCAACCGTCCTAAATGTTTCCCACTTGTGACCAGTCAGTGGAGATTATAGTAGTAGGGGGTGGACAGGTAATCGTTTTTATTAAAGGCCTAAAAAAAGCTAAATGCACAAAGTTAGGTGGCACAAGGAAGAGGAACTAAAAGTCCAAACAACAAAATCCAACAATGGTGACAACTAAGCTGGTGGCTGGAACTGAGCATAGACTAACTGGGAAGAACATCGGTGCTCTCTCACCCACCCCTTGGACTCCTGAGCAGGGTGGATGGCTCTCCATCTCTCAAGCTTGGGTCCTCTACCAGGGGCCTGGGAGCTTGAGAGTTCTTATTAGGATCTTAGCTGTTCCTAAGATTGTGCTCTTCTGGATTGAGATGTCTGATGTTTCTCCAGGTATTTGTTGGAGCCACTTCTCCAGAGTGGGGGTTACTGCTCCAAGTGCTCCGATGACCACAGGCACTATTGTTGTCTTCACCTTCCAGACTGATTCTAGTTCTTCCCAGAGCCCCTTGGTATTTCTCCAGTTTCTCGTGCTCTTTTTTCCTGATGTTTCCATCATGTGTGATGGCCACATCGATTACAACGGCTGTCCTCTGCTGCTTATCAATTACCACAATGTCCGGTTGGTCACCATTACCATTTTGTCTTTTTGTATCTGGAAGTCCCACAGGATCTTAGCTCTGTCTTTCTCCACCACCTTGGGAAGTGATTCCCATTTTCACCTGGGGGTCTCTAGTTGGTCTGAACAGATGTTTCTGTACACTAGGCCTCTGCCTCCTTCTTTACGCTTAGTGTACAGCCTGTGGATACTGGATTTGTAGTGGAATCCACCATGGATGCTGAGAAGCATCAGTGTTTTAGCATCAACGGTCTGAATTTCCTTCTCTGGCAAACTTATTACCCAAGCAGAGTATCTATCTATCTATCTATCTATCTATCTATCTATCTATCTATCTATCTATCTATCTATCTATCTATCTATCTATCTATCTATCTATCTATCTATCTATCTATCTATCTATCTATCTATCTATCTATCTATCTATATATCTATCTATCTATTTATCTATCTATCTATCTATCTATCTATCTATCTATATGGTGCCTTGTTGCATAAGGAACAGGTGTATGAACTCCTATGTAAATAATTAAATAATTCCCTTCTGGGATTATTAAAGTATTTCTGATTCTGATTCTGATTATGTGCTATATTTCATTTAACTCCTAAACCAGAGGAAGAATGAATTAGTTAGTGCAGACCAAGTTTTTTTCTGATGTGTTATGTGTTGTTATATGGGAGGCATCTATGTAAACCAAAGTTTTGTTTTTATGGACAACAGAGTTTTATCTTATCTCATAAACTATGACTCTGTCTTCCCAGTCTTTTGCGTCCTCCAACAAACAGCCATTTTAATCCCACAAAGTCAGTTTTAATATCTTCCATTAGCAACTACAAATTTTCAAACTGGGTTCATTAAATTAGCCTCTTGAGACAGTGTCAGCTTGTTGCTAAAAGAGCAACAAGCTCCATAAAATTAGCTTTAATTAGTGCCGGCTGAATTCATAAGCTGATATCCGCTGTGTTAAAACTTGAGGCGACCTCCCCTGTTCTGTCAGCAGTAGCAGGGCGTCTTTGACAGTGAGGTGCAATTGATTTTTAGAACAAAGACTCACTGAACAAGTGTGGATATAATGGTGAGCAGCGAGGGGGGGGAGGGAGATGTGGACTGGGAAAACAGAGAAGAGAGAGAGATGATGACGAGTGGAGCCACTCTGGAGGAGGACAGAGCGCTCCTGCACCTGAGCGCTGCCATCGTGTCCGAAGGAAAGCTGCTTCTTTCAATTTATGGTAAGCTGACTCCTATTAATTACTTGCCTCTAATTAGTTTGGTCACCTGATTTGGTTATTCATCTTAATTTTACATTTAAAAGGTTGTGCTTTTAAATGCTGCTTTTTTGCTAATGAAACACACAGAAAAAAAATATTTTGTATTGGAGTGTCTAAAAGATTATACTACACATTGCAATGTGTCAGCAATAAAAAAAATCAGATAGTGTGCTAAATTTTGATTTTATTAATGATTTTTTAAATACTAGTGAAGTTATTCATCTGATTGAATTTAGTTTAGATTCTGCAAATTATTCTTCCTCTTTACCTTAATGTTGTATATGAACTGTATATATTTAGCAATGTCAACATCTTTTAGTAGAGATTTTAGCAAAAGTTTTAATCCTCAAAGACAAAAAAACAAGCCTTCAACTCAGTTCAGTTTATTTGCACATTACACATTAACGCAAACACACATACATATACCATAAAAGTGTATTGAGGGTGTAGGTGGGTAGGGTGGGGGTTTGGGGCAGGAACGAGACTTTTCTGATATTGTTTTGTTGCCTGATTACATATGCTGAGCAATACAATCTATTTAGACTACAAATTATGGATTTGAAAATGTTATAAACATGTTACAGGATGTTCTCTGCATTAATATTCTGTACATTTCCAAGAAAGCATCCAAATCTTGTAAAGTGTGAGTTATGATCGCCATTTTTTACTGAGAGATTGATAACAGCAACTTCAGTAGGAGAAAGTCTTACAATGCCAAGAATAAGTTCTTTTTTTTCAATATATGTGAACAGAAAACGTTTTTGGTGTGTTTGTTTTAAGATTAACATGATATAATCTTTCATTTGTCTTGTCTTTTGCTTCTAACTTGTACTAGTAGACAGTATAAGGTGTTTTTATCATAGTTCCATCTTCTCTGGTGTGTCTTTAATCCTTTCATTTTCTCTGTTGAGGGTTCTCACGTTTGAAGACTGACTGATTTGTTCCTGCTGGAGTGGGAGAAAGATGGAGAACAACACCACCCTTTTTCAGGATGTCGCTCGGGTTGTAAATCTGACGGCGATGCCTCTGAACTCTGTTGAAGAACAAGTTATAACTATATTTCTGACTACGCTCATTTGTGGCATTGGGATTGCTGGCAATGTCATGGTCGTGCTTGTCGTCTTGCGCACCAAACACATGGTGACGCCAACGAACTGCTACCTGGTGAGCTTGGCGGTCGCAGATCTCATCGTTCTCCTGGCTGCGGGCCTGCCGAATATCTCAAATGTGGTTGCTTCCTGGATTTACGGTTACACGGGGTGCCTGTGCATAACTTATCTTCAGTATCTGGGCATCAACGTGTCCTCGTGCTCCATCACAGCGTTCACTATTGAACGCTACATAGCAATTTGTCACTCCATAAAGGCACAGTTCTTATGCACGGTTTCCCGAGCCAAAAGAATCATAGCTGGAATCTGGATCTTCATTTCCCTCTACTGTACGATGTGGTTCTTCTTGGCAGACACTAAAGAAACCGTCTACACCAACGGGGTGGTTGTTACGTGTGCCTACCGTGTCTCAAGGAGCCTCTACATGCCGATCTACTTTCTGGACTTCACTCTGTTTTACGTGGTCCCTGTCATTGTAGCCACGGTGCTGTATGGGCTCATCGCAAAGATTTTGTTCATGAGTCCTCTGCCGACACATCTGAACGACCGAGCAGAAGGAGGATCGGTTCATCAGGGCCACTCGCACAGCACCAACAAGACCTGTAAGGGAGCCGTTACTGCAAGAAAACAGGTACTGGGATTGTTTCATGAACTTTTGTTTTAGGTAAGATTTTGCCACTGTTTAAGATGAGCACCTTTAACATCTCATTCAACTCATTATTCCTATTCCATTCAGGGTTCTTTTAGTGAGCTGCAGCTTTTAAAATCCATTTGGGTGTGAAATAATCTTTGCTATGCTGGGAACAGATGTAAGGGTGTGTTTGACTCAACCGGGTGCAATTTAAGTGAGATATCCTAACAATTCAGCCTTCAAACTCAGATAAATGGAGGAATGCTACAAGCCTTCATCCAAAAATATGCTCAAAGATTTTATTTGAGTGTATCGCAATGAAATATTAGGTTGTCATCCATCCATCATCTATACCCATTTTTCTATGCAGAGCTGGAGGGAGGCTGGTGCCTATCTCCAGCGATCATTGGGCGAGAGGCAGAGTACACCCTGGACAGGTCGCCATTGCACTAAAGTGTTATCAGCTGAGTTTAACTACACAAAAACCCGTCAATGAGCAACCTCTGGCTTTGCAACTTTTTAAATGAAAGACAATCAGCTTAGCTTCAGTTTCCAACATACCCTTGAAACTGTACAGTAAAAGTTTAAAGGGAACCTATTATGCAAAATTAACTTTTTTCTACTTCTATTTGGGTCTCTACTGCATCTAGAAACAGTCCAAGCACTAAAACAAACAGCAATGAACAAAAGAAACATCCAGCCTTCTTTTGGTAATAAATAAATGTTTTGTTGGTGTCTGGAAAACGTGCGATTCCAAAAACCTCCCAATTATAATGTCATAATCGGCAGGCACTGCCCCTCACCTAGCAACCCAAGCGGATCTCCGCCCACTTCATCAGCTGGTTTTACCACTGAATTCGCAGTACAATGGCTGTTCGGCATGGACATGATTTTTCATATAGCACATGCTAACTCCAACAATAGGCTACTGATTGCTCTGAGTCCTTTTAGAAACATCCTTGCTGGTTGTGCTGGAGGCTCCGCTTCTTCAGCTTCCAGGTCAGATTCAGGGTCAAAGTTGTACGGTTGTAGCCTACCATTGTGCATCTGTTTGCGGCCATTTTCACATGCATAAAGTGGGAGTGGGAGTGGGAATGCGTCCAGCCACAGCTTATTTGCATAAGAGTGACAGAGCCCTTAAACAGCTGATTCTGAAAGGAGCTCAACGTTGGTTTTACTGGAGAGGGTAAATCTCATTATCTGAGAATGATTTTGTGAAAAAAAAAAAGTAATGAACATGTTTTGTATAGCCCATAGACCTATCCTAACTTATTTAAAAGGAAACATAATAGGCCCCCTTTAATAAGTGAGAGAATAAAGAACGAAGACTCTTTTTTTGTCATTATGCAACCATAACGACATTTTGGTCAGACACCAGCTCAGAATTCACACATAACACACAGACACAAAACAAGACATAATGCTCATGTTGAATGCCCTGACAACACCCCCCGAGGAGCCAAAAGGTGTGCAAATAGTCCTCAGCACCTGATAACATATAAATGATCAAGTCAAAAAAGACAGTCACTTTACAGAACGATGTAAATCACTGTGCAATTGCATGAACGTAGACAAAACACTCCCTGAGAAGTTAAAAACTGTGCAAATAGTCATTAGGAAAAATGTTAATTTTCAAGTTAATGGATGTTCATGTAAAAAAGACAGGTAGCAGTCAGTTTATATGTTGATGAAAAATGCTGTGCAATTGCATGAACGTATTAGACAAACATATTCATGCAGAATGGCACCAAAATGAAGCAAGGAGGTCTTTAATGTAAATGAGTCTCAACTAAGTGTTATACATCTCCCTTCCTTTAAAGACTTTTTGTGCACTAATGACCTTTATTGAACAGTAATTTGACAGGAAAGAAGATGAAGAGAGAAGGAAAAGACAAGCAGCCAATGGCCCAAGACCACAAATCGAAACCAGGACAACCACGTCAGCAACTGTAGCCTCTGCACACGGTTCACCCGCTGTACCAACTGAGCCACTCAGCACCCCCAGAAATTTCCCTTTCTAAGTAGTTAGCACGTTATTTTTGAGGTAGTTTCAAGCCTTACCACTATTAAAGGAACCATCCTTGGCTGAAATCCAGTCATCTGTTCTGTGTGACCTTAAGAAGTGATGTGGGTGAAAGAAGCTCCACACAAAGGTGTGTTTTCACCTTAAATCCCTTGTCCAGCTGTTCAGACAGACAAGTGTAGCTGCGCCTTTCTCATCACTGTCCGAATGAGCCTGTGTCTGCCTTACCTATTTAGTTAGGCGTGCAAAAGTAACAAGTTGACTTCAACCCCGTTCGAGGCTTCAGTCATTTCACAAAATGCACCAAGGACACCAGTATTGAACCGTTTTATTGAAGGGCCTGTTTTCATCTTGGCTTAAGATGACCTTCGGTGTTTGACTTTTGTTTTTGTTTTTTGCTACTTGAGGCGAAGAGCTCCATCTTTAACCTTTTCCAATTCCATTCGGCCATCTTGGTCCAGAGATTTCTTCAACCATGAGAACCTTTCGACCCGAACTAAAGGCTGAGCCTGTAAGCTCAGGTCAAGCTTTCAAGTTCCTAACTTGAAAACATCTAATGAGTCCAGCACTGAAAGAGAATGGTTTAAAGAAAATTTTCACCATTGTGGTCTTGAAACAAGAGCATGGGGGCTGCACAATGGCGCCGATGGGTTCACTCACGGTACTCCGACTTCCTCCCACAGTCCAAAAACATGCTGTTAGGTTAATTAGTCTCTCAAAATTGCCCTTATCTATTAGTGGTTGTGTGCATGGTCATTTGTCCAACGTGTCTTTGTGTTGACCTCTGATTGACTGTCCATCTGTCCAGGGTGCCTCTCGCCTGATGATTTGCTGAAAATATTTGCTGAAAATAGGAATATGTTGGCATAACAACATCAGCATCCAGATTTGGGATTTGCTAACTCACCTTAAAGAAAAGCTTGATCTTCACTGGTCTTTTATAAAGCAAATCTACTTACCATACTATACCACATTTATTTTCCTTTATAATAACAAAAGTTAACATAGTGTACTGTACATATACAACTAAAAATAACAGTAAAATGGGCAGAATAATGTAGAATAGCTGCTAAGCTAAATGCTTTTCCATTTGTTCTCCTCTTGGGGTCCCTCAACAGATAACAAAGATGCTAGCTGTGGTGGTGATCCTCTTCACGGTGTTGTGGATGCCTTACCGAACGTTGGTGGTGGTCAACTCCTTCATCGACCCTCCTTACCACGACACCTGGTTTCTCCTCTTCTGCCGGATGTGCATCTACACCAACAGCGCCGTCAACCCCATCGTCTACAACCTCATGTCCCAGAAGTTCCGCGTTGCCTTCAAGAAGCTCTGTAGGTGCAGCTGCCGCGGCAGGGAGGCAGAGTACAACGTGCCGATCTATTACAGCGTGATGAAGAGCTCTTCCCATGGGAGCAACGAACCGGTCACAGAGCAGGAGGAGCTCAGCGGTCCGACGCCCAGCGGGTTCAACATGACTGAAGATGATGCGAGCGGGCTCAGTAGTTCTTAATGAAAGCAGTGATGAACCTCTGAGCGTGAAACGTTGTTTAAGCATATTCCATTTTTAAGTTTTCTGTTATTTTTTATGGTTAAAAAGATGCTTATGTGTAAATTAACTGAGTTCATATAGCGCTTGTCTTGTCATACTGACCTCTCAAAATGCTTTACGCTAGAGCCGCATTCACAGATGTGCAGATGGTTAGGCAACTTGGGGTGAAGTGCCTTGCCCAAAGGGTAGGTAGACAGGTGACAAAAGGATGTTGGAATTGAAACTACAACTTTTAGATTCTAAGACATGTTTGCTATTAACTGTTTTTATTTTAAACATGTAACAACATATACAAATGTTAAAAAAGGAACAAGAAAACAAAATTCTTGTTCTTTTCTTCTTCTTATATTCGTATTGCTCATCAGTGTGTTTAACATATTTATATTGTAAATACAAAACACTTCTCCAGGCCAAGCTTTGGCGTTTTCTATGACTGCTTAGATGGACAATGTGTCATTTTAATATCTTCTTCTTTTATGTGTTCATTTGTGAGGCCACCATTGTGGATCACCAGCCACTATTTCACACCTACTATCCTCCTCTGTGACCAAAACCCTCTACGGATCATCCTTCACCACATCCATCACCTTACCGATCTAACATTTTAAGTAATTTACCTACCCTGAGCTGTCTCTCTGATTTGCTCATTTCTAACAATGTCACTCTTTTCATTACTCCTAATAAAACTCTAACATCACAGATCACCTTATCCAATTCAACTCAGTTTGCTTTATTTAAATAGTGTCTATTACACAACGCATGTTGTCTCAAGTCTCACTTTAAGAGAGAAAATTAAAAAATAGTAAATTAAATCGAATCAAAGAGATTCCCAGTCAATTGCAATTGATCCTGGTAATCAAGCAATGCAGTCTGGGTAATTAAAATTCAAGTATTCAAATTGGTTAAAAGGTTGGCTGTCTAAGGAACCCCAGCAGATTGCATTGAGTGATTGACTTGTAGCATTCACTCCTCCTGGATGAGCATGCAGCCACAGCAGACAGTCGTCTGCATTGTGTCATTGATTTTGAAGCAATCCCTCATATCGAGCATGCATGTAGCGACAGTGGAAAGGAAAACTCCCCTTTAACAGGAAGAAACATCCAACAGAACTAGAACCAGGTTCAGTGTGAACGGCCATCAGCCACCACCAACTGGGGGTTTAAGAAGGTTGAACATACACACAAAAAGAAACACAGAAGAACTGATCCAGGAATACTTTCTATGTTAAAGAAAAGTAAAACAGCGATGGGAGTCGTAGCTCCTTTACTGTTTTTATCTAGATATCTTTCACCTTTCAACAACTTTAATAAAAGTATTTTTTTCTCTACTTTTGTCTTTTAATGATCTTTCAAGGTGAAAACTAACAGTTGAAAATGTGCATTTACTCGTATTTCACCAATAAATTATATAAGAGCAAAACCTACAGGGGGACAAATCACACCAGGTCACAACATGTAGAAATAATCTATGAAAAAGGCTGGACAATTTTTTCCCCCTGGTTTAAATAATTAAACAGCTATGAGTTTAAAAACTTTTGTCACTTTGTAATATTTAGTCCATTTTACATTGACAAACCAATGCTGTGATCATATCAAGAATATTTTATTTGTCGCCGCGTGTTACCGTGGCAAAATTTCTCTTTGGCTACTCCGGTTCACATTACACACAATGAAGGCAAAAACTGACAATCTGTGTTCAGGAAAGTCACAGATAACAGATAATGAGCCATAACTATTATCTTAGCCGTATGCGGGGCTTTAGGTATTATGAAACAGCCATTTGAATCATAGAGTTTTAGTTATTTATAACTTAGACTTTGAGTTGAAAATAAACCATTAAAAGTCCCCGACTTCCTAAATCTGCAGTGTCACGTTGCCACTGTCAGTCATCTTGGTATTTAACAGCCAAAGTCTGAGGAGACCATACATTTTGTTCAATCAAGCACTTTTAAAGTTACTTTTTTTGACAGTCCTATTCATTTTCTTTTTTATTTGAAGTTTTTTTTAAGTCATGTCAAGTTTGTTTGCCTTACAGGGATCCAATCTGAGCTGTAGCTATGTTTTACCTACTTTTAGTGTTTTTTCAAATCAAGTCTCCCTTTGTTTTCATTTACTGTCACCAAATGATAATTATCTGTATTTTGTAAATTCAAGATTATTTCAAGGACTTTTATGATTATAGCAAATCATTTTTAAACACATTATGACTGGTTCAACTTTAGAAAAGGAATGCACAAAGAAATGGACCAGAAAGTGCTCTAATTGGCTTATTTTGAGCCCAAAATGAGTGTCTGAGTTTGAGAGGAATCAGATTTTGGCACAGGATTAACTTCTTAATTAGCAGTCAGTTTCAAACTTTTGAAACGTATGTGTACATGTTTTTGAGTTGTCGTCTTTTTTGTTTTGTTTTTTACATTTATCATTTGTTATGGTTTTTAGTTTTTCCTATATATATATTTTCTATGTTGGCTTTAAACACCCATATATTCCTGATTCCTAAGAAGCACCAATAACTGCAAGTTTATAAATCAGAAAAGGCCACAATTAAGTTTTAACCTGTTATTCGACTCACAATTGAGGCGTGATGAGTTATGTAGGTCTTTAAAAAGCCAGAACAACCTGATTTCTCACTTTATTCAATAACATTATTCAGAACTGTATTTTATACACCATGTCTTACTGTCATGGACTAACTGAGTGCTTGGTCTAATATTTCTTCAACTTGTGATGGGCAGTTTTATAAAATCTACATAATTTAAATCTTCAACTTCAAAATGACAATCCATAAAAATCTCATCTGCTTATTATGAGTAAAAGGCAGGGAACACATTCTTCAATGTTCTTTTATATAGTCATGCTGAAAATGTTGTGACACAAATGTTGTGTGTTTCAGGTTTTGAGGTCACAACTGTGTTTTTAGAATACTGTGCATAACTGATATAATGCATTTTAAGTTGTTATTTTTATATTTTTAATAAATGGGATAAGAAGAATATTTGCCAAGAAACCAAAAAGTAAATAAAAAAATATTTGTAGTCTGTCCCTCACATACAGGCATCATCCATCATCTGAATTCAGGGCCATCTGAAATCTCAGTCATCTAATCAGCACACTGGTTGATATAAAATAGGAGGAGCTGTCATTGAAACAATTATTCTATTGTTAGCAGACTGTTGAAAGTCCTGTGTCCACCGGTAAACTGAAAACTGAAATTCTGCGGAAGGATGCAGAACAAACAAGTGGTGCAAATGAAAATTTTCCCATGAATCTAAACTGCCTTTAAAACATTCCACCATAACATCTTACTTGACACCACTAGGCACATCCAGATCAAAGTGTGTAAATAATG
Source organism: Fundulus diaphanus (assembly GCA_037039145.1). NCBI lineage: Eukaryota > Metazoa > Chordata > Actinopteri > Cyprinodontiformes > Fundulidae > Fundulus > Fundulus diaphanus. Next base: position 45,399,020 of record CM073129.1, read on the forward strand.
TCCAGTTTGGGTCAGTGTTCCTCAAGGTACTGTCCTCGGCCCCATCATCAAGATCAGAATCAACTTTGTCTGCCAAGTGTGTGACTAGAAACTAGGAATTTGGATTCAAACGCCAACATGGGGGGCCTCCACAATCTTTAGGGGGTTTAGATTAAACGATTAACCAATTTATTATTTTAACCTTGCATAGGCACTATGGTTTAAGCTCATTTTCTCTGTAATACAATACATTTGAGCTGGGACTTTTATAGTTTTCAAATCATTTCTGACTAGTAATAAATATCTGCTGGATATAGATATATTTAGCAAATCTGAGGCAAGGCTGTCTAATATAATTTGCTTTAGAAGAAGAATCTCGCAGGGACGCTGTACCAGGCTGTCAAACAGCAGAGAGACTGGATGTCAGCAAAAAGTATTCAACGACTGAGTCTCTTTTGAAAATAGATGACACAATGAGCTGTTTCTATGCCCGGAGGAATAATTTATTCACCGCATCTGTGAAGAGCTCTTGTGTTCTTGTCATTAACACAAATATTCAAAACGCAACTAGAGTTGATTGTTTCACTGCAGTAAAGAGGCTTGTCATTGTTTTTTGTCCATTTATTCTTTCACATATAAACCTTCCAGGTTCTAAGGAGCTTCAGCTCTAAAAGCTCCTTCAGTAAGGTATAAAATGCAGATCAGACTTTATTGTAACCTGAAGTAATGAGGCAGGCCATGATTATCATCACATTATCTCTATACTGTATTGGAGCACTCTGTTTTGTTGTGCGTACGTCAGTCCTAATTTTGCGCATGTCCATTAGCTCATCAGTCATCATATAAGCTGCATGTTGTAATTCTGTGCCAAAAAAAACCCCGTTTAAATCATCATCTGTTGTCCATAGCTGATGTGCACACCACAGTCTCACACACATAACACAAGAACACAATAAATTAAAGGTGATTACAAAAGCAAGACAAACCACGGCTTCTTTAGGGTGCACACACATCCCTGATAAAAAGACAGATTTTTCAAAATTTATAAAATAATGCAGTAACAAATAAAATCATCCATTTTTTCCACCTGGTAAAATAAAATTATTCTCATCCAACCGACTGGAAAACCAAAGTAATTCCTTGGGAAGAAAAAAAATACAAAAATGCAACAAAGACATGGTTCCAAACGTGTTCACACCTATAAGCTAATACTTTAAGCACCTTTTCAATTCACGGGGTATTTGTTTAGTTTTGTGCACTGGCCAGACAATTGTAAACATGGCTTCTTTTGTAGATTTGGGTGTATGCTTATAATTACTATGCTGCCACAAAATTTTATCTGTTATTATTTGCAGCTTTCTAGCAGACAACAGAAGGATTTAGGTTAAAACGTCACCGGCTTTTGGACCTGTCTATAAGTTCAGTCACTTCAAGAAGAAAGCAGGACAGTGGAAATGATCATGATGCTGCCACCACCATGTTTCACTGTGGGTGTGGTGTTATTTTGGTGCCAAAAATTCATTTTAAATTAACAATTAAGTTTAGTTTAATCAGACCATTGCAGATTCCGACACCAAATTCAATGATATTTTACTCTCTGTATTCTTTGGCTCTTTTCCCACAACCCTACTATGTAATCCAGAGTCATGGAGGACAGATGATATTTTTTAGATTGTTGTTAGGTGTACAACACAGCAGGTGCTTTGCAAAAACACCGTGGTTTCAGCTGAAAGCTGCAAATACTGTAAGAAAATGTGAGAAGAAAATCAGTCTGGTAGAGCTGTTTGTTTTACAGCTGAATCATATGGGTAACACATCCTTAAATGAAAATAGAAAAACATTTTACGTCACAAAACCATGAGATTTGACGAAGGTTGTGTGGACTTTTAAGATCTACTGTAAATATGCACCATCTTTTTCTTTTGTAGTCATGTCTGAATAGATGCTTGGTGTTCCTTCACACTGCTCAGCCACAGCAAACATTACTGCATTGATCAGTGGTTATAACAGACTTGTACTTTGAACTTTTCTGAGGCCTCAGTACACAGTTGGTGTGAAATCAATAAAGATTTAAATCAGTTTTGATATAACAACATTATAATATCAAATGTGATGTCCAGTTGTCTATGAAGTATTCATTAGCTTGGATGAGATTTTTTTATGGTTATAATGACATTATTCAGGTCAGTCTACTGCAAAATATGTCTTTGCATAGCTTGTAGTGCTATTCTGGCTAGGTGCATTAGGAGGCAGACAAATAGGAGACTTCTTGCCTGACAATCCCTTCTGCTGGAGACAGAGGGGCTGTGTGTGTTCTGCTGATGTTAAATATAAGCCTGATGTAAAACCATTAACTAAAAAAAATTATTTAATGGTGTTTTGCTTTATTGTTAATCTAAAAAGGATCTAGTAAATTATACTTCTTACTTTCCTTTCAGAAGTCACAGAATCAATATGACTTGACTATTACAGGTGTTGGAAACCAATGTGGTGACAGAAATAGTCAGTCCTGATCAATAGTTCCTACTCAGCAATCATACATGTCATAAAGAGTTTATTTATAAAGCACTTTTCAGCAACAAGACAATTCAAAGTGTTGAATCAAACTTTGGGACTTTCTGGGAATTGATTAAACCTATGTTTTAATATTTTAAGAAGCACCAAAGCCATCAGTAATCTAAATATTCATAATTTAGATGTCCCTGGAGGGGATATTGTTAGTTTTGCAGCAATGCGGTGCATTAAACCCTAAACAAACGCTTGAATACACATTCATAAAAAATTTGCATCACATTCATACATATAAAATTATTTGTTAAGAAATGCTCACACATAAAAATTAAACCTGTTTTTGTTATTATCTCAGAAAACAAAACAATTTAATTTCATCTCTAGAACAAAAACGTGTTTTCTATCTGAGGAAAAAAAGTGGCATTCTTTCCTCAGACTGATGTCTCCGACATCAGTCTGAGGAAAGTTTGCCACTCTCCTTATTTTCAACAACAAGATGTTTGAGGGGTTTATTCCAGTCTTTGGTAGATTTACTCCTTTGTTTGGGGTCATTTTCATGTCACAGCTTCAGCTAACATTTTCCTCAAACACCATATGTATCATATGATGGTTAGTTGGACAGGTCCTGCTGTCCAAAAGCATTCCCAGACCATGCCACTTCCAGCTCCTTGCATCGCGTCTGGTATGAGGGTCTTATCCTTGGAATGGTGCATTTGAATTATGCCAAACACTTCCTCTGTTCTGGTGTCCGAATAATTACATTAAGACCCATCTGTCCAAAGAACATTATTCCAGGATTCATTGTCTATTTACATACTGTCTATGGCTAACTTTAGTCTAGGCTTTGTGTTTTTCTTAGGCTTCCTCCTTGCAGACGTCCCATGAAAGTTTGACTTCTGTAGTTTTTAATCTATGCATTTCCATATTAACAAAAGCAAGAACCTGCTGTGAGTTACATTGTAGAGTTTTGGAGACTTCTTTTAGCATTTTATGATCTGCTTTCTGGGTGAACCTGATTAGACGGGCAGACTTGACCATTTGGTAATTGTCTTAAACGTCCCCCACTGTACAATGGAACAGCTGATTGCAATTTTTTTTTTCTAAATCTCTTTAAACCCCTTTCAAGACTTATAAGCTGCAGTGATCCTCTTTCCCAAGGCCTCAGGCAGCTCTTTGGATGTCACCTTGGTGTTCGCTCTCACTTTTTCACTGGTCTTCTCGTAGCATTTCAGGTAAGCCAATCAGAGAAGCTGGCTGCCTGCATGTGCCAGGGGAGTTTTTCTCAATAAAACATCTCAAGACAGTGTCCTAATTGTGTGATTGAATTTATTAAATGAAGACTGGGTGCAGTATTAAAGTAGGTAGGCCGTGATAGTAACCTGTGTTTGTTTGACCTTCAACCATTTGGATTACAGTGAACCCTCGCTATATCGCGGTTCACCTTTCACGGTCTCGCTGCGTCACGGATTCGTATCGTGCATTGTGTTCTGCATTCTGATTGGCTAAACAGTCTCTCCGCTTCTTCTCTACCTGTCTGTCAATAACGTTGCGAATGGGACCCTTTGATGAGCCGTTCATTACAGTTCTCAAACATAATCGATGGTGGCATGTCGGTTTATAAGAATCTTTTTGCCCAGAAGAAAAAAGAGCGACAACTACAGATAACTATGTTCTTCTCTCGAAAAAGACACACCTGCACCGCGGGCTTTAGAAGAAAAAAACGCTACAGAGCGGAGTCAGGATGCAGCGACTCAGTCAGAAGAGCAGTGAAATACATGTGAGTCACTATTTGTCCTTCTGTACTTTGTATTTTTTTTTCAGAATAATTTTTCATTTTCTCCCGTTCTAATCCAATGACTCAGGTCGCGGTGGGGCGGTGCTGATCTGCTGATGAAGCCTTCAGTTCGTTTTGATGATTAAAATTATTATTTTACAGTACAGTCGTTATTTGTAAAAAAAAAAAAAAAAAAAAAAAAAAAAAAAACGTTTAGACAGTACTATAAATGCTTGGGCCTGTAAAAAGGTTTTGTTCTTTGGTTTCAATGTATTATTGAGTATTTCATCGTATAATAATTGTAAAAAAAAAAAAAATAAAGGTTACTACTTCACGGATTTCGCCTATCGCGGGTTCTTTTTGGAACGTAACACCCGCGAAAAACGAGGGTTCACTGTATTTGTATGTCAGTGCATGTGTGTGAGTGGTTAGGTGAGTATATGTGTAGAAATAAGTGTTTGTCTTGAGTTGGTATAATTGAGAGATGTTTTCACCCGGAGGTGCACGGTTGTAAGAGTGGCGAGAGCAGTAAAAGGTCTGCAACACACAGCAGGCAAGAACAGCAAAGGACAGGTGGAGTCGGCTATGGAAGGCCGCAGTGGACCCCAAGCAGCACAAGGCATCAGGCCAGGGCGGCCTTGAGAGGTAGGTCATCACTGAAGCAAATGGCCAAGAAGGCAATGAGACATAGGGTACCAAGCCCTCCAACCCAAGCCGATTGCCATCTCCCACTGCACAAGCCAAGCCTGGGACCCAGTGCCCTGGTGGTTCCAACCCTTGGCAACAAGACTGGCCAGCACCAAGCAGGGCAGGGACCCTATCGGCCAAAATGTGCGGGGGGCACATTACCAAGCTCGCGGGTGGGCCAGCCTCTAAGAGGTCGAGAGGGAGGGATGCCCACCAGAGCCCAGCCGAACTCCCACGGCCCGCGGTCTGCCCAACACATCCCAGGGAGCCACAGGCAACGCAATGACAAGCCAACAATTCAGTGTATGGTACAAGAACCCATACAAACATCCCACCAAGGGGGGCAGCCCTCTTAGTTGTGTCCTAAAAGCACCCTGATACAGCAGCTATTTTCAGACTTGATATTGTGATTGAGACATTGTTAGATCTTGAATCATTTTTGTTTTTATCCATTCAGTGCATAATGAAAATTCGGACATACTTCTTAGGCATATGTGCATACCTCTTATCTAACAGAATGTGACAATTACTTACAGTTATATCCAGGATGACGGAGAAAAAGACACTGTGTTTGTGTCAATGATAAATATCTTTTAAAGCATATTTTTAGAACTAGGGTAAGATTAAAACATGCTTTCCTCACGCTCTACTGCATGCATGTCATAAAGAAATGTAATGTCTTTCTTTTGCACAGATTCTGCAAGAAAAGTTTGTTCATTTACATAGTTTTATAGATTTTACAACAGCTAATCAAACAGCCAAAGTGCTTTGCAATAAAATCATAAAAGTCATTCAAAAATGGTTCCAGCGTCTAGTTGCTGCGACTGAGGACTGGGAAGATGACCGCAGGGTTCTACCACGCACGATAAATCAGAAATGTAGGGTGGGGTCAGACCATTAAGTAGTTTAAAAACAAACAATAAAAGTTTGTAATATATTCTAATATGGACAGACAGCCAGTGGAAGGAGGAAGTGATGGAAGTGATGTGCTCACGTCTGAAGGTGTCAGTTAAAAGATGTGCAGCTGTATTTTGGATGAACTGAAGCCCGTTGAGGGACGACTGAAAGACACCGACATAAAGAGCATTACACTAATTAATTTTAAGGGGATGAAAGCGTCTGTTGCTTTTGCAAGATCGTTCAGCCAAAAGACGAAGGTATTAACAGCTTAATTCTATTGAATGAATTTAACATTCTTCTTAAAAAAAATCCTCCTATGATTTCTTACAATGTCACCTGATTAAAAATTCTGAGCATTAACAATGGTTGCATTCTCAGTCTTTTGTTCATTTAAAAACAGAAAACGTGGGTTTAACCTCCGTTTTACTGCATACGTGTGAAATGTGATCGTTACCTGGTTTTAAAGACGGGCAAATCTGAAGATCATCTGCATATCAGTGGAAAGTGGTGGCGAGTTATAATCGCTCTAGAAGTGGCAGCAGATAGAGACGGGGGGAAGGGGGGGGGGGGGGGGGAGACCAAGAATGGCCCCCCACATGAAAGAGGGTCAGTTCTTGGTTTTCAAAACAGAGGAAAATGTCCATTTGGACGATGGAGATAACCACTAACTGCACAACACCGTCCTGTTTTACAGAACGAAGGGGTGGAATCAACATCTTGACATTTTAAGATAAAATTATTTGTTTATTGACGTAAGGGGCTTACATTTTTTTAGAAATTAGCAATGAGAACACTTGAAAAGGGGCTTGGATAGGTGTACTGACAGGTGTCCTAAGTAATAAAAGCTATTTGACATTAGTTGAAAAAGATTTAGTTTTTTTAAAAGAACATCTTGAGAAAACAATATAATATTTTGTAAAATTCAAAAGTTGATCATTCTAAACTGGTAAGACTCATAAATCACAAATTTGACTTGTCCTCAGCAGGAGGAGGATGTTGCAAAATCACGAGTAGATGTTGCACGGCTAAAATGAAATGAAACATGCTCTCCAATCGCTCTTCCACAAAGCACTTCTGTTGGTTTTACGTTTTTTCTTCTTCTTTTTTTTTGACTACTCAAATGTTAAAAGCATCCTTTCCTTTCATCTGCAAATTTAGGAGATGGAAAAGCATATTTGGTAGATGGAAGCATAAAAGGCTTGAGCTTTCTTTAATACTTTTCTTACAAGTGGAGCCTAATTCAATCAGGCAGCTCAGTACCTCAGCCAAGCTTAGTGCCGCTCAGTGTCCCCGCAGATTTCCAGTAGACCAGTGTTTGTGATTATTACTGTCTGCTTTTATTGACATTCTTCATATGTTTAAAGTCTGCCCTGCATCTCCGCATATGCTGTCACGGGAGGCTGCAGTAATTTATATCACATCAATGTACTGAGATTCTGTGTAATAGACCGACACAAAGCATGTGCATTATCATGAGTCCTTACTTTGCAGAGCCACCTTTCACTGTTGTTGTCTCTGCCAGTATTATCACCGAGAAAGAGACAACTAAGTGTTCGACTTAAGGGAAAATTGTATCTTCACATGGGACAAGGTTGGTTTGGACAGCTTTTTCTCTTTTAATTAAGAAATACTCTGATTATCTTTGTCAGATATTAGATCTGTTTACTGATCTGAAAAATGTAAATGTGACATAAAAGCAAAAGCAGAATAAATTCACTGGAGAAAAAAATCTGTTGGTTCTACTTAAACACCTTTAGTTACTTTAACACTATTGTTTCATGTCTTAAAGAGAACGTAATAATAATGTGTAGATACTATGACTGAAGACACAAAAAATTAAACATTGTGTTGATTCAACATTATTGTTTCATGTACTTAGAGAGCGTAATAATATTATGCAGGTACTATAAAATAAATGAATTCAATGAGAGAAATTGATTTTCTTTTTCTTTTTTTTAGTGTCCTGTCTGGCAATGTGGCAATAAGAATTGTTGTCTTAATGCCAAAAAGAGCCCAACAGATTTTACTTTCACAAGCGGAGCCTTACCGCATTCGCCGTAGTGCTCCGCTTGATTTATACATGCAAGAAGCTTTATCATAATTTATGCAGGGAACATTTCATGTTATATGGACACCGAAACAAGAAGGTAGAAGAGGGGGAAAAAGGAGAAAAAGTGAAAGAGATATATTCTCAGTCTGCTTCTTCACCTGCAAATAGATATAAAAAGAACAGCACAACCAGCCGATAAAGTATTACAGGTACAACCAAGTAACACCTTGACACCATCAAAGAATATACAGTATTAATTAATACGACATGTATAAAGTAACAGCTGAAGATAATAATAGGGGGTTTCTGTATAGAAGTGAATCTGTAAGTACCTGGATCCAAAAGCACCTGTAGGTGTTTGTGAGAGTGTGCTTGTGTATGAAAGGTTTATCCATGAGAAAAATGCTAAATAGTGGTTGAGAGGAGCCAAAGACAAGCCCCCCCCCCCCAGTTCTATTTAAGCATCTTTAGTTACTTTAACACTATTGTTTCACGTCTTAAACAGAACGTAATAATAATGTATAGATACTATGACTGAGGACACACAAAAAATTGCATTTGTTGGATCTATCTAAAGATATTGTGTTGATTCAACATTATTGTTTCATGTACTTAAACGTAATAATATTATGCAGGTACTACAAAATAAATTAATGCAATGAGAGAAATTCATTTTCCTGGAATAATTTGTTACCCTGGTCGCACAGAATGCACTTTTGGTTCACGCAAGTTGTGTGCTTGCTGCACACAGGCGTATTCTCCTCATTCGCTCCCTTCTCCACCCATCTGCTAGCCACAAAATGTAACACCACGATACATAAAGCTAAAAAAGTCAGGAGAATAAAATGTTTCGTTGGTCAGATAAATCACAAGGCAAGGAGACACATTTAGCAATCTATGTGTTACAGGATCAAACCCAGGGAGATTTTCTATTACTTTACATCCTGCACATCAGTTTTAATTGATTAATAGTTTTAGAGGGAAGTGATTGCGTTGTGTTGAAGTGAAGTGACCAAATCATCTTTAATGAACGCATTATATAGCAAAAGGTTGGTGTGCAACCAATATCCACTACTGAATTAAGTAGATCAAAAGCATTTTTCATTGTATATGAGGGAAAAATATGTACACAATAATTTAGCTATAAGTGTTGGGGTATTTCTTTCTTTCTTATTTTTATTTTGTTTTTGCTTAGCTTCACAGTGCCATTTGATCTTTTCACTGGTGATTCAAGAGAGGAGTTTGTCACAGATAAATTCTAAACTCCCTCCTAGTCAACCATACAACATCTCCAGTAGTTTAAATCATGGTGTTCTCGTGTGATTTTGTTTTATTGCCTGACTCTAGCAATGTCGTCAAGCAGATCAGATCAGACCCAAGAGCAGGTAGTACAATAGGTGAGTAGACAAAAAGGTATAGTTAATCACAGTAACGCAACGCTTATAAAGGATTTCAGTGTCTTTATACCTATTTCCAATCCAATCCACTTTATTTATATAGCACATTTAACAACAGAAAAAGTTTCCAATGTGCTGTACATAACAAAAAAATAAACTAAAAAGGACACAGAGGACCACACAACTACGTGGTGTTAAAAGCTAAAGAATAAGAGTGGGTCTTAAGACGAGACTTAAAACACTCCACTGTGGAGGCTGTTTGTATATGGAGGGGCAAAGTATTTCAAAGTCTGGGACCAACTACAGAAAAGACTCTGTTCCCTCTGGTTTTAGGCACTATTAGCTGAAGATGGCCCTCAGACCTCAGAGCACGTGCCGGAGAATAAATCTGGAGGAGGTCGGTGATGTATCAAGGAGCCATCTCATTCAAGGCTCTAAACACAAACAATAAAATCTTAAAATCAATTCTAAAACGAACAGGGAGCCAGTGCAGGGACGCAAGAATTGGTGTAATGTGTTGATGTTTTCTGGTCCCCGTTAAAAGACGAGCCGCTGCGTTTTGGACTAACTGCAGACGGGAGAGAGCTCGTTGGCTAATGCCTGAAATAAAGTGCATTGAAGTGGTCCAGACGGCTAGGAATAAAAGAGTGTAAAACCTGCTCAAAGACGTTAAAAAATAAAAATGGTTTTACCTTAGATAAAAGATGGGGATGATAAAGGCCGTTTATTTGTTTGTTCAGTTTAAAATTGCTGTTTATGGTGACACCAAGGCTGGTTACTTTAGAAAAAATCCTTGAAAGGTCCCAAGTCAGAGATGGCACTGCCAAACACCATCGTCTCTGTCTTGCTCTCATTAAGTTGCAGAACATTTTTTGATAGCCAAGCCTTGATGTCACCCAGACAGTGGAGTAGGGGTGTGAGGGGGCAGTGGCTGTTTTTAGCAATTGAACCCGATATGAGCCACAGAGGGGTGGAGAGACAAGCAGGGGGCGACAAAGACACACAAACCAGACATGGTCAGTTATCAGCCCATATCTGCCCCACTACATTCAACACTCCACGTCCATAACTACTTTTAAAACTCACTTAAAAACTTATCTTTTTAGACAGGCATACTCTTTATGAGTTTTAAATGTAATTTGATTGTAAGGATGCCATCCTTTCTCCTGTTCTTTTTTATTTTATTCCTGCTCTTTGTTGATTGAATGTTTATTGGATTGAGTGTTTTATTGTTGATTCTGTAAGGTGACCTTGAGTGTTGAGAAAGGCGCCTATAAATAAAATGCATTATTAATATTATTATTATAATTCCAAAAAGGATTCAAAGCTGTTCAGAAAACACTTGGCTGCAGCCTTGAACATCAAAGCTTCTTCACGCGTTTATTTAATAGAGACAAATAAAACCATAGAAGTAAGGTTCAGCAACACTTTATATTGTTTTTCCTTGTCTGGCTTAAATGTTTATTCTGGTATGAAACAGTATTAAATATCTTCCCATATGTTCATTAATGGACATTGTAATTTACTGCTCTGAATTATGGTAAAAGCTTTTTCTTTCCTTTTTAAATCCAAGATCTTGACCTCGGTCAGAGATTGATGCACAGCGCTGTGGCATTTCAAACTAAATTCTAACTTTAACATGTTTTATTGCTGGCAACTGCAATGCAAAAAATGTCTGTTTTTAGAAGCTGTAAAATCAATCCTGCAACAGTTTTGGTCAACCAAATTTTAGCTTTCTAAATGAGGTTAGAGGATTGAAATGGTGTTAGTGTGAGTAGCACTTTGGGCCCACAAACTGCATTTATATAGCTAGTTTGTGTACAACTGCTTCTGGGATGAACATGTACTCATGTATGTGTCATAACAATCCATCCAGCAGTTGTGATGTTTCATCCGGATAAAAAGTCCAGACCAAAGTGCAAAAAATAAACAAAAATAAAAACTCAGATCAAACATGTCCAATGAAAACTGCAAGGAGATGTCTAATTTGTCAGACTTCAGCTTTTTGTCCATTTTCTTCCACTTGTCATCCTTTATTGTCTTTCTCTGTGGTAGAGTTTGGGTGGTTTGTATTATCCGGAGCAATTATTTCAGTCAGTGATTTAGACTTGTTCTGCTGGACGACATAGCCAGCATGTTTCCTCAATCTCCTTTCTTTACTCCTTTATCTCCACATAGTTATTCACAAGTACTTTTAAAAATAAACTATTTCTGTCTCACTGTTTCTGTGTTTAGCTGTGTCTCTTTCCAGGAAGCAGCCATTGATTAAGCTATTGCTACCATTAATCATAGAAATAATATAGGTAAAAGGACTGCCACTGCCTACTGGAGCTGACGTTTCACCACGGCCGCCATCTTGGATGGGTCTCTCATGTGCCTCCAGTGCATTTACTTGTACTGAGGAAGCTGTTTGCCCAATTAAAACAAATCATAACTCCCCTGAATTTTTATGCGATTTTCACACGGTTTGGTTTGTCACAAACGGCAGAGATGTGGTTGTGATACAGGATGCTGTGACGCAGAAGAAAACATGTTTTAATGTTGAAATACGCTGTTTAAACAATGCATTTAATAAATTTATGGTCTTTAACAGACACACAAATGGCATAATAATGTATAAATACATGATTTCATGAAACACTTTTATGCTATTTAACAAAGACAGACATGGTGTTCGATTCTATTAAATATGTAAACAAATAAGTGCTTTCATGCTGAAATACTTTGTTTTATACTTTAGTCTTGAACAAAGCAAGATATGGTATTACATATTAATACATTTATAAATTAATACATTTTATATTTTAATAAAGAAACAAGTTGGATTGTTAATTTTAATTTATTTCACTCTCTCTCGCATGTACAGTCCTAATTTCTTCATATTTTTGCATGCTGTGCATACACACATGCACACACACAGTTTTATAAAAGGCCTGGAAAGGTGTTCTTTAAAACTTCCTGCTCATTCCATTTTCCTACACTACCCTGCTTGCCACTAGGGCTGGAGCTTTAAACCCTTGAAAAATAATTGTTTTGCACAGCTTGTGCTGGGCTGGTACTCTGTAACTCTGTGATACTTATTTCGGCAACATGATTCAGCCTTATTTTGTGAAATACAGCGATAACAAATTAATAAACCTAAAATTACGGTCCATCTGTTGGGTTTTCTGCATTGTTCTCACCAAGTAAAAACTCATCTTCAGAACCAATCTCAGGCCGAAATGGTGATGTACACTGCATGATCTACTTTCAATAGTTATCGTTGGTTATTGCAAATGTAAGCTGCAGAAAATATGGGCAAAGTTGCTCCCTCTGCATTTAGAGTAGGAGAGACGCATCCACTATGGTGGCGAGGCAGGATGCACTCCAGCACGTAATGAGGGGTCTATGTATGTAATGTCTATGCTGTCAACTTTACATATTCTTTTTTCATCAAAGGTTCCTCTGATTCAGTGCACTCTTGTTTATCTCATTCCTGGATGGAGTCATCAATAGAGATATGATTGCTGTTAAAGAGGTGCAATGTTGGTTTTTCTAACCCACAGAGAGCCCACCTGACCCAGTGTTGCTTTATTTATCTGGGTCTCTTTTCTGGATGGAGTCATCGACAGATCTGTTGCTGCCATTCTTGATGTTTTTTTTTTGTTTTTACTTGCATTGTCCATGGCTTTGCAGCAATCCCTCATAAAAATCATTAAAAGGGAGTATTCCTCTCTACTGTTACCTTGTGCTTGCTTTGTATAGGAGACTAATCAAAGTAAAAAATCAGTCCTTTCTACAAGTTGTTTTAGGCATTTTTCTTTTACAATTTAGCATTTTATGGATTTAGCCGTTCTGGATTTGATTGAGGTGTAGCCCATCAGGTAACTGGGACAGCAAGGAACAGGCTGCTGTAATGTTACTGTGTTTTTATCTTGTAGAGGCTTTCTTGTATTGAAAGGATTAAATCAAATGCTTTAGACAGTTCTCATGGGGTACGGGGACACGTCTATGTTTTAAAGCTGTGTCCTTTACCCTATTAAAAAGGTATGCTGGGTAAATTAACCTAATAGACATGGGTTAGTGCTCCTACAGGATCATGGGCAGGGACAGTTGAACTCCCTGACTTGGCCTTGGACTTGGCAGCGTGTCACTCTAACGCTGGGGGCAGATGGCCTCCCTCTCAGGCGTCAGCTGTTTACAAGCACAGACGACGGACTTACCGGCTGGACACTGAGTCTCACACACAGCTCTCAGTGGGAAACCACACAATCAACATAAAAACACCTGACTGCTTGATCCCTGTTTACTGGAACTTAACAAGCCAATCTGGATATTTGCATCTTTCTTTTAAAGTAAAAATGAACGCATGGGGATGTGAATCTTTGAAGGTAGGTAAAAAAAATGCATTTTCGAATATTGTATCAGCTCACCTGTTGCTTGTGGCATTTCCCACAAATGATCTGATTCTGCAGTGTTGTTTTCAAAGTAGATTTCACATAACAGACATTTTTGCATGTTTGTTGCTGGATGTTTTTCCATATTTATTAGTACTGTTTTAGTTTATCCATAGAAAGTCTTCTTATGCTTTACGGTAATCTGAGAGCAGCTCACCTGCTAAAGCTCCTCTAATTCCACTTGCTGACCGTAGGATCTTTCTGAACGGCTGGTAACGTCTTTACAATGGGCAAATGTAAGCTGTTGCTAAAGAGTCACAACATCAGGTGTGAGGGGACATGGCTAAAATGTTTTTAAGGATTATGAATGCAAAAGCTTGCTTGAAATAATCAAAAAAAAAAGGAAAAAAAGAGGAAACCGAGTACATCTACAGCGTACGATTGAATTTTAGGACTCCTGAAATATTTTTTGATCGTCATTACCGTTATTTTGGGGAAATGTCCTGCTGCTTTTATTGCTGCCTAAGTGTTAGTTTCCTTCACATTGTTCAGCAAGCAGAGTACCAAACCACATGCTCAGAACAATACATTTGAAAACAGCCTCACAGAGCCAGCAGGTCATTTCCTCATCTGCATCCTGTTCTTGAACAAAACAGAAAACATGGAAGGGATGCTCAGTTTCCCTCTCTGCTTCCTGAACAGGGAATTTGGACATGGGAAATGGCAATGCTCGGCTGTACCTGTTCCTCCTCACCACTTCAGTATTAACAAATAAATCACTTAAATATATCGTTTTCCAACACGGCGAAAGGGAAAATGTCGTAGGATAGAAACATTTATGACTTGTCACCCTTACAGCCTCTATAAAAAGCTGAAAAACTGGCCTTTCTTGTTGCAGGTGCACATCAGGAAACTCTTTATTGCATGCTCTTGACTCAGGAGCTTCCTCTTTGCTTGGACTCCCCATGCAGAACATTCCAGCTTCCCTCCTTCAATGAACAAAGCAAATTCATGTTCCAAGCAGCTGCGGAGCCGAGAAGCAACAATCCCCCGTGATGGCAGTGTCTTCGCTCTATGTCACAGAGGAGCCTGGAGCTGGCCTCGTTGAAGTGGATATATGTGCTCTTAAGAATAACGTGCGATGCGAATTCATCCCGTCTGCTGTGTGCTCTGTTTGCCTTTCATTCGGCCTCATCTACTGCTTCCTTGGTACGTATTCACACTGACATTAGACGCCAGTATAAGCTTACATGAAGTCAGCTAACAGCAGAAGCTGTTTTAAATGTTTCATCAGCTCACCTGATGGTTTAAATCCCCTGTGGCAGGTGTCTGCAGGCTGCCAGGGGTTTAAGAGTGGATAAACCCAAAGCTGGAGGAGGCAGATGGGTCTCTAAATTATATAGACAGTGTTCATGAGATACCACCTGTTGCACTGAATGAAATCCCACTGATGTCATAGTGTTAAAGCTGACAGCAGCTTTTTTCGGTTTTTAATGGGGATTCTGTATTTAATGTGCATGCAGAGCAATGTGGAACCATGTGAAATAAACATTGCCCTCTGTTCTCACTGGGAGAAAATGTGGAGATAGATTCAGTAATCATGAACCCTGACATTATGCAAACACACACGCTGCTGAAGTCTGTTAGTGTGGCCTGTTAAAAATTAAGCTAATGCTGTTCATCTTGATTTTTTCTTTTTGTCAGATGATTTGTCTTTACTTAAAAAAACTGTTGTTAACCACAGCAGCACGCCAGAATTGGTGGTTCTTGCATGAATGCCGTCCTGCTTCTTTTACTGCCGCACTCAAATTCCTTACTGCAAAGAAATTAAAATGCAACTCATAAAAAATATGAAGACTGAAATATTTCCTTTGGATATTCATTTATAGGGAGTTAATAAATATTATTCATACCTTTTGAAGTGCTTTACATTTTTCATGTTTCAAGCAAAAATATGAATGCATGTCAATAATGTTATTATAATAGACACGCGCAAAGTTGTGTATAGCTGTAAAGTGACAGAAGAAGATACATAATTTCAAAAAAAAAAATTAATAAAATCTAAAAAGTGTAATTGGCCTTTTTGACATCAACCCCCAGTGCTTGGTTTAGATAAACACCTTGCTGTGATCACGACTGCAAGTCTTTACCAACTTTGTACATTTAAAGGCTGAATATTTTGCTAATTCTTTGCAACATGACTGCAGCTTAAATTGAATGGAAAGAAGTTGAACATCACTCTGGAAGTCCTAACACATACAGTCATATTCAAAAATTAGAATATGGGTTCCGATGAGGCTCATTTGTCAGATTAAAAGTACCTTTTGAAAAAAAAAACAGCCTTAAAGCAAGTTTTAATTCTAACACATGAATATGAGCTAAACCCTTCTATTATAGATGTAGTTGAACATTCAGGGTCGTTGTCCTGCTGGAAGGTTAACGTCCCTCCCATAATCTCAAGACTTGTACTGTTTCTAACAGGTTTTCTTTCAGTGTCTCGTGAATTTAGCTCCATTCATCTTCCATCAACTCTGATTAGCTATCAGAGCTGACCTGTACCTGCTGAAGAAAAACTTCCCCACAGCAAGGCTTCGGTTCATAAAACCCAGCGCAAGCCACAGCCTTCAGAAGGCCCCTAATTAGTAAAAGGAGTGCATTTTAGTCTCAGGATGAATCCAGCTGTTCTGTAAAAGCTTCAGAGCTGTGGTAGAAACATTAGTGAAGAACGGGACACATAGACGTGGAAGAAGGTGCTGGGGTCGGATAGGAATAAAACTAAACCATTTGGCATACATGCAGAACCATGATAAAACCTGGTAGCACTACAGATTTTTTTTTTTTTACTTTATTCATATTTTTAGAAATAAAGCAGATTCAATTCAATTCAATTTTATTTATATAACGCCAATTCTGGAGGGACTATGTCTCCCAGCTGGCCTGGGAACGCCTTGGGGTTCCTCCTGAGGAGCTGGCCCAAGTGGCTGGGGAGAGGGACGTCTGGGCCTCCCTACTGAAGCTGCTACCCCCGCGACCCGACCCCGGATAAGCGGAAGACAACGGACGGACGGAACGCCAATTCATGAAACATGTCATCTCGAGGCACTTTACAAAGTCAAATCAATCATATTATACAGATTGGTCAAAAATGTTCCTATATAAGGGAACCAGTTGATTGCATCAAAGTCCCGACAAGCAGCATTCACTCCTGGAGAAGCGTAGAGCCACAGGGAGAGTCGTCTGCATTGTCCATGGCTTTGCAGCAATCCCTCATACTGAGCAAGCATGAAGCGACAGTGGAAAGAAAAAACACCCGTTAGCGGGAAGGAAAAACCTCCAGCAGAACCAGAACCGGGCTCAGTATGAACGGTCATCTGCCTCGACCGACTGGGGGTTACAGAAGACAGAGCAGAGACACAACAAGAGAGACAAAAAAGCACAGAAGCAAACATTGATCCAGTAATCTGTTCTACATTAGATGGTAATAGTCGGTGATCTGTCCTCCTTGGATGATTTCACAGTCAACAGAACGTCAGACCAGGTGTACCTACTATGAAGAAAAAAGAGAGAGAACAAAAAGTTAGAAGCTGAAATGACAACAGTCATTTCAATGTAATGCAATGCAAAACTGGAGAACAGTAGACTGAAGAACAGTAGAAATCAGTAGAGTGAGAAAAATAGGCCCTGATGTCCTAGTTATAGCAGCATAACTATAGAGGTAGCTTAGGGTAACATGAGCCACTCTAACTATAAGCTTTGTCAAAAAGGAAGGTTTTAAGATTAGTCTTAAAAGTAGACAGGGTGTCTGCTTCACGGACCAAAACTGGGAGTTGGTTCCACAGGAGAGGAGCCTGATAGCTAAAGGATCTGCCTCCCATTCTACTTTTAGAGACTCTAGGAACCACCAGCAGACCTGCAGTCTGAGAGCGAAGTGCTCTGTTAGGAACATACGGGGTAATCAGAGCTCTGATATATGATGGAGCTTGATTATTAAGGGCTTTATACGTTAGAATAAGAATTTTAAATTCTATTCTTGATTTAACAGGAAGCCAATGAAGGGAAGCTAAAATTGGAGAAATATGATCCCTTTTGTTGATTTTCATCAGAACTCTTGCTGCAGCATTTTGGATCAGCTGAAGACTTTGAACTGCATTTTGTGGACTTCCTGATAGTAAAGAATTACAATAGTCCAGCCTTGAAGTAACAAATGCATGGACTAGTTTTTCAGCATCACTCCTGGACAGAATGTTTCTAATTTTGGCGATATTCCTGAGGTGAAAAAAGGAAACTCTGGAAACCTGTTTAATATGGGATTTAAATGACATGTCTTGGTCTAAAATAACACCAAGATTTTTTTACTTTATTACCAGAGGCCAAGTTAATGCCATCCAGATTCAGTGATTGATTAAGAAGTTTATTTTTTGAGGACTCTGGTCCAAAGATTATAACTTCTGTCTTGTCAGAATTTAGATGCAGGAAATTTAAAGTCATCCAGCTTTTGATGTCATCAAGACATGACTGCAGTCGAAGTAATTGATTGGATTCATCAGGATTTATGGATAAATATAGCTGAGTGTCATCAAAATAGACGTTCTGTTGCTCCCAATTTGCATTCTGGAAGATTTCCAATTAGTGTAATTGTTCATCTGAGGTCTGACCAGCCTTAGAAGTTAAGATGGGGACTAAGGGTGGTCCAAAATAGTCCAGGTCCTGAGAAAAAAACACCTAAATAACCGTTTAATTTAGCTCTTAATTGAAACCTATGAATCAGAAATCAGCAGTGGTGTGTCACCATATTTTGTCACATTGCTCATACTGTTCTTAACACAAAGGGCATCCACTCTCTCATGCAATGGAAAATTAATTTTGAATACCTGATACACACCCATGTCGAAAACGTTCCCTGTCCACACCTGACATTGTAGCAGTCACACTAGAAAGGTGCAGTAGTTTCACCCCTTGTGAGCTGAATACTAAATATTTGTATGACATTAGCGTCTCTAGTCATTAAGTCATGTCGCATTAGTGCTTCCTAACAAATATTCATATGTTTTTAATACATTTTATTGCAAAAAGCTGCTTTTAAATTTGGGGTTTTTTTGTGTCAGCAGCTTCAACCAGGATAATTATAAGTTCAGCGTACTCTCTGCTGCTTATAATGTTCAATATGTTTTGTGTGCAAGCATGAAGCATAACTAACAAGCATGGTATCGTTTGAAAATCCTCAAAGGTTACAATGAACAGCTTTGTTAGAAAGTTGTCATGGGAAAAAAATGTTTGGTTCATAAGCCAAACTTGCCTGTTTATGAATCCAAGAAAAAACTGGCACCATGACACAAATACAAAGTAACTGGATGAGAAGTGAGGAATCTGAGCAAAACTACCTAAATTAGATTTAACTTGGGTAAAATAACTCAAAATTAAGCAAAGATTTTTTTACATACATAATAATACCATAATACTCTGAACATCTGAATGTAATAGAGTTTCATGCTTGTTTGTTTGTGTTATGTTATTTTTTGTTTCTTAATGATGAAAACTGTATAATTGTTATTACTTGACTCAGTCTAAATACAACCTTTTGGTACCAGTGTAAAGGTAAGACATAAAATAATATATCTCCAGTGAAACCACTACCACAGCTTTTACTATGTCTGCTTTATTGACTAAACAAAGAAATAAAATCAACGTTTTTTTAACGTAGCCTAAGGTTTTTCTATATAAATAAGGCAAAAAACACTATAAACGTCCTTTTGAAAACCTAGGAGACACCTCAGATTGTATTTATCAACTTCTTTACTATCACTACAGTAAATTTGGACTGAATCAATTGAAGCTTATTTGAACCACAATGGTTTTAGTTGGCCAGGGGGAGCTGTCCTTCTGCCGCAATTTAGCCAAATGTGCCAAAACTTTTATAACCTCTGTTACGCAAGGATTTTAGAATTACGTTACCCGACAATGTCCAAAAAAGATGTGCGATGGGTTGTTGGAAAGTATGACTCCAGCTCGGGACAATACCATATCTGCCAGGATAGTACTGTAAAACCAATAGTATTTGTGGAAAAAAAAAACTACCTCAGCGACTTGTTTTAGAAACATTAAAGCCTCTTTCTTTGAGGGATTTAGGGCAAAAAAAACTGACTCTGTTTGCACTACTTTTCACAACAGTTCACATATTACAGATTTGTTGGGTCAACAATTTTATACGCATGGTCTAAAATAAAGTTTTGCAAATCAGGCACACAAAATAAATAATGATTTTATTTTATTACATTTATTGTAGCCACAGGATTCCATGGGAGTACCGGTGACACAAACTTTCACTTTTCAGCGCAGCCATTCATTTGTGTGTAACAGTGACAAGATAATTTGATTGTTTGACATGAGAATGATTCTCTAATATCAGAATAAATCAAGTCATGCTTGTGGCACGCTTAGAAATAGATCAAAGCGTCTTACTTTTGTTTTATTCAATGTTTTGCCAGTAATCAGGGGACAAGCTTGTGTTAAAAATTATGAAAATGGCTTCAAAGAAGGTTTATTATGAAGCCAAATCTCTACGCGTGTATAAGCAAGCTGATCAGGAGAGTCTAACATTGTTATTACTCCTTTTCCCAGGGTACCGCTGCTTCAAGATGGTCATGTTCTTCTCAGGTTTTATGTTTGCCTCATCAGCCGTTCTCCTATTTTACCACAATGAACCCGAATTTACCAGTCAGCTGAGAGAGGACACCAAGGCGGGCATCTGCCTGGGAGTCGCAGTGCTGTGTGGACTGTTCACCATGGTGGTGTCCACGTTGGGACTCGTCCTCAGTGGCCTGCAGCTTGGAGGCCTCCTCTCTCTCTCCATGCTTGTGGTTGTTGCCCAGTTTCAAAGCCTTTCTCCGATGTGGGTGCCTCTCTGTGCTATCCTGGCTGCCAGCATCAGCACTGCTGTGTTCACTCTGCAGTGGCAGAGGTTGTTCAGCATCTTCTACACCGCCGTGTTTGGAGCCACGACGGTGATGCTGTGCGCGGACTACGTGGTGGGGGCGTTTGTGCTGCCGTACCAAGTCTATGACATATTCTGTCAATTGGCTCCACGACCATTCTGCTGGTTCAACTGGGCAATCGCTGGGATCTGTCCTGTTTTGAGCATCATAGGTGTGTTGGTGCAATGGCGGTTTACTGCAAGAGGAGTTTCTCACACTGAAGGTGAGTTTTATCCAGTAAGTGCCTGACAAACGTGTACCCTTTGAACTTTTTACCATTTTCTCACTAGCTAACCACAAACCTTGATGCAACTGATTAGGATCTTATGAGATAGGCCAACAAACAAATAACTGCATACTTGTATGGTGCAAAGAAAATAATACAACTACCATCAATTGTTTATATCTGCTTATTCCTTGTTAACGTTGCAGAGAGAGCTTAAAGCTTCAAAGGTCAAAGGGCGAGAAGCGGATAAACTTTGGAAAGGTCACCAGTCTATCAAAGGATAACAGAAAGATACACTGGAAAAATAACTATGCACGCAGACCCCCAAAGGGAATTTAGAAAAGCCAATTAACCTGATGTGGTGGTTACGGACTGTAGGAGGGAGAGCAGGTTTCTCCGTGCGCACCCTGGCAAAAAGCCCAAAGGGTTTTGAACCTGGGACCTCACTCCTGCAAAGCAATCGCACTACTTACTGTGCACAATATTACATGATTTATACATTTATACAAATACGAATCTGAAGTGTGGCGTGCATTTGTTGTCAGCTCCTTTTACCATGATGCCCATAAATAAAATCCAGCAGAAATCCGTATTTCACATAAGTAGTAAATAGAATCGGCCAGTGTGTAATTGTTTTTCTCAGTGATGGCAAGGCAAGTTTATTTATAAAGCACTTTTCAGTGAGAAGATGATTCAAAGTGCTGAAGGTAACTCTAGAGGAGCCACAGAGATCCAAAGCTCAGGTGGGAGAATCTGTTGACTATAGACAGCTAGACATCTTCCCCTTTACAAATCTGACCTGTATGTAAAAGTGGCAAAAACATTGTCTTAAAAAAGCCATAAAAAGTCGTATTTAGCATATTTCTTGGGAAATATGTAGAAGAAGCTGATTTGGTTAGATTTATTAAAATTTTACTTTTCGACCTACATGGAAAATGTATTAGTTATTTGTCTTTTGCTGGAAAGTTGGGACTTGTTCAGAGCTCCACCTCCCAGCAGGACAACAACCCTAAATATAAAGCAAGAGTTACAATGGAATGGGTTTGGATTTAGGTCAAGACCTAAATTAAAAAGGAAAAACTCTGGCAAATCTTGAAAGTTGATGTTCACAAATGCTTTCCATCCAATCTGTCTGAGCTCCAGTTATTTTGCAAAACAAGAATAGGAAAAAGTTTGAGTCTTTAGGTGTGCAAAGCTGATGGAGACATTTTAAAAGCCTGCAGATTGCAGTGAAAGGTGGTTCTGCTAAGTGCTAACTCAGGAGCTAATGCACAGCTCTTTGATTCATACACATACTTTACACATGACAATTATGCTCTAAATCGTGTTGATCTATCACATAAAATCAAAATAAAAAACACTGAAATTGTTGATTGTGACGTAACAAAACATGAAAAACTTCAAAAAACACGGACTGGGCGTGGCGGTGGCATATGGGTAGAGCACATGACCCATGGAGGGAGGCCACAGTTTTCCACATGGCCGTCCTTCGTTCGACCCCGTGGACGTTGCCCTCTCTCTCCCATTAACCCCATTTCTTGTCAGCTACGCCGTCAGGATTCTGCCAAAAGTCCACACACACAACTAGTACCCAACAAATAAAAATAAAAACAAGATGGGACTCAATTGCAAACAGTCTTATATATGTATATATGTATGTGTGTATATATATATATCACAACTCACGTTGTGATGTTGAATATATATTTTAATGGTGTATATCTATTTTAATTCTGTTTCTTAGCTGCACATAAAAAACAGAAGAAACATGGAACAAAGCAAAAATGTAGAGAAGGAAGGAGAAGACCCCAAGCATACCGTCAGCGCAGGCATCCACCCCTGAAACGATATGCTGGAGACGTCCTCGCACCGGTAAGTGGCTGCAATAAAGATTTAAGCTGTCGTCGTCCTCATCTGAGTGTTTTTCAGTGCGGTAGCTGTTTAGTGCGATAACTGTGCTCATCCCTGGTGTTTGTCTTGCAGAGTTATCTCCACAAACTCCAAGAACGTCAGCTGGGAACAGGCTCCTCCACCAGCAGCGTCAGCACCATAACACACACGCTGATCGACTTCAACTTTGAGACAGGCTCCATGGTGCCTCTCACCGCTGCCTCCCCCATATTCACAGTCTAAACAAACACGCCATCGACTAACTGAAGAGCACATCCCTGGGAAATGAACTTTAAATTGTTTACTTTCACAAAAGCTGTTCAAATATTTCAGTTTCTGCTTTGGTTACTCTTCACCCGCATTATTACATTTATTGTGAAAATTATGCAACATGCATTAATTCCTCAGCTTCCTTATTCCAACTTTTTTAGGATTCTAATTCTCACAGTATTTGTATTCACCTTGAGTATGTTGGTTTATACTGAAATACCAACAACGTTTCTTTTTTAAATCTTTTTTCATCACGGTTGGATAACTTCAGAGCACTTGACACATCCAGATCCAAACCGTATCTTTTTGGGGCAATAACCCAGGTGTCACGATTAAGGCATTTTAAAATGATGGGTATTGGAGACTCAATTCCAGACTCCTGTCATTGCTGTACTGGTTGTGATTTTATGTCTGGCATAATCAAAATGTAAGCTAGCAAGCCATGCTGTCATGTTTTATGCTTCTGATTTTTCTAATATCACAGTCTATATTCATGTGCATAGCTTGCAATACTGTATTATAGGCCATGTACAATATTTTGCTGGGTTTTTCCTCAAAGGCTAAGTGTTTTTATTTTTAGATTTAGAGGGAGAAGAGAATATATTGGCTGCTGCAGCTCCCCTGTGTGACAAAACCCAGGCCATTTAATTTCAGGAGAATCAAAGCAACAGGGTACGTCTTAGAAAGCAGGAGCTTCTCAAAGTTTTGTTCATATATGATCAACTGGAACCACACTGAAAGATGTTAAGAACCAAGTTATCAACAAGTCATATCACAACAGAGAGTAAACATGCTAACATTAGCCTAACACTTCAGCAAACCGCTAAGCATGAAAACATTCAAGCAGGAGCAAGATTGGTATCTTATTTTAATGTTTATTAAAATGATTTTTTTTAATTACATTGGTATTTTATTATTGTCTTCTAATGCAAACTAGAGAAAATAAGTCTGTCCATCCATCCATACCCACTTATCCTTGCAGGGTCACGGCGGGGCTGGTGCCTGCCTCCAGTGATAATTGGGTGAGAGATGAGGAAGAGAAAAGGCATTCATCTTAAGAAATATCAATGAAAGGAAGACAAAGAATAATTATAATCATAGTTGCACTTGTAGCAACACAAAACATCTAACCATGCCCAGTTATTAGATGCACACACTAATGCAATATTTGTAGTAGTGATAGTAAAGGTAGTATTTTGCAAACATTCGGTTTCTCTCCAGTGCAGATATAAAAACACCAAGTCTCTTTAAATACACTGAAAAACGTTCTTAAATCTTAGGGTTATTGTTATAGTTGGCACCTTGACCAAGTTTGTATATATTTCCTTAGTATTGCGTTAACTTGCATTTTAGACCATAAACAGTCAAAACGTTTTGGGTATCTTTCTACAAGCTTCTCACAACAGTTTTGCTGTAATTTTGGCCCATGGGAGGATCTTTGAGATGCTGGCTCCAAAATTCTGACTGTGTTGTCATAAAGCCACTTTGTAATGAATTTAGTTCCCAGTTTAGGGGTACGATGTCATGGCTCTACATTCACATGCCGTTTATACTTGGATGTTATCGTTTTAACGGATAAGTTTTTTTGTAGATGCTTTTAATTGTTCTTTAAAGATGAACCAGATTTATGAAGGTCCACATTTCGCTTCCTGATATCTGGGCTGGTGTTTTTAGATTTTTTTTATGATGTCACACAAGGAAGAAGTGTGTTTGAGAAGTTACCTTAAAAAAATCCTCAATTGTTCCTTTACTTAAGTCAAATGTTACGATTTAACTAATCAGAAGCTTCCAAAGCCATGACATCATCACTTGGACTTTCTTAACAATGATCTTAGCGTTTGTAAAATTCAGATTTTGAAAAAAGTAAAATAAAAAAATAAAATCTACCTTTTAATTCTAGGATTTAGCAAATTAATATAATTTTACTAATCCTAACTGATCCAAAACAAGAAAAGTTAAATCAGTCAGGGGGGAATAAAAGTTATTTGTCTCTTCAGACAGTTTATGAAAATTTTAACAATATGTGACCACACCTTGCTTTTTCTATTATCTAAATGACTCATTTTTAATCAGTTTGACAAGCCAGGTAATATTTTATTTGGTAAAAATTAATTCATAATCTATTTCATATAATCCACATGAATCCCAGAATAAATACAAATACAAACACAAGAACACAGTACACATCCGCCATGAGACACTCAAAATGTTACATTTCAGTGTAACATATAAGCAACAGAACTGACTAAATAAATGAGAAAAAACAAAAATACAAGACTATAAATATCTGGCGCGTGTTATTCTTACTTTTATTGCAATAATAGAGTCTTTATTATTTGTCTGAGAACTGTATATAGTGATAGTTATAACAATAGCTATTTAGGGGTGGCTACTGTGAGAATCTCCTAGGAATAGGACAAAAGTCTGAGTCAAATCATGTCACCCACACATCTACCCTCACTGCAGATCTGAGTCTGTGTTGAACCCCTGATGTCCTCCGGTGGCTCAGTCGTCACATTGCATCCAGTGAGACGCTGTGTCCTGAGGATACTTCTTCTCCACTGCTTGATACTTCTGGCTCACACGCCAGTGCTGGCTGCCTTTGAACACGTACACATAGCCGTCTGTCCACGTCACAGCAGCATCAGTGTTGCTGGGTACCCCATTAAAGAGATGCCCAATGGGTCTGGGGTATGACCGAAGGTCTGTGGAACCAAATTCATCCCATGGCCAGTATCCAGAGCCCTAAAATGAAAGTAAATGTGTTTACTTGAAGCAAGATGACTTGCAAAATAGTGTAAATTGAAGGGAAGGCTACTTCTGTTTCTTACTTTGAAAAAGATCAGCTTTTTGTTCTTTGGGAAGTAAAGAGCCGAGTCGATATTTCCAGGGATGTTGGTCAAACGTCTGGGGAAGCCTCTGTCGAGTTTGAAACCAGTGTACCTCCACACTTTGTCTCCTAATAGGGAGAAAAAAATCTTTTCACAAACAGTGCAATAAATTGCTTACAAAACCGATTTTCTTTATTACAAATGAAACTTGGCCTGCAAAAATAATAAATTTGCCTTTGAGGAAGTAAGATTTGCCACTTCGCTGAGAATAAACAGCTGCATCGATGCTTCCTGGCAGCTCCTTCCACAGCGTGGAAATCACAGTGGGAGTGCTATAGCCAGAGCTGGACACCGTCCACACATACTGTCCACTGAAAACATACGTCTTACTCGGTGGAGCTATGTGCACACAAAATAGGAGAACATTATTAGAGGATTACAGTTCATCTCAAAGGGGCAAAAAGTAAATAAAAAGCTAATTGTTCATCAGTCTCTGCACCTAACATAACTGCATCCAGCGTGGCTTTGCATGGATCTGGGATAACACCCCGTGGCACTGGCTGATGAGGGATTACAGATGGAGGACTCTTCTCTGGTTTTCCTACAAAAAGAAACGACTGCATGTTGGCTGAGCAGCACATTTGAGGGCAAATATCATATTTTACAGCCAAAAACTTATAAACGTTGAAAAGAGTGAAACATGAATAAATCTTAATGGACATCGTTGTCATTTTTTTCAAAGTGGAAAAGCAATTTTTAAAGAACATCGGGACAAAAAAAAACAGGAAATGAATATGATACAGTATATACATGATGATGGCTTTTTTTTCTGTCCACAATGTTGGGCTGACTATTGTCCACAAGGCACAGAGTATTTAGTTTTTCCTGAGTGGTTCCTGGGTTTTAATATTTAATGCAAATATGTCAAAGTATTGGCCATGAAGAAAATGTCTGTGAGCGTGTGCACAACATGGTGAAGATACTGGTCAGAACTGGAGCAGAAATTGCAACATCTACCTAAATGCTGTCAGTTTTAGTCTTTTGAAACAACCAGTTTTTGTCTCAAGCAGCCGTTTGCCGCTGTGATAAATTACAGCCAGAGGGGCCGCGCCACAAAGCACTTTTAAATCCCTCCAAAGGATCCCAGTTTGTTAGATTTCCAAGCTTCTGCTCTCAGAAAACATTTCTCCTGACTCCTTCCTCGCTGAACAAATTGCAAAATCTCCATTTCTGGGGGTTCTAATTCAAGCTGGAGATTTCTCCATCACTACTTTTATCTCTGGTGGCCATTGTGTTGTACATTAACACCATATTTCATGATTCCAGACGTAATATCATCACCCTTCAAAGGCATCAGTTCTCCGTTTTTGATCTAAAAGCCTGAACAGACCTCTTAAAAATTAGGTTAGTGGTCCTTTTGAAGAGAATTAATTTCTCTCTTTAGCCAGAGTCCAGCATTACCGTACAAAGCTTGGATCCCACTTATATCATCTGGATGCAGCTTGAAATCAGAGCGGTATCCAGCATATATTGGCCCCATTAGTGCGGCGTAGTACTGCGAGTGTCCCAGGCCGAGAGCGTGACCGATCTCATGAGCCGCCACGATCCTCAGGTTGGAGCCGGAGCTCTTCCCCTCTGTCCACAGTTCATCTTCATCAAAGTGTACGATGCCCGACTCAGGAGCATCCGCGTGTGCTAAAACATGACCTGTGGGAGAAGAAAGAACCTCATCTCACTCTGTTTCAAATGTCACCTTAAACCAGACGTCTCTACATTGAAAACTTGTGACATCCAGAGGTGATCTAATTTGTCTCCCTACCTCTTCCGTCAAAGGGAACCGGGCATGACTTGTCTTTAGTGTGAAAGGAGATTTTTATATCTGCCCTTCCTTGATGTAACTCCCTGAACTTCAAAGACGACACCTCGCTCCAGTACTTAAAAGCGGTCTGGATGGCCTGCCGGGTCTTTCCTAGACCCAGATCCGGGGTGTAATTGTAAATGCGGTATGTCAGCATCTTCTTCCGCCAGTAACCTATTCAGTAATGATCGTTGTTAAGGCTTACACATTTCCCCAGCCTGTGAATGTGCTTTATAAAACGAAGACACCTACCCATGACTCTATATTTGAGAGAATTGTCAGTGAAGGCATCTTCTAGACCGCATCGGGGCTGCCTCATCATCTCCAGCGTGGCTGAATCCAGGTTTCCTGATACTTGAAGGTTGGACACTTTCTGAAAGATTCTGATATACACAGGAAACTTAAGTCTCATTGATTCCAACAAGGAACCAATAATAACTGAGGATGTGAACCTTGTTTAGCATCACCTCAGCGCCTCCTCTATTTTTTCAGGTGAAGGGTTGAGATGTGTACTGTCCAGTGGGATGTGCAGGTAGCCATACTTCCTTAAATACGCCTAAAACAAAAAGCGATCAATTCAACAGCTGCATACAAAATCAATTTATTGACCTCTATTCAAGTTAAAGGTTACAGTGCCTTAATTACTTTCACATCACAGTCCAGATATTTTATGCATCTCATTGAGTTTTTATGTGTTAGACAAAGTGGTGAAGTTAAATGATGCACATAATCTTTTCAAAATGTTGTTTTAAAATAGAAATAAGAAAAAATTTGCAAGCCAATGTGACTGAACAACCTTTTTTTGCAGTTACTTGTTGTTTGCAAAATCGCTCAGGCTCAGTCAAATGCATCGGGTCCATGAACAGTGATGTTCAACTTATGTCACAGATTCTCAGAGTTTAGTTCTGGACTTTGACATGATCTTATTAACACATTATCATGATTTGATCTAAACCATTCAGTTGAGGCTTTGACTGTATCTTTAGGGCTGTTGTCCTGCTGGAAGGGAAACTTCGGCCATGATCTTCCATGATTGCCCAATAAACACCTCCATACATCTTCTATCAGCTATGACTAGCTTGCTTATCTTTGTTGAAGAATACCATTTTAAACAGGATGGCGAATTCAGGTTGATGTGCTGGTTTTTCAACATATAGCGTTTTGCAAAGGCCAAAAAGTTCAATTCCAGAACTATCCAACCAGGAAACTTTCCTCCAAATGTCCACTGTGACCTCATGGCTTTCTTTCAACAATGGATTTTTTTCAGATTTGTGGGCTTCACGACTAACAGTTGTCCAGTCAACAGATACTCCCACTTGAGCTGTTGGTGTCTGCAGCTGGTCCAAAGCTATTTTGGATCTATTGTCTGCTTCTCTGAGTAACGTCGTCCTTGCCTGTCCTTGAACAACGCTCTGTGAGATGTTCAAACCCCGGGATATTGCTGCAATAACTAACCCTGTTTTAAACTTTTCACAACTTTATCTTGGACCTGATCTTATTATCTAAAGGTATCTGAGTATAACTGGAGCTTCATAACAGTGGATGATAGAAAAAAATCTATCTATGTACGAACATGACAAAATGTTAGTAAGTTAAAGCAATGTAAGTACTTTGCAATGCACCGTATATGGTCCTATTTCTTGTCTTACAATTCTTTAGGCAATGCAGTCCTAAATACAACACAATATGGATTCTTTTATTTAAAGTTTACCACAAAAACGTAATAAAAGTTGAAATAATAGTGTCTGGCAGAGTTTTGATTAGTAGCCATTACATTTTACTATATCCGAAGTTATACTTCTTTAACACCCCTGTTTTATTGTATTTTTCTTACCACTGCTTCAGCGAAGTCCTTTTTGCTCAAAGCAATAGATGAGGCTGTTGTCAGCAAAACAAGAAGCACCATTAACTCCAGTCTGCAGTCCATTTTCCGCTTTGGTTCCTTTCCCATCACTAATGTAAAGAAAAAAACTGGCTACGATACAGCAAGCGACCTCTTTTAAAAATGTAATTAATGTATTACCGCTCTATCTTTCTAACCGTAGCCACATTCATCCTCTGCACATTTTGCCGTTTACATCTGTGCTGAAGCTGGTTAGTTTAGGCACTCAGCTTTTATACCAAGTATTTGTTCCGGACATGCCTCCTAACCACACAATAAAACCTTGACAAGGAATGTGAAGTGTGGAGTATAGAAAGAAACGCGCTTATTTCAGACACAAACTGCATGATCATGACTTTGCACACCATCATTTGGAGCCCCTTGAAGTGTGTAAAAATAACTCCCCTCAGACATGTTGCTTGCTTCAAAGGGAGCCAATGAATTTTGGGATTAGGTCTGCTACAGAGAGGGGGTCCGGCTTCCTGCCAGTAAGGAAAGGTGGCGACCATGTTCATTTACATGGAAAAGAAGAAACACGTTGTTGATGCTAAGTTGTCATCGGTAGAATCACGTGTGAACCAGAAACAGTGCCGACGTTGCCTAAATATGTTTTAAAATTGCATATTTTGCAGCTTATCCAACAGAATCGGATTTTTTTCTTGTTTGCTTCATGGTTTCCAGTCTGTGAAAAAAAACATGACCACATATTCCCCTTGAGGGACAAGAAGAACGGCTTGTTATTTTGTTTCTTAATGTAGGAGCACATTAAAGAAAAACCAGTGACGCCTCCGACTAACAATTGCAGCAATTCAGTGAAAGGGGAGGCCTTCTGTTACTTCAGTCTCAATGAGAAACAAAGGCACATAAAGTCTGAGTGGAGAGAAAGACTCGTCTATAAATGCACTACTTCGTCTCTCTGAGAGCTTTTATTTGAGCCTGTTCAATGGCAAAGATTTTATTTCTATTTCCTTCCACTTTAATAAACTTAAGTCCCAGTTATGTTTGATCTTATGGAGAATAAATTTACATTGCACCATAAATTGCTATTTCCAAAATAACTGATCAGCGATTTAGCATCTTCCAAATGGAAGATGCTAACTCCTTTCAGACCAAACCATCGGGTAGTTTTAACATGACCTTTCTGCTCATGGGTCATGTGGGTTAAACTCACTTATCTGTCCCAAAAAGTGTCCTTCAAGGATTTGTATTAGAGTTTACAGTATTTATAGGAGATCAGAATATTAATGATAAATATCTATATCTCTATCCTGATGGCATAGTTCACTTTCATCCAGAGTGGAAAAATACTTGAAATCATATCTGTGTGTGCATGAAAATCTGGCCTGCCCCTACTTGGTTGGTGGTCCACCTGCCAATCACAGTGAGGCTTTCTAGAGCGCAGGAATCTGAAAGAGCAATTTTGCCGACTAAGCAAGTCAAACTCGCATATTGTGGGATTCAGCAAATTTTATGATGGGATGTTGCATGATTGCTTGACAACAGCATTGCTAACATATTCTCTATCTACATCTGGGGTCTAGTTTATTACTCATTACTGGCTATCAAGTTCAATAATAAGGTTTAATGAATAGTTTTTGCAGGAAATATATCACAGATTTCCTAATCTTTAAAATTTCTTTCTTTTCTGTTTATTTCATAGAATCATTCAAAACAGAAAAGTAATGTGGATCAAAAAGAGCAGTATTTCATAAAAATATAACCAAAGCTTCATCTTTAACCCAACACCCGAAGCTTAACACCAATAACCTTCCTTTAGTTTCTCCTTCTGTTTGATCGTGTGTCGCTTGTATTTTGCATAATTCAATATTCCTAAAATCTAGCTTTAACAACTAGTTTCAAATGTGAAATATGTTGTCAAGGATCACAGGCTACCAGTGACATCCTTGTAAATGGTTGTAGATTTGTAGGGAACTCACCTTTTAATGGAAACACGGCTTAAATGCTTATAAAATAGCATCTTTAAAGCTGGAGGTATTAAACTCTATAAAGTCTACTTTTTGTTTTGCCTCTGCATTCAGGCTCTGAGACTTAATTTCTGTTTCATCAAAGTCAGGATGTTAAGATTGTCACCTACTGCAGATAAGATATTGACCGCTCTTTACCTCTTAACAAGAACCCTCTTAAAATATTGGAGCCACTCCTTTAAGTTAACTACAACCATAAGAGAGGGGGAAACGGCTGCATTCATATGATGCCTTTCTATTCTTGTTGACCACGCTGTGCTTTACAACACAAACCACAACAACCCATTGGCACACACATCAATACATCGCTTTTTACTTAATGCACTGTGCACATTTTCCTGCAAAGCTCAGTGACTGCATTAGAATATGTTGTCGGAAAGCATTCGGCCACTTCTTTTATCTTTATTTTTTATCTTTATTATCTTCCACCCACAAGTGGATCATAACCACAGGAGATAAAAAAAAAGTTAGGTAACCTTTATTGTTATTGTGGTCTCATGTTTTATGAAGATAAACTGATGAAATAAACATTGGAATAATTGGCCATCAGCACTGGGCTGGTACAGGGTCTAAACAGACTTTGCATCTGCTAAACCCCCCCCCCCTTTTTTTTTTTTTATTAATTACCTTGAGTGATGAGATGAATTAATAAATGATCCAGTGTGGAGGATATGAAAGCGAGGTCAGTGGTTCCGTCAGTGACCTGCAGGTGGGCCTCCAAATGAAATTTTGCTTGGCGCCGCATCCAACAATGAGACAACTCTGCTTTGGTGGTATCCAAATATTTCAGTGATAGCCATCAATACATCTAAAGATAAAAGAGGTATGCATCTTTTGACCCAATACTACATTTTCTGCACATGCACACTTGCCACATCTCTTCTGTACACTCACAAGGGAGGTATTTCATCCCTATGGACAAGGCGAGTAGCTCCAGGGACCCTGATGGGCTCAGTGAAGGTACTGTTGTGTTCCCCAGATCATAAAGAGCCAGCAGAAGTAGGAAGGAGATGTGGCTGAGGAAACAAGATGCTGTTCAGAGTTCTGCTCCAAAAATGTCTTTCTGGATGAAGACCATATTGTAATTTTCTGAGAAACTGAATTTGGGCTTTTAATTAGCTATAAGACAATCAGAATTAAACACTTATAATACTACATGTTGTTTCACTTTGAGTTGCATTACTGAAATTAACGGTTCTATATCATGCATTTTTAGGCCCTCCAAACTCAACTATAGGCATATATGTGATGAAATATAGCCTTTGGCACTACAGAGTATTAATTTGTTGTGATACATGTGTCTTCTGGGGCCATTTTTCCAAACCGGAAGAATCCAGAACCCACCCTGAAGCCGCTGCAGAATGGTAACTCCCAAAAAAAGGTGTGCAGATCAGGTGCTAAAAGAGCCACTTCATCTCAACTTTGAGCAGGAATGATGGAACTCTGCCTCACATCACCACTCACTGTGCGTGTTGTTTACTGAGCTGGGGAGCGCGGTCAAGGTAGGTACTTCCTGAACGGTGCGGGTAATCAACGCTCTACATAAGACCTGTGATGGCCACTAGTTTTCCAGGACATAGATGGCTGCTGCTCAAACAGACGATTTCACGAGGATTATTCACATATGCATGAATCATTTTTGATGAAGGAATAGCATCAGAAGTTAAAACCTCAAAAAAAAGTTGATTTTGCATGATATAGGCCCTTTAAATCTTCAATGAAAATTGAATTTGAGACCTGCTTGAATCTTACATTCATTGTTTGGAGGTTAAAAAAAAAACTGGGAAAAAATGTGGCACGGGAGTTTAAAAAAAAAACAAAATAGTCCAGATTACTTTTCAGATAATTTGTGCTTAAATTAACCCTCAAACTATTCAGATAGTACACGGGAGATCATTACTCTGCAGTGTCCGCGATAAGTGCTGAACAAGAAAACAAACAAAAAAAAATTCTGTTGATTGTTTTTAATAAGTTTGATCAACAATTGAGCTCTATGACAGAAAAATAAAATATTTAAGTCTTTAGCTACACATGTAATACTCCTTGGTAGGATAGGTTCACCTTCCTTTTAATTGTGGGGATTTATTGACAAAATGAAAAATACAACCGCCGTCCTCAAGCATAAATATACAGTTTTCCTGGGTCTCTGTCCTGCCGGCCACAGCAGCATCCAGGATACATACTGGAGAGTAAAACTTACTAAGACAAGGAGACAAATGCATGAGAAGCCAGAAAGTATTTTAATTACTGTACCGACCGTGGAGACGTGACATCAGTGCGACAATGACAGGTCCTTTCTTCAGAGTCAAACATGGTCATCGTTAAAAGCAACAATGGGAAACAAACTAAACCATTTCGCTAAGTCTAGTGTTTTCTTTTTCCTCGGGGTTCCAGATGGCATTAAAAGTACAAAATATAAAGAACACAATCTCTGAAGCACCAAACAAGTCACAATGATGTGTTTAAAAGAGTTAGAAAGTACATTTGTAGACGGGTAACAAATTAAAACTAAGGAAAACAGATGATGTCTGCCATAAAGACATACAGTCCATAGAGCTGTGTTTCCCACCATCATTCATGATGAATGTCAAAGAGGGGAAACTGTTTCTGGAAGTTGCAACGGTCCTCTTCCTTGTTTGTGAATTTCATGTTTAGTCTCAGTCTCCTGTCCTTTCCTGACTCAGGAGTCGCGCTCCAGCTCCTCCAGCTCTTCTCGTAAGGCGTCTGCCCGTCCCAGCTTTTCCAACTGATCCTTCGTCGGCTGCTTTATTTCCCCCGAGTCCACCTTCTGCTGCAGCTCCTCGACCTGCCGCAGCTTCTTTTTCAGGTTTTTTATCTTCTTGGCCTTTTCAGCCCCAGCTGCTGCGGCTGGTGAAGACTCGTCGGGCGACACGACCGACGCGGTGTCCTCAGTCTTGCTCGCAGGCTCGCCTCTCTCCGAGATGGACACGTCCTCCACGGCGCTGCTCACCAAATCCACGTCCACCTCGCCGTCCTGCTCCTGGTGGTGCTGCTGTTTTCGTTTTTCCTTGCGTTTCATGTTGCGCTTGGCCGACTTTGACAGGCCGGCCGTTTCGCTGTCCCCACAGCCAGGTATCTTTTGCTGCTGCTGCTGCTTTGGGGGCGCCGCTTCGGATGGGTTCAGGCCCGGAGGCAGGTCGGGTTTGCTCTTAAAAAACTTGACGTATTTGTTTTCGTACCTGGAACAATAAAAACAATTTATGTTAGAAAAGGTTTTTTGAGCAGGACAATCATCTCTCAGGCCACAATGAAAACAGATTAGGCAGACTTTTTAGAGCAAAGGTGCTTAAAATTTCAACATGAAGAACTAAGTTCATCCAAACTGCTTTGAAAACAATAAACAAGACGTTGCTAATTGATTAACTGGTCATCCGATTGAAAGTCTGGTTCAATCGTCCCCGTTCGTAAAAAGGAAGTACACACCCTTGAATTTCAACAATTTTACTTACTGGGGGACAACAAGAACAATCTAGTCTTTACCGGGTTCTAAAACCATATACCTCTACATTAAAATGTACAAAAACCACAACAATTTATCAACAAAAAAGGGAATCCAAAAAGGAAATTTTAAGAATAGCCTTACTGCTTCGTTGGGATTTAGGAGGGAAAGCATCAGCCAGGTGTCAGTAACCAAATGCATCTGATCAATTAGTCATGAGTGTGACCAGCTCTATAAAGGCAGACATGTTTGCAGCTTACTGCTCTGGAAAACAATGCTGAGATGAAAAAATAACCTCTGAGAAGCAACTGCTCCTGCCCAACAACCTGGAAGAGGTTATAAGTTGCACAGTATTTTCGCAATCGTCAGTGTAATGTTGATGTGTGCAACACAACCTCCATTATCCTAACCTGACAACAGCCAGATGTATGTCGTTCCGCCTAGCTCCACTCACATACATCTGGGACACCGCCGGTAGAAAGTGATTTCTCCAACCAAATTTATGGTCTGGCCAATCAGGACGCAGGGCTGGAGTTTCATAGATGTGACGTAGTGGAGACGCGACCATGACGTGAGACTGTTTTGAAAGCAATGGCGGCTAGTTGATGCTGCTATTTCTTCCGTGTTGTCCAATCTACCTAATATTGTTTCATTAAAAGAACATCATAGAACGCCTCTGAAGGCTTTTGTTGGTGGAAACGATGTTTTCGCCCTTCTCTCGACCGGATTTGGCAAGTTTTGTTTTCCGGGACCAGCGTACGTGCCGACGCGGAAGCGCCCCGGAGCGGTTAGCGGTTAGCGCTAACTATGTTAGGAGGCCTTTAGTCCTCAATGCGGTCGGCCCGGAATCGACTCCGACCCGCGGCGCTTTGCCGCCTGTCTTCCCCCCTCTTCCTGTCAGCTCACTGTCAATAAAACGCATGCCACTAGAGCCGCAAACACATTATTATTATTATTTTTTTTTTCCTGCGTCGCTATCATCAGCGTCACGGGTTAGCTTCGGTGTGAGTGGTTGAAATAGCACGTCAATAAAGATGACAGACAAGTGGCTTATCCAATCATATGCAAGAATTTTTGATAAGGCCCAGCCTTCTGTAAAGGCAATTCCTATGGCGGTGTCCCAGATGTATGTGAGTGGAGCTAGGCGGAACGACATACAGCTGGCTGTTGTCAGGTTACCATTATCCCACTACGCCAATATTCAGTAGGCGATTATTTTTCCAGTGCCATACATTCACAGTCTGCATGCCAATAATATGCTTGGCCAGTTCGATGGACCTTTGCGGATCAGGGTTTATACAGGAATGAGTAACCCCAATTTAATGCTTTTTAATGCTCTTTTAATGCTCGTAACCAGAGCACCTCCGCATGCAGTGTTGCATTGGATCCAAATGTTGTTTGAAGACCGTCTGATTTCCCTACATTAGTGGCAGTAGAGCTTGCTCCAGCTGCTGCTGTGCTGTTTGCGGTAGCTAATGCAGACGTGACAGCGTTGGTTACAGAAAAGTAACTTGACATTGTTAGCTGTTGTCTGCCCCTTGCAGCTTATCTGTGTCTGTCTGCAGTGGTGTAGTGGTCCCTGGAGAAGTGGGTGTACTCTCAATGGTTGCCCTTTTAGACGCAGCTCAGAAAAATGCTGTTTTAGGAACAATGACATGTAACACTGCTTTATTTAGTTTACCCAAAAATCCATCACTAGGGTTTACTCATTTTAGCCTAAAATATTTAGCCTAAAACATTTAGATTACAATATTTCCTTGAGCTACTACGTGAGGTGTGAAAATACTGTTGTCTCTTTTTTAAAGATTTTATCCAGCTTCTGGCAGGTAATGTAAAATTTTCTTTGGTTTATATTGAAGGAATTCCTACACTACATCCAGAATCAACATTTCATTACTTTACTGTAGGTTTTTCAATATAGACCTAGATGATAAGGCATATGGAAAGTCCTAAATTGAATGAGAAAGAGAATCTATAGAAAGAGATAAAGTTAATAACGAGGAGAAAATCAAAACTCAAATCTCTGTCTTTGCAAATGAGGAATTGTCAAATATACCAGTTGAAACACCCAAACAACTGTTGATCCTGTTGCTTTAGACACCCTGACAATGAATGTTTAGCCCCTCGATTTTAAAATGGATGGTGATTTTAAACTTGACAGTCAAAAAGGGGCCTCAGTTAAATAATTTTTATCATTTAAGGAACAAAGCAAAGGTAAAACCTATTCTTTCAAGGCAGAAATATGGAAACACTACTCTAAGCCTACATTTCATCATGGCTGGATTTGTGTAATTCTCTTTATCTCTGAATCGGTCAGTCCTCACTCAAACGTCTGCAGCTGGTTCAAACGCTGCTGCACACCTTTTAATGGAAAAACATAAAATAAAGCACATTAGCCGATCCTGGCCTCCCTTCACTGGTTGCCTGTTTATCTTAGAGTTCAGTTTAAAGAACTTCTGTTTGTTTTTAAGGATTTAAACAGCTTATTATTATTGTTGTTTTAAACTGTTGATTCTTTACTCAAGTCATTTTATTAGATGTTATTTTGTTTTACCTCGTGTTAAAGTGCTCTTTAAATAATGATGACAATGATGATGATTATGATCACAAGAAACGTTTGCATCATCACCCAGAAGCTGGAAAGAAAAGAGACAAAAAGATTTTTCACACCTCACTTAGTAACTCAAGGAATTATTTTAAACTAAATATTTTAGGCTAAAATATTAAACTGTTTATTGGTTGTTGTTTTTTCTTCAATCCCACCGTTATGTTTAGTAATTTCTGCCAAAAGCTGCAGCATTTTCATTTAATCCATCTGAATGCAGTATTTGCAAGCCCTACTCTGATTGGATGGAAAGAAACCTGTCTGTGATTGGCTGGTGAGGTGGACAGTTTTTTTTTTTTTTTAAGACAGTTTTTGAAGTCAAGAGCGCACAGACAGAAACCAGCGAGCCGCGCACAGCTGGTGTTGAGCGTGGAAGCAGCAGGTCACGGGCAGACACAGAACCGAAGGCGAGCATAGTGGGTTGAGAAGAGTTTATCAGTTTTGAGCGCACGTGATGTTTAAACGCTGCATACCTGTCTCACTGCGCGCTCAAACAAAAGACACAAATATCGCTCCAGAAGTTGATATAGGCAATGCTGACTGAAAAATACGTGGGCATGCGCCGTGTACCCTGCATACACCCTGGACTACACTGTCCGACTTCATGTGAGACCGTAAAGCATTGACACCCATTGTGGAAAGCTTAATTTTTTTTTACAAACACGGCAGAATTCTTCGTCATCTTTACCATCGACAGGCTGTAGCCATGTCCCGAATTCCTCGTTTTCCATCCACTTTTGTTGAAATTAGCATTTTCCCCCATTCTCTAGCTCTTTCTCCGCCTCGAGTCCCTTTTCCGAACATTGTAAAAACATAAGGCTTTACGATGAACCAGAAGCAGTTCCGCGCACAACGCGGAATCAGTTATATCTGATATAATATATCTGACGAAACTGTTTTTATGACCGTATTTTTTTTAGAAAACAATAAGCCATTTTTAATGCCACAGATAACCACATTTAATGACTTAATGCCAATTAAGGCCTTAATTTTAGAAAATTTCATTTAATGACTTAATGCCCCGCGGAAACCCTGTGGATTGACCTTGATGCCCACACCTGGTAGCGTCAGAACAATATGAATTAATCGCAATATCCAACTATAATATCTAGGAGGTATACGTAAAAGGCTATTTCTAAACTATTTGAAGTCCATTTTACTGCAAAGACAGAAGTTAAAAAAAAGCTGCTAATGATTCACAGAAAGGACCTCACAGTAAATCCACCCCAATGTCCGATCATGCAATAATCAAACAAAACATATTTGGGTAAAATATTGATGCCTCGATATAATCGATATTAAAGAACTTGTTCAAAGACACTCATTTGCATCAAAATCTATTAAAACTGAGCCATTCATGTTTGCCCAAATTGTCGTACTACCGGCTACCGTCCCTGCAGCTTCACTTAATCATGACTATGTTACATGCTAAGCTAATGCTACAACACTGGGGTTTCAGAGCGATTTAAAAAGGCCAGTAAGGCTCCTGTATCTGCAACAGTGAAGTAATAAGCGAATTGCATTTGCGCATGTGCAAGTCAAACGAGTTAAAAGATTTTGGCTACCAAACAAACCGCGCTGTCACCGTTATTTGTGTGGAGTGCAGGTAGCAGACGTGAACATAAGGCTCACATCTTTTAAGGCTTTAAAAGACTTATTATATGTGCCGTACAATGAAGCAGTTGAAGATCCACTTGTTCTGACTAAATTTTAACTAGTTTTATGCTATGATGTTGCATTTATGCTTTTTATTTTGTGTTGTTTTATGGTTGTTTTTATTGTGAAGCACTTTGTGGTTTTATCCTGTGAAAGGTGCTTTATAAATAAAGTTTACTTTACTAAGACTTCAAAGGTAACCCTAACCCTATAGTAAATGAAAACTTCGTGTCTAAATCAGCAGCACCATACACCGTCATATCGCTTCACTCATGTTAATGTGGCCAAACACTTTGTTCAGGGTAATTGGGTTTTAAGCAGATTACAGAAATATAATATGATGTACAGTAATGCATCATATTGCTTTAAAAACTATGATGATATATTCCTCTTTACCATCACAATCTGATTGGATGTGCTGTCAGCACCCATCCCCGTGCCCTGAGACATCTGGAGACCGCCAACCCACACGGTGCTTCAGTGCTTTGAATCACGGGACGCACCACGGGGAACCTAGAGCCTGCTTCCAGCTCCTTTACCCGTCACTGAAGAAATCACCCGTAATGCACCGCGCAACCCTAAATCTGCAACATGCTTATAAACAACCTAGACGATATAAGCTAACGCTGTCCGTTTACATATCACATCTGCACCGGGCAACACATTGTTCTACCGTGGCTCGTATTAATGCAGGAAACTCTTAATCAGCTGAGGCTCAGTCAGCTGTCAAATAATGAAGCAACAAAACAAACCAGCGCGCACCCCTCTATTACTCTTCTGTTTAGTTTTAATGACATGGGAGGCTAACGTGGCTTAAAAATATATATATAACAGGTTATGGTGGAGCCAGACTGAAGCCGACAATTGGACCTATCCCACTGCTGGAACTGATCACTAAACTAACCAGAAAGGCAGAAATAGTACGGAGCTGCTACTGAATATATTTGCATTGAATAGATCCATGTTTGTTTGTTTTTTTTGTATTGAATGAGCCTTTATTTGTCCCTCAGTAGTAAAACGTATCCGCTTTATAAGAAAACTGACAGGAAAATGGAAACACCGAGTGAAAAAATTAAAGATAACTATAGTAAAACTAAATTATTGCACAACTGAAACAAGGGTACACACTGCCACACAGAATATTAACACATATTAGTGGTATTATCTGGTCTACCAAACAGGGAAGAGGCACTTAAATGTTATATTTCTCTAAACGAGGGCTGAGTTGTCTCCTACTTTTTGGTTTTGCCCTAACCAAGAAAAATAAAAGTTAAGTTTATCATATTGTACATATTTTTTGGCTCTTAAACAGAAATAACCCTGTGCCTTCTAAAAAAGTTGCCTTGGTATCGAAAAGTGTAAGAGTATGTGTCCTCGTTTGAAATTTTAGCCTTGTGACAACTCTAGTTAGTATTAAAAGCTAATAATAATATTATTAATAATAATAATAATAATAATCCCAGACACAGCAGCAACTCCATAACTGAACCGGTGAAGGAGAAATAACAATAAATAAATAAAGAATCAAGGTGCCAGTTACACAGTTAAGACAACTTAGAAAAAAAAAAAAAACATAACTCAAGCCCAGACCTCATTTTTGCGGTCTATATACCAAAAAAAAAAAACATAAAAAAGGAGCCTATGTTTAGCAACAAGAACAGGATATCAGTGACTCCTTTTGGAAAACCCTTGCTAAATTTAGCCAAGTTTAATGAAAGGGCACGCCACAGTCTGCTTTTCAGTAAAAGTCGCTGGTTGCTTGTTGTTAAAAGTTAAAAATGAAGTTAAAATGAAAGCAAAAAAAAAAAAAACTTGTTTTTTCCTTGAATTAAGGAATTCCTTTAAATTGTGACCAAGTGCATCATGTGTCTGGACTAGCTGGATTAAATCGTACCATTCTTGAGTTGCGGTCAGGGGCCGCACTGAGGGCCACATTTTGACACCCCTGGTACAAGGCACTGCAGTAGTACAACCGGCACCTGACACTGTGAGATTATCATCAACTTCATCTAGATTTTAATCTGCTTCTATTTTTACTTAGTTTAGCTTCAACTCCATCCATGATTTCATTAAGATGGTTTTCCAAGGTGGTATTTTCAGAGGGAGCTAAACTTGAATGTCATCCCCAAAACAATGAAAAGGAGCAGCTGTACACAGAAAACAGAACGGGGCCTAGAATAAAACCTTGAGGGATGCCAGACTGTAATATGAATGAGATATCCCACCAAAAACAGTAAACTGGCAGTTTCCTCATTGCTAGCAGTTATACATAAACCATTAGGCACTCTTTAAAGTGATGTTTTAGTGTAATGAGAGCAACTGTAAATAAACTATCTCCTCTAAAAGTTTAGATAAAAAAGGAGTTTGGAAACAGGCGTAAAGAATGAGGAACACACGGCGTTGTGAAATTACGTAAAACACGGTCAACTCTTAAGAACAAACGCAGACACTTGCACAACATTTGAAGGGAGGGCCTGTTGTACACAGCAGGTCTTCGAGCCGCATCCTGCCTCGTTCCCTCTCTTCCCACTCCTCATTCATAACAAGCTGAGTATTTCAGGAGCTGAGACACTGTCTGGCATCGACTCGTGTGCAAAAACAGCTTATAATTACTGTGTGTGCGTGTAAAGCTGAGAGAAAAAGGAACTGCACTTACACGGGGACCTCCTCCTGGGGAACATAACCATCCTTCACCCGCCTCGGCTTCCTCCATGTCCCATCGGGTCGCTGAGTTGCAGCTATGTATTTCCCTGAGGGGAAGAAAAAGCAACAGGCAGAGCAATTATAGTAAGGACAGACTTTGACTGGCCCTCTAGTGGTGCTGTAAGGGGATTTTCTCCTGATTTTCATGCTCATTGTATCTTTTTCTGTTTAACTTAAACAGATCTGTTGTACCGAGACCGCCACATAACCATTTATAGGACTGTGAAAAAGTATTTACCCTGTGCAGCTTTCTTTAAAAATGTCTGATCTAACTGTAAAATGCATAAATAAAATGCATTTTCCCCCTCATTTATGGAGGGAAAACAATTTCTAAACCAAGATGCCCATCTCTACTTGTAAATCCATGAATTTACTGTGATTAAAGACATTTTTCTGGAAATCTCAGTTCAATTGTATATACCAAGGCCTGATTACTCCCAGATCTTTGAAATAAACAAATAATCTAATCAGCACAACATGGCGTTGGCAAAGAAATATGCCAAAAATGCAACCAAAAAAAAAAAAAAATCACTGACATATCATAAATAACTACAAAGCCATTTCTAAGACTTTGGGACACCAGTGAACCACAGGGAGAACCATTATCCACAAATTGACAAAACACGAATAGTGATTAATCATTTCAGGCCAGCCTACCAAAATGTCTCCAAGACTGCATGAAAGATCGATCCAGGAGATCCCAAAAGAACCCAAGACAACATCTAAAGCTCATCAGGCCTCACTTGCCTCCGTTAAGATCAGAGATTAAACAGAAAGACAGACAAGACTAAATCTGTGGGAGAGTTCAAAAGGTAAAACCTGAAACTTCTCCTGAACACAAACTTAAAAGGAGTCATCGCCTGGAATTCGGACTTTTTCGTGGGAAAACTTGTGTGTTGGTGTTGGGCCTCAATTAAAACTTCCGGAAAAACGGGAGTGTGAAAGCGACTTGTTTTTTGTTTTAATGTGGGCTCTTTGTACAAACTATCCAACAAGTGCAAGTTTCTCAGGTTATTAAATATTCAAACTGAGAAGATTAAGCCTTTTAAACACAATGACACGTGTCTCTGAATGCGTCTCAATGCGTTTTTTCAGCGCGCTACCACTATCGGCCGATCTGACCACATATTTATGTTAAAGCTTTTTGCTTTAAGTACACAGAGATATACAGTGGCCCCATTATGAAGGATATCTGTTGGCGGCACTAAATGAAAACCAGCTTTGAGCAAAGGCAAAATATTTGCCAATTTGGCAATACTGTGAATTTCTGCATTTTACCATTTTCTACCAGTACAAGTCAACTGCTTTATTATCATTTATTGTTTCATTAAGCAGAAAATTGGATTGACTTTATATGTGAAGCTGTAAAAAGGTGAGGGCCAAGTGATCTGTTTTTGATTACTTGGTGAGGGCCAAGTAATCAAAATCCATGCAATTACTTTGATACATAAATGGAAATCTTACTTTTCCGTTAAGTTTCAAAAGTACAGTCTTTAAGTACCTGCAGCATCTTTCTTCAATGGTATGTTTTGTAGTTCTTTGAGGAAATACTTAAAAAAAAAAAAGATTTAGAAGCTGAGACGTCAAAGTAAACCGGAATCAGTCAGAAAAGGCCTGATCAGTTTATCAATAGTTCAGCTGCACATGTGAATCACTTTTCCTTACCAACAATTAATCGACAAGCAAAATACTCATGTACACTATCTCACCAGCAGGAGACTCTGAGCATTTTAAACCCTCAAGAAATACAAATATACTTCCCCATCAAAGGCGTGTTTACCTGTTGAGTTACAGTTTTTGACAACAATATTTTTATGAATGTTTCCCATGAAACAATTTTCTGAACCTGCCTCTTCTCTCTCGGGGACAGCAATGTTAAATTCAGCAACGCTTTTCTCTCTGGTCCCACATCGTTATTGCCTGATAAATCAGCCATAAATAAAACATAAGGAAGGCAGAAAAAAAGCATTTGAAAGGGCTGTAAGATTTTACCAAAATTTAAAATTGCGATATATTTCAAGCATAACTGATTTAATTTTTACTTTTCTCTGCATTAACCACAAGCAACAAAAACGGCCAGCAGATAAAGGTGTCTGTAAACGAAGACTACTTAAAACAAGAAATGTAACAGTTTTTATTAATCAGAATAGCTTTTAATTGAGTTGGGCATCAATCCCTGTTGAACATAAAGTGCAACCAACAAACAAGTCTATGTATTAAA
Source organism: Fundulus diaphanus (assembly GCA_037039145.1). Classification (NCBI taxonomy): domain Eukaryota; kingdom Metazoa; phylum Chordata; class Actinopteri; order Cyprinodontiformes; family Fundulidae; genus Fundulus; species Fundulus diaphanus. The sequence goes on from CM073129.1 coordinate 45,443,252, forward strand.
CAATTTGACCGATAGTTAATGCTATGGTGACATTCTTGAAAGTTTCTGGTAAAAAAATAGCATGATTATATAAACTCTAACAAATAATAAAATGAGATTATCTCACTGCTGCACCCCTCCTCCCTTCCATGTGGAGGCAAACCCACTCTAAACATATTACTGACACCTAAAGGACGCGTCTGATCCATTAATTGTTATTGTTACATAGCCAAGAATTGCAGAGCTCTGCGATTTGGACATTGCGTTTTTTTTAAACTGCGATTATATTGCAAATGAGATTAATTGTGAAGCCTCTTTCATCAGCCGCTAACACTAAACTGACTAAAAACTCGGCTTAAAATAAATTACAACTTCAGCATCACACAAAGTTTCAATTAAAACGGGGAAGATGTGTTCCTGGTGCAGTAATCCGGATTACTGTTCAGTGTGATGTTTACATGTGAGCCACACGGAGCGATAGCAACGAGCTAACTGTGGCGTTAGCGTGATAGCTAGCAAGCTGAGCTAGCGCTATAACCCGATATGTAAGACAAACGGGTCGGCAGAAACCAACGACTTCATGTCCTGCAGCCAGAAAACACAAGTCGGTGAGAGACTTTGGTCGTGCTCAATGAAAAATATTTGTTTTCAGGTCGAACATTTCTGCCACATGCAACAGCCTTACCAGATTCATCTGTCACATAGGGGGTTGCCATTTTGATGCAATATGTTTCTCCGTTCCCCTCGGTCGGTCTGCCTAAACCTGATTTTATTTTATTCTTATCCCCCAAAAACGTCCCTTTGCTCGGTTTGATCCCACGCAGCAGCAGCACGGCTACCGCTTTTTAAACATTTGCCTAAAAGTTGCTCTTTCGCTCGACATGAGAGCGGCGGTCATGGCAGCTGCACTGGGTAGATATAAAAAAGCTCTTCTTCTTCTACTGTTTATGTGCCAACTTAAAAAAAAGCGCATTTACCGCCATCTATCGGATTGGGGTGTAGACATAATGGATAAATAAAATACGGTTAAATAACCCAGTATTTTTAAGAAAGTATTTTCCTTCTCTTTTTGGTAATGATTCCAGGTATTTCTGCTCTTTCGTGTACTTGTTATTTCTAATAAAACATGTTCAACTGTTTCTAATTGACTGCCAAAACTTCTGGTTCTCGTCTGATGAGGTACAAAATTCTGTTATGGCCTATCCTCAGTAGAAAGATTTATTACTGTTTCCTCTATCCAATCAAATCCAACTTTATTCATAAAGCACTTTAAATTACCAAAGGGACCAAAGTGCTGTACAAATTACATATTTAAAAACATCCGAATCCCATCCCTCCACCTATTACCCCCCACATTCCTTTGTATCTGACACAGATGTCTACCAGTATCGCCATTATCCCATTGTTCCAAAACGGTGTTTCCAGTGAATACTTTCACTTAAGGGTGATAGTAGAACACCCATAGAATGCTGCTCACCAAAGGTCACCAAGATCTGATGTGGGATCAGTTACTGGGGTGAGATCAGTCACTGGAAAAAGAGAGTTTTGTAGCAATATTGACAACAATTTAGATAACAGCGACTGTACATAGAGATTTTCAGATGCTTTCATTTTGAAATTCCACATCAGAAGAAACATCAAATTAACCATGTAAAACAGTGACTAAAATGAAAAAAACATTAAACTCATTCTCATATTCCCGTAAAATATATTTTTTTGGAACAGATGGGTATAAATGTCCAGGATTAAAGGACTAATGTCTCAGCAGGATCTGGAAAAAACGAATCCATGTGTTTATTTTTAGTCGAATTGATTACTGCAACGGTGTTTTCACAGGTCTGCCTAAAAAGTGGATCAGACAGCTGCAGCTGATCCAGAAGTGCTGAAAGCCTGAGTTCCTTTAAATCAAGATTAAAAACTCATTTGTTTAGGATTGCCTTTGACTGTTCTGGTTAAACTGTTTTACTGAAACATCATTAGTTCAACTTTGTAGTCCAACTGTTTTTAATGTTTGCTTTTAGTTTCTATTTTTCCATGTTCTATTTTGTTTCTACATTTTATTCCTACTTGCTTTTATTCTTTTTCTTTTCCTGTATTTTAATCATGTAAAGCACTTTGCATTGTCTCTGTACTGAAATGTGCTATACAAATAAATTTGCCTAGCCTATAAATGATAACTGACTTCAGTTAATAAACGTTAAACGTATCGCTTTTATTTTTGGAAAGTCCAAGCCAGCGTTGTTACCGTATTTCATGGTGTACGCGTGACCTACAAAAACCCAGTGCGGGCTGGCTTTGTTAATGACGCACTTGCTTGGCACAGTTTCAGCAGAACTGTGTACTCACGTTAACCACTTCCGCACCTGGAATATCAACAACATCTGACTGGGATGATTATATCTGCTGTCTGGGCTCCTTTCCCGTTTGCCTTTAACTTTTTGAGTAATCAATTCTCCACATTTTTCATTTTCCCCGCCACCCAAACCCACTTCCACTCTTCCAAACTCACTTCCTGACACATCACTTCCGTCTGCGTCTGACATGTCTCCGTCCACTTGTCACTCCTCGAGTCGTTCTGCCTCTTTTCTTGCTATCGCTCCTATCAAGTCCAACGGAAAGCACAGCAAACAGTCCAACTTGTCACTACCAGATCGGTGGCACAGGCTGCTCTCCTCGCTCCTAGCCGGCGCCCAGTAGTGACGTCACTTCCCATTAAAAAAAAAACTCAGGTGGGCGGTGCAAGCAGTGGGTGCAAGGCAGAGAACCAAGCGAACCCCATAGAACATAGACATATATAAAGATTATGTCTATGCCATAGAACGTCTGTGGCGAACCCCAGAACGCGAGTACGGACTCGCGTTCTCGTCAAGACCGGTCTTGGCGAGAACACAGGAAGATCGGACTTGACAAGAACGCGAGCACGCAGCACGTATGGTCTCATGACGTCACAAGTACGCTTCTGAACCATAGACATCATATACGTAGATGCCCCATTGTATGCTGCCGGCCGCTAGACTGACGTGCCTACAGGGCGGCCATCTTGGGTCAGACCACAGATCAGACATCTGCTGTCAAAATGAATAGGAGGCAGCTCAGATTTAATTTAAATCATATGTTCACAATGCTGGTGACCTTTCAGACAGATTACACAACAATTTAAACTGAAGTCTAATGATATATATACTCACAGTTATATATTTTCAGTTACATATTAATATAATAAACAGAAATTATACACACATCTCTCTCTCTCTCTCTCTCTCTCTCTCTATACATATACATATACATATATATATACATATATATATATATATATATATATATATATATATATATATATATATATACACACACATTTATATATATATATATATATATACATTTATATATATATACACATTTATATATATATATATTTATATATATATATATATAAATATATATATATATATATATATATATATACACATTTATATATATATATATTTATATATATATATATATATATATATATATATATATATATATATATCCTCAGTCAGATCTTTTAGAAATCAGGGTGTTTAATGTACTTTTCTCCGCTTCCATCACTGCTACCCATTAGCACATAATGTGTTTATGCCGGAAAAAACTGTAACTGTAAAGTATGAGGATTAACTATCATAAAATCTTACTTGTGGAAGGTAATTCCCCGGGATCTGGTTTGTAATGCCCTTTTATTTCCACACCCATAAGCCGAGCAAAAGTCGGGCATCCTGGGACGTAGCTCTGGAAGTTTGCTGACTGTCACTACAAAATCGAAATTATGTATTAAGTAAGACTATCAATCTTTTAATTCAATAAATTGGTCTCATGTAGCCCCTAAAGGGGTGACGTCTTCAGTCAGCTAATTTATCTGGAAATCGGTTGAGAATTCACCGGATTCAGAGTGTCTGAAAACATAAAGCACCACTTACCTGAACTGACTTGTAGCTTGGTCTGACCTAAGATGGCCGCTCTGTCGGCACGCCTCTCAACCGAGAACGCGGCGTCTACGTATTCATGGCCGTTTCTCAATTCACGAGAACGCGAGTACGGACTCGCGTTCTCGTCAAGACCGGTCTTGGCAAGAACACAGGAAGATCGGACTTGACAAGAACGCGAGCACGCAGCACGTATGGTGTATTGGAACAGAAGCGTACTTGTGACGTCATGAGACGCACAGTTCTTTAGCATTTCTTTAACATTCAAAACTATTTATATACTACACCACAATAAATCTTATTGAATTTTTTTTTTAAAACAACATTTTTAATTTCTAAAAAGCCTAAAAATTATCTTGCCGCGGTGCATTCTGGGCAAGCGGTCAGTCTGAAGAACGCAAAAGTCTGCTCTGATGCATGCTCGATAAAGAGGGCGGGCGAGAACAACATCCGGGGAATTCGGTGCGTTCTCGGTTTGGCGTTCTCGGCAATCGGAACAGTGCTCGGGCTGAGGCTGATGACGTGTCACGAGCACACGAGCACACGAGAACGCTCAAGAACGCATATTGAGAAACGGCCCATGTCTGTGTTCTGAACGGCCTTAGTTTTCGCCGCTCTTCTTCTTATTCTTCTTCTTCTTCCTCTGGGTTACTTGGCACTTGATTGTCGCGTCGCTGCCACCTAGTGGTATGGAATGTGGACCAGAATGCCGCTCAAGGATTGGAACCTTACAAATACAAATAATACTGCGTATATCTTTTCCATTTTTTCAGTGATGCTATCATTTGCGTTGGTTGTTTGTACCTGTTGTGCTTTTTCTGTTTGTTTTGTTCTTTCTCTCTCTCTCTCTCTGCAGGAGTAGAGGCAAACTGTTTTCTTGCATTCTCCTTTTCCTCTACTCTAATTTTGTCAACCTTCTCTCCCTTTAAACGTTTTGCCTCACCTCTCACCCTTCCTTTTTTCTCTTTTTCCTTTCGGTTTCTGTGTCCATGGAATTTTAAATAATCCCAAAATAATGTCCAATAACTTTTTTGCATACACATCAAGCGGAGCATTATAGCAAAAGCAGTAAAGCTCCATATTGTGACAGTCAATCTGCTGGGCTCTATTTGGTATTAAGAAAACAATGCTGAGTGCTACACAGCCAGACAGAACCCGTAAAAAAAGAACCTTAAAGTCATAAGCGAACCCTTTTCTTTGACTTCGGAAATGACGACGTGGACTATTGGTTGCCAGGTTTGGAAAGTTAGACGCGGTTTCTACTTAATGCTGCTGTTAAAGTATAGTTAGAAGCAGCAGTGAGGCAGCACAATTTCTACGTTGGCTGTATTAAATATAATAACAAGATGCAATAAATCAAAACCATTTCTGTGACTGCTAATAAAACAAAATTACTAACCAGAAAAACAAATGATATTGTTTTGGTGTTCTCGAAATCTTATACTGTATACACAAAAATATTTGTGTATACAGTATTACTTTTGAAAGAAAAAAAAAAGAATTTAAAATAATAACAATTTAAAAGAATAAAAATTCCTAAAATTTTTCCTTATACTTATTCCTAAATAAGTATGGTTTATTTATTTATTCTTACGTCACGGAAATTCAATTCAATTCAATTTTATTTATATAGTGCCAATTCATGAAACATGTCATCTCGAGGCACTTTACAAAGTCAAAATCAATCATATTATACAGACTGGTCAAAAAATGTCCTATATAAGGAAACCAGTTGATTGCTTCAAAGTCCCGACAAGCAGCATTCACTCCTGGAGAAGCGTAGAGCTACAGGGAGAGTCGTCTGCATTGTCCATGGCTTTGCAGCAACCCCTCATACTGAGCAAGCATAAAGCGACAGTGGAAAGAAAAACCACCCATTAGCGGGAAGGAAAAACCTCCAGCAGAACCAGGCTCAGTATGAACGGTCATCTACCTCGACCGACTGGGGGTTACAGAAGACAGAGCAGAGACACAACAAGAGAGACAAAAAAGCACAGAAGCACACATTGATCCAGTAATAACTACATTAGATGGTAATAGCGGGTGAGCTGTCTTCCCTGGATGATGTCTCAGATAACAGAACGTCAGACCAGATGTACCTACTATGAAGAAAAAAAGAGAGAGAACAAAAAGTTATAAGCAGAAATGATGACAAGCAATACATAATTGAAGAACAGTAGAACTCGATAGAGTGAGAAAAATAGATCCTGATGTCCTCCAGTAGCCTAAGCCCATAGAAGCACATCCCCATAGGTAGGTCAGAGCAAGATAAGCCACTCTAGTTATAAGCTTTGTCAAAAAGGAAAGTTTTAAGATTAGTCTTAAAAGTAGACAGGGTGTCTGCCTCACGGAGCAAAACTCTGATCATTTTCAAATGTTGCTATGAATAGTAAAAGAAAGTTGTTTTGAAAATCCCAGAAGCGTTTAGGTGATAAATAGGTCTTCAGACTAGCACACTTCACAACCTCTGAACGACCTGATGTTTGGACACTGTTTGCTGATTTTGTACATTTGAATCTTTTTTTGGTCTTGTTTTACCAATCATACACATTTGATTTGTGTCCTTCTTTCATTTCAAATGTTATGTTTGTAAAAAAAAAAAAAATCTCAACGTTTCAAATATACAATTGCTTAATTCATCTTATTTAAAAAAAAAACTGATAATTTTCAAAAAAAACATCATCAGTTAGCTTTATTGGCCAAGATTTTGTTAACTAACAAGGAATATGAGGCCAGATTCTAGCACTCACAGTGTACGGACATTAGATATAAATAGTAAATATAAAACCTTTAAAGGAAATAAAAATAAAGGATAAAATAAACAGTATATATGTGTATAAACAGTTATTTTTTATATATAAAGAAAAGGCAAAAAAGAAACGTGGGTTGTGGCAGTGCAATTTATGCTTGTTTGTTTCGCAGTAGGCTGAATCAGGCCATAAGGTGTTCACTGTCTGCAATTTTTACTTTTAATTAATTCAATTATAAATAATGTGTTGTTGTTGATAGCCTGTTACTCAGCAACACAAAAGCATATCACAATAGACTTTCCAGTAACATGCCAAGACTTGTACAGTGCTGTGAAAAAGTATTTACCGCCCTACAGCTTCCTTCTGCTTTTGCTTTCTTGCCCCAGTTAAAAGTTTCAGATCATTGTATTAATGTTCATATATCACATACAGATAACCTGAGTTAACACATAAAGGAATTTTCAAAAGATTTTTGGCCACTCTGGTTTGCAGAAGTGTTTTAATTCAGCTACATTTGAGAATTTTTGTTTGTTTTTGTTATGGCATAAGTGGCCTGTTTAAGGTCACATCACAGCATCTCAATTGGATTTAGGTTCATAGTTTGATTAGACCACGTCACAACCTTTATTTCTTTTCTGTTGAACCATTCAGATATAGACTGGCATGTGTGCTATGGATCATTGTTCTGCTGTGATTAAATTGAGCTTGAGCTCAAGGTCACAAAGCTATGACTGGAAATTCTCCCGTGAGATTTTCTGCTGGTGACCAGAATTCGTGGTTCCGTCAATTACAGCAAGTAATCCATGTCCCAAAATTCACTACAATTCACTAAATACACTTTTTTTCTTGCTTCTCAGGAAGTGTTTGTCTGGTACATCGTATTTTACATTTTTGTGTGAGTTGACTGCTATTTGTCTTTTTTGACTCAAACATTTTAATTTTATCAGATGCTATTTGCACATTTCTAGCTTCTTAGGAAGTGTTGTTTGGTACATTCAATTTGAACATTTATTTTTATCTGAATATGCCTTATCATCTATTAACAGTTGTACAGCAGTTTCCCGTTCTGATAAGTCTTTATCTTGTTCTGCTGTACAGCTTAACTTTAAATTTAGCTTTTTCTTCATCATGTGGTTTTTGCATTTCTGAGCATCTTCTCTATAAATGGTCATTCTTCGTTTTTTTCATGGATGTCTTTGATTTGTGCCTGTGTGTTAAATCTGAATTCTGAGCCAGTGTCTCACCAAAATTTCATCATGGCTACATAATGAGAATAAAGAGACTCTTGATTCTTGAAATAGCAAAGCAGTTCCACACCGCGACCACCGTTTTTGACTGTAGCTATGATGATCTTTTTCTGGAATATTGTGTTAGTTTCACAGTTTTAAGGCCATTTTTGCCAAGTCTTTCTTTCTTATTGTTGAATTATGACCCAAGATACGGTTTTCCCTCGCGCAGGTCATTTCAGCCAGGTCATTTTTTGTATTTCTACATAAAATAAGATATACTGGTCAACCTGATGTTGTAAAAATACAGGTACATCTCAGTAAATTGGAATGTGTTAAAATAAGGCTCATTTGTCAGATTAAAAGTACAAGTACCTTTAAAAATAACATTTAAGCAAGTATTAAACATACTTTTCATTAAGTCCACATTTCTGTGTTAAAATTTTTTATTTTTTTATTTTTGGTCTGATGTAATACTATAATCTTAAAGATTGTGTTTACATTAGCTGTACGCAGAAAATCGTCTTAATTAACATAAATTTAGTCTTGAAAACATCAATCTCACACTCAATCTATACAATGTGTTTCATTCAGTGAACTGGGCGTACTGAAATAAATGAATAATGAACTGAATAATCAGATTTATAGAGATGCACATTATAAAAGTCTGATGTAAAGAAAAAGATTGTTTTAACCACATTTAATTGCAAAAACTTCCTTTTGTGGGATATGTCATGCAGAAGAGTATTTTTGGGTTGCTGTCTGCTTGGTGTCACCCTTACTTGCCCCCAAGCCATTTGAATTTAAATTTAATGTAATTTACAAATCTCTAAATCTTTTTAGGCGTAGTAAAATGAATTTGGCTCCATTTAATTGTAGCTAAACTCGAACTGTTTAAAATTTTAACAAGGCGATATGAGCGGATTCATTTGATGTTATATTTCTGTATATATGATCTGCTAGCCTTGTGCGCCACATACATTTTCTTTCTAATTTTATTTTATTTTTCGAATTTTAAACGAACCTTAACTCTGCCACTCGTCGGAGTATTAAAAGGGGGTTCTCTGACTCCAACCTGGCAACCCGCGCAGCCTCGCTGGAGGAAAATACTGGCCGCAGCAGCAGACTGCTTGGCATTACAGACGGCTGGCTGCTGTGGGAACTGCTGTAAGCTCCTTCTAGAAGCTACCGGACTTCGCTGCCAACACCAGGTACGTGTCTAGTATCCTTAGACAATGACTGCAGCCGTCTTTCTTTCTTTGAACGAAACAGAAAAAATACGTAACAGGAGCAGCTCGTTTCTTTTATTTTTTTGTGTGTTTTACGTCAAAATAGATTTTTCTTCTCGGTGGCCGCTTAGCCGTTGGAACACAGACTGCTAGCTGCGAGCTAACGCAAGCTAACGCTCCACTGTGCAATGGTCCACCGTGAAAGAAATAATTTCGATCGAGTGCTGCAAGTTGCAGAGAGTGATTATTTGCGTTGCAAAGCTCACTGTCGGGTAACACACATTTCCCATTAATGTTGACCCTCCTTGAGCTTGCCATTTAAAAAAAGCGTTGGGTAATATTAGCAGGCTAACGGTAACGTAACCTACGGATTTCAGTGATGGAGGGGGGGGGGGGGGGGGGCTACGTGATAACGACACCCCGTAGTTGTGCCAGTTAAATTCACCCAGTCCAGATGAAAAGTCTTCATTGCAAGCGAGAATTAGAGGGTCTGGTGAGCGTAATGTTTCATAACTGTCTGACTTCACACCTCCCTGCAGATAGGGCTGTGTAGTTGCTAACTGTGGCACTTAGGTGGTCAGGCTTCGTCGTGGAGCTGCTTTTTCTCCAAAAATGGGGTTCTGTTGATGGGAAACCATCCCGTCCCCCGGATACGTGTCACGGTAGCCGCACCGTGAAAGCTGGACGCTTAAATCCGCCGTTTGCATAAAATCTGCAGACTTAGATGAAATGGTCTCTACAGGCTACAGCCAACTACCTTCAACACTTCCTCTGTTTATTGACTTGATTACCTACCTAGACTGTAGTTCTCGATAAATTAAATACATCTTAATAGTTAATTATACTCTACAACGTAGGGAAGTGCTATCTTATGTTTCTTGCTTAGTGTTTGAAGCAAAGGTGTGCCATTATTTCAGGGTAGGTAACAGTGAAGGAGGGATTGCACTGATCAGGCTTTTTATTGCCGATGTCATTTTTGATTTTTCTTTTAGTTTGAACGATTCTGATAATAAGCACTGCAAAAAATATCTTTTTACAACAAATAGAGGGGGAAAAAGTGCTTCCTTCCACTTAATGGCGGTGGTAGCCTTTGACTACTCTCCTTCGTATGTCCTTAACACTTTTCTGATCTGATCATTATTGATCTAGAAAAATGCATTAGAGTTCATGCTTGCGGTTGATTAGTTTTTACACTGAAAATGGCAGCCGTTCCTAGTTTTAGTGGCTTTAATATGCAGTTTTAGTCATTCTACTTTAGTCAATTGGTCCGTGCTAAAATCACCCTTTATTTTGTTTTACCAATTGTGACAGCTTATGGATGTTAATATAAATCGATTATATGGATTGTCCTATAGCCAGGATTTAAAATATTAAAAAAATGTAAGCAGCCCATATGGTATTTCTTGATTTTATGTAAAAAGGAATCTGTTGAATTTATTGAAAATAAATTTTGTGCCCTTTTTTTGTGATTGTAGAAGCTGAACGGGACTTGTTCGTGTTTTTATATAAAAATCCTCTGAATCTGGTATTCCTAATCTGATGTAGGATTCCCTTTGACAAAAATGTAATCGACTTTAATTAGCCTCTTATTGTTGAGTTCAGCTGCCAGGAGATGCTCTCTGTCGTTTGGGGTCTTCCTGTCGTAGTTTGATTCACGAGGGTGTTTTACGTTTTTATTGATTTTGTTTCGCTCTTCACTAGGGCTGCACGATATTATTAAAAGTTGCAATATGTGATAATATTGGGGAAATGTTGTGATGACGATATAGCTTGGGATAAATCCAGAAAAAAATTGAAGCATTTGTGCTTTAGGATCATAGCAAACGTGGACTCCAGAAAATGAGTCTATCCAGCGACTAAAAAAACAAAAACATTAGTTTCCATCTTAAATACAAGGTTTCAATGAAAAGGTTGCCTCTGTCCGATTTCTGATGTTTGGGTAATGAAACAACTTTGCTGTAGTTTCTTATCAACGTTGCCTCCTCTTTACGTTCTCAGACTTCTTCATGCAAACTATTTAAACCGTCTTTATTCCCACATCTTCACATAAAGCCGATGCATTACTCACTCTAAAGCATTTGGTGATTTAGTTTTTTGTTTAATCCAGTTTGTGCAAATGTTTCCTTGATTTAACACCCACAAGTGCACCTGGTCCCCTTGAATATTCAAACACCATCCCTCTTGATAAACAGAATGCATCCTAGTGCGGGGAGGAGAGGCTGCTGCAGCGTCGTTTGTTGTCTGTGCTTACGTGGGTCTGACGTCTGTAAAGGTGTGGTGGAACCGGGACCGTGACATGCCAGCTCCTTATGAAGAGGGTGTGGGTTTGGACAGACTTTTTAAGTTTCCCTTTCTAGAGAACCGGTATCAGAAAGGGAAACCTAGAGGGGAGAAACAGCTGGTCGTTAAGCTGCTTCCAGGTTTCCAGATGTCTGGTAAGAGCATCGCTAAGCCCAGGATGGATATTAAGTAGACGCCAACAAAAAATACATTTATTTTTATTTTTTTTCCTTTTCTTCACACTGTCAAAATTAAACAAATTTGTTTAAAAATGAGCATCTGGCTTCTCCTAATCTAACTTGCTGTTTCACTTACTGTGATGAAACAGAGTTGTAAAAAGGTCCAAAGGTCAAAAAGTTTTTTTTTTTGTTTTTTTTTTTTTTAATGGACATTACTGAGAGCATCTGATGGCAGAAATTCCTGGAGACTCCTGGAGGTTCTTTTCTATCTATCGATGTCACCGATGTGTCAAACAGATTAAAAAAACACTTTAAAGGTGAGGCGCCGGTTCTGATCTGCTCTCTTGTCATGTTTAGCCATGAATCCTGTAGTGAACTGAAGAGGAGGAAAAAAAGCCTTCAAAGATTTGGTGCGCTGTCGTCCTACTGACTCTCCTCCTAAAATGAAATGCAGCGGTTCTGCCAAGGACGTTATTAAGGACAGACTTTCTCAAGACAGAAAAATAATTCACTGAAATCTGTTCTTCGTTTATGCGTCATTGCCAGAGGAAATGGCTTTCTTTCTCTTTTTGAATTTAGTTTACGGATCCCACAGAAGCAGTTTTTTGCTTTGCTGTAGTAACATTTTTATGCATTTATCAGGGCACTTTTAATCATACATGACCTGTTATGTGTTTATCGTTTTTTTTCCCCCCCCCACAGGTTGAATCAACTTGGCTGCTGAAAGAAGGGAAATTTGTCTTTGCCTAAATGGTGACGGTCTGGATGTGAGCCTTGTTCTTCCACTTTGCCTGCCAGGTGGACACTTTGTATGGGATCTCCTGTATCAAGAGCCACTGCGACTTGAAGCTAACCCTAACTCAGTTGGAAACCGTTTTTTAACACTAAGATAAAAAAATTAAAAAGGTAAATTTTTGGTTTACAACGTCTTTCTCGGATTCTTCTATATGACAACGATGGCAAAGAAAAACAGTCAGAAGGGTACGTATTTGTCTCATAAATCTCCTTTATTTTTTATAAGGAAACTTGCAGAACATTTAGATTTAACTGCTTGCTCGCAATTGTGAGTGAAAATGTGTTCCTTAAAATCCAATTAATGCTTTTGGATGTTTGCCCCTCGTTCTGAGTATGGGCAGCAACACTTTTTTTTTTTTTCTCTCCAGAGAATCGGAGTTTAAGAGTTTTTACAGTGACATCAACAGACTTCTGTTGCATGAGAAAGACAGCTTAAGCACAACTCAGCAGTTTTTGTTGACTTTAATGGTCACAGATTAACTCTGGACTTTGCTTCGGGTCTTCATGCTCTGCTGTATGAAAGCTCCTCAGATCTTAACAGGATTTCTTTTCCCAGACTCATTTGCTTCATCAATTTGTCAGTTTTGTATATTTTATATTTGCTTTTGGAAACCTTGAGGTTGGTCTGCTGTATATCTTTTCTTTTTTTTTTTTTTCTTAGTCATATGAATCAGACTTATTCTGAACGCTTGCTGCACAAAAGCGCTGAAGTGCTTGCTGCCTGTGTTGCTAACTCAAGTGTTTCTGCTTAAATGCTTCAACAAAAAGTCCTTCCTCCTCCACAGTTCAAAGATGCTTGCATCCTTATTTGCAGAAACGGTGTGCACATAAAAACAAACCTATTTTCCGAACTCTGAGCACCAATATGCAGCTGTGATGCATTTTTTTATTTTTTTTCCACCCCAGGAAATCTCTGCAAAGATATCTGGGGCTGCTTTTGTTTTGCAAATGATGTTCTTCAGTGGTTTGCAAATCTGGGTCAAGACCTGGACTGATTGTTTTTTTTTTTTTTTTTTTTTTTTTTTTCCTTTACAGATACATCTGGTGTGGTGTTTGATACTCGCTCAAAAATGGTCATGTCCCAGGGAGGAACGACGGAGAGGATGAAGGAGAAGGTAAGAAGTGAATCTGAAAAAAATCAGGATATAATAAAAGTTAATATATTTTAGTACATATTCAAAAATGTGAAACTCTGCAATCACTTCATTACATGCCATTTGATATATTTCAAGTGTGTACGTCTGTTAATCCGAATGAAAATATAGAAACTCGCGTTTGAGTATGACAGAAGGTGAGTGAAAAAGGATTTTTAGATGAATACATTGTATTATACGCTCCCTAATCATGGGAAACTGGACACTGTCTACAAGGAGAGTGAACAGCAAAAGAAGCTTGGTATAGCAGAGTCTAATTAGTGGAAAGTTGAGTGGAAGGAAAAGGTGTGGCAGCACCGTGCAGCCTTGGGACTGTGGAGCAAAGTCCATTCAAGAGTTTAGGCTCACAAGGCGTGGACTGAAGTGTCCAGTCATGATAATGCGGAGAGACATGTTGTCTGCTGGTATGCTGTGTTCAAGTCTAATGTCGAACCAAAGTACTTCATAGTTAAAGGGGCATGGTTTTGAAGTTTAAATACTATTTATTTTCTTTCCCACACATGCTTACAATTGCCCGACGTGTAAAATGAGTTGTACTCCATTTACCGCAGTCGCCTCTATAGTCTCCATTAGTTCTGCTCTCGTTCACCTGGAGACTTTGTTGAATCTCCGTTGTAATCGATGCAGTAATAATACATTTTAATCAAAAGCGCTTTGTGAATACTCCAAATACACTTTACAAAAAAAGTACATCAAGTCAACAAAACAGTACGAAATAATACACAAAACAAATTACACTGAGCTAAACATTTAAAGCAAGCTTCTCAGAGCTTTGAAGGCGGGCAAGTCAGTGCAGTCTCGGATGTGTCTGGGGAGGGGGCAGCTACCGAGAAGGCTCCGTCACCCCAGGTACGGGGCGAGAGAACACGGGCTAACTTCAATATTTATAACTTTCATACCCCCAGAAGACATTACGCCTCTAAACAAGACCCGGGCAGTCAGTGACGGCTACTTTCCCCTTCCATGCTCAACACTGGTGTCATTTCAACTTGATGCCAGAGGGGGCAGACATCTGCAAAAAGCCTGGAAATACAATTGGGGGGGGGGGGGGGGAATATCAACAACTGACTAACGTGACATACTCCAGTAGAATATAAAGTCAGAGTAAAAGATGAGGTTTTAGCAAGAACTATTACCGTTATTTAATGAGCATGGTATCACTGTGCCTAATTGGCCAGAAACTCACCTGACCTTACTTTTTTATAGACTAGAGCAGCTCAATATTCTGGATGAAATCTGTTATTGCAATAGTAAAGGACTGCATTGACACAGTATTGGGTAGGGTATTATGTTTCAGTAGCCTTGTATGTAAATTCTGCATGTCAATGTTCGGCATATTGGACAAATGTTCACTTAGTTTAGGCACATTTGCCGTGTTTAACAAACGTATTGCGAGGACATGTTTTCCCGATATCACTACACCAGACTCAACAATGCAGATGAGCTGAAGGCCGTTTTAAAGAAACTTGGGCTTCCTAACACCATGAAATCACCATGAAAACCTGCATTGACGCAATAGCCAAGTATTGACTGCCTATATTTTACAACACAAAGATACTTTTCAGCCGGCTAACCCTTAGTGAATTAGGGGCTTTTTGAGTATAACCCATAAAAAAAATCTAACTTTAAATCATATAAATTCTTCAAAATATATCTGGAGTGGTTCTTTCTCTCAATGAGTTTCAGTTTTTAGTTAGAATTACTGACATAAATGGACTTTTCAGAGATATTCTAATGTGCCGAGAGACACACCTGGTATTTGTGGTCGATCACACTTGAAAGCTCTCCAACCTGCACATGTTGAGCCATGTTTGCATTTGGTTTCACTGTGAGCGACACTACTTCTCAAAGGCAGCAGCCTTTTTAGCAACTCTGTTTTGTTGCATTTTGTAAGAAATGCTGTAAAACCTCTAAAATAGGGTGTGTCCCCCTTGTCTGCAACTATTTGAGTTGTCTAACACCACGCATGCCCTGGGCATCCTAGAAAGGCGACTCTGCTTGAGACATGAAATTGAGCATCTTTTAGTTGTTTATATAGCAGCTGATTGGTATGCTAGGATCTTCTGAGGATTTTTATGGCTGTTCTAATAAGAGTTGGCCTACTTTCATGAAAGAGAAGAATGTTTTAGCCAGCTTTGCTAGCAAGAATTTTATTTCCTCAATGAGAAGCGTATAAGGAAGTTGGTCAAAAACTCTATGAAGATGTCTTTCATTGCATGTAGTGCAAATTGATGAATAGGTTGACAGACCTGTGACTCAAATGTGTCTTAAATACTGAAGTGCCCCCAGTGTGACCCTTTGTTGTTTTTGCTGTCGACTCGGATCACCTGGAATCGGTGGATGTTTTTCTTTCTTCACAGATCAGTGCGGTCAGAGCAGTCGTCCCCAACAAAAGCAACAACGAGATCGTGTTGGTGCTGCAGCACTTTGAGAACTGCGTGGATAAGGCCGTGCAGGCTTTCTTGGAAGGTATGAGGACGTTGCACGTCAACACGCTCGGTACGGTTGACGTATGCAAATTTATGCCTAATGTTACACGGTCTGTCTCCTAAGAGGCACTACGGCCTTCTAGTGGCACGCAGCTCATGCCCAGTTCTGACATGTTGCCCTCATTCCTTTTCACTCTTCGCCGTACATATCACGCTTTGAATTCAGCTGTTGAGCATCATTTGCATGCCTTCAGTTTCACGGGGCTAAATATAGAAACAGGACTGTCCTGTACGTCACACTGCTTTGTTCCTTAGCGGCATCCAGGAAACTTCTCAGGGCATTCAGGTGGCATTGCAACACTTTGTGACGTTCTACCCAATAAACTGTCGCCTTGTTTTTTTGTTGTTGTTTTTTTTTTACTCCGTAGGGAGTGCAGCTGAGATCCTGAAAGAGTGGAATGTGACCGGCAAAAAGAAGGTGAGGGTAATAAAGCCTGCTATTAAAATTCCTCAGTCAGCAGATTCTTCCACCGCTCAGTTGAAATTTTAAATTCCAACATAGCTGTGATTGATTTTTGTGACTCTTGTGATGTTGCATTTTTATGCCACGAGCGTTGGCGTTAAGAATTGGACTGAATGTGTGCGACGTGACTATTTTCATTTCCAGCCCAAGAAGAAAAAGAAGCCCAAGCCTCAGCCCGAAGTCTCCGCAGAAGCGGCTCAACCTGAGGCCACGTCGCCCGAGGAAAGCAAGGATGAGATGAACGGCTTTCATGCCAACGGATCCGTCGTGGACGGAGAGTCTCTGGATTCGCTGAGCGAGCAGTTGGACTCTGCTTCCCTGGATGCAGCCGAGCTGGACTCTGAACCCGCTACATCCGAGACGCCCGGTGAGCACAGCTGTTTGTTTGTTTTCCTCACCATGTCATGGATAATGAGAACGGGTGTAGGTTTCGATTTATTTATTTTTGAAGGGGTTAAATGAACTTTAATCAAACAAAAGCGATTGATCCAAAAGTTTGTTCTGCGGGCCTTTCTAATAATGACATAAAAATCAATATTTTTTTTTTTAATTTGCTCCTGCGGCCGGCTTCTTTTTCCAATAAAGCAAGAACCTGTTTTTGAATTAACCTCATGTTGCACCAGAGGGTCAGTTTCATATTCTTTTATTAAATGGAGGACCTTCTATTCTACTAGTTGGAAAAGTTTTAAGGCATTTCTTTTTCTAAATCATACCTTTTTCATATGTACACCATTTGGAAAAGTCCTAGGCAGTGCTGTGAAGACATGTTCACCACTTTACAGGATTGAATTTTTTGTTTTTAGTTTTTCATTTTATTTTTATTGCACCTAAATGCTTTAGATTGGGGTGTCCAAAGTGACTTGTGGAATAGATTCAATATTTTCTTGGCCTGGGCCTCCACTATGTCTCTTAATAACTTTAACAAAAAAATGATAAATGTTAAAAAAATGTATATAGTTCTAACAACAAATGCATATATTCAGCATGTTTTTGTTTCATTGAATTTCCTCAGCAGAATGATACTAAAAGTATCAGTTACATCTTTCTCTTGGATTTATTTTGTCAAAGTTGGAAATTATGCACATTTTGTTTTAATTTTTCCACAAATATCAAAATCTGAACTTAGAAAAGTTTTGTTTGTTTTTTTAAACCCAAAATAGAAATAAAATAGTGGTTCTATGAGAAATGAGTTTAATATAGTACATATTTATCAAAAACTGTTTTTATGTCCTGTCACAGATGTGTCTCTATAGCAGTTTTACTTAGCTGGACTAAGGGCAAAAAAGCAATCTTTGGATTGTAAAGGTTGTACACTTCTGTTCAGACCACCATTAATTTGTTCGTTTCTACTTTGTTTCATTAAAGTAGCGTGTTTAATGCTGAGCAGGTGAAAAGAAAATAATTCCCAATGAAATTAGTTTTTTTTTTTTTTTTTTTTTTATACTTTCAACTCTATGATTTTTGTCCCGTGGTGCAAATACTTTGGGCGTCACTTCTTCAAGTGATCAAACATATTTTAATATTAAAGATGACCTGAAGAAATAGAAACTGCAGTTTTCACAAGATTTTTATTTAACAAGAGAAGCGCTCTCCAACCAGCATGGCCTCATGTGAAAAACGATTTGCCTTCTGAACCTGATAACTGGTTTTGTCTGACTTGGCCGGCAGCAACTGCTGTAAAATGTTGACAAAACTCACAATGAGTCCTTTCTAACCCCAGGGAGGGTTTGTTTGTTTTTTAGAAATGTTTTCATTCAGCAACGTTGGCGGCATGAGCGGCCTCGCTTCCAGGTCCAGACTTTGACTTGGTCATTTTTAAAACGGAGTATTTTTCAAAAAGTCATGGATCATTACGATGTTTTATTGGCAAATGTGAAATGAGCTGAACACGAACAAAAGTAAAACCAAAAGAAATGTCGTCTAAAGCACTGAACAGAATTAAAAAAAAAAGTTAAATACTGGTTAATGAGTATTAGAATTCCCCAAGTAATTTCTAAGACTATATAAATATGCTGATTATGACACATTTAAGTTTTTTTTTTGGGTTTGTTTTTTTTTTTTTGGTAACAATAGTTGTATTAATTTCCTAACGCTTCCTTAGATCAGGCTTTTTAATGAACACACGCCCTAGACTTACATTTTTATCTGCTAGCTAAAAGCTTAATTTGAATCATGGAATGTCTGTTATGAAACAAAGGACAAATGCTTGACCGGTGACTTACATTAAGACCGATTTTTAATGATCAGTACGCCTTCTCACAGTTGCAGAAGCAGAAAGTAATGTCAGCGCTCCAAGTCCGGTGTCCCAACTCGGAGGGAGAAATCATCACCAGGTTTCCAGAGGCAACAAATTCCGGCACCGGACGAGCTCCGGTCTACATCCCACCTCACCTTCACTAGTGACCACCTCTGATGAGCAGGGATCATCAGGAGGGAAGAAGATGGGTGAGTAACTTCAAGCCGATAACTAACCTTCCAGGCACAGGTAATGTGAGCCAGAGAGTATCAGAGCGTCCTCCAGATTTAATTGATTGTCTCCATTTGTCCTCATCAGCTACCAATATTGACCGCTCGGTGAAAGACCTGCAGAGATGTACCGTCTCCCTGACCCGCTACAGGATGGTGGTCAAGGAGGAGATGGACTCCTCCATCAAGAGGATGAAACAGACATTTGCCGAACTCCAGAGCTGGTACGTCGGCTTCCTGCTGGTTTGTCGTTCCTCTGGACGCATTTATTCATAAACAAGCTGACTTATCAGAGCGCTGCATCCAAACGCATGAGAAGGTTGAGTGGAAGGAAAACATGTGAGAAGGCCCATAATAAATGGGGATCACTGCTGGCCTGAGAGGGTTATAAACCAAGGCCATTTACCAATTTGGTGAATATTCATTGGAGATTGGGTCAGTGCTTTAAGACAATACATTGTGCATGATGGCTCTTGAAGTATAGTCAGCTTTATGCGACTTCAGTTTTTAGAAGGTTGGGCTGCAGTTTAGTCCCATACCAAGGTTTCATTGTGGTCACATTTACTTATTTTTAATCTCTTCTAAATGCAAAATCAACGCTAGAGAGGGCACTTTAATTTCAGACCTGTGGTTCATGATCATATTTAATCAGAATGCCTCATGCTATAAAATAAAGTTTTTACTTTTTCCACCTCCAGTTGTGGAGATGAACACAAAGGCAGAAAGTTTGTCCGTGGCATTGATCCGCTTGTTAAATACTGAATGGACTGAATTTGTACAGCGCTTTTCTAGTCTTAGCAACCACTCAGTGCACGGATCGGTTGGCAACTTCAGAAGTTAGCAAATGTGGCAGGATGAAGCTGCAATCGAATCCATAACTCTTCAGATTGCAGAATGAGTTCTCTACCCTCTGAGCCACAGCCGCCCATTTTTGTAGTTTTATTTTTTTATGCACAAAAATAACAAAGTTGGGAACCTCAGTAATATATTAAAACATTATTTGGATCGATTTTGGCTCTTTTCCTAGAAGACTTTTTCTCCACGTTTTGTCTCTCAAAGTATTAATGCATTAACATTTTTTTTTTTTAAAGCAAATCTAACATTATCCAAATGTTAAAGATGCCATGGTTACTTAGTTTTGTCAAATATATTAACAGACTGCTTATTATTGCCGGTGTTCCTGTTCCAAACTGTTCTTCTGCTGTCATTTTCTTTTGAACAGATAATATTGTGTATAATGACTTGCTTTTCTCAGTTATGACTCTTTGCCGTCTCGTTTTCTTTCCAGTTTAATGGACAGAGAAGTGACTCTGCTGTCAGAGATGGACAAAGTGAAGGCTGAGGCCAGTAAGTACTGCGTTTTCTAGTGTTTATACGCAGCTCTGCCCGTCACTGATGGCCAGAGCTGCTGGTATTCTTCCATCAAACGATCACCTGACTGAAAGTACCCTGAAGGCTCTGACCCAAATTGGTCCCAGAAGGAGTAACGGAGATTGTTGTGGAACAGCAAGTCCCAGTTTCCTGAAAAGTGCAGCAAATATACCTGGAGCATACTTGTTGCGTTTGTGTGTGTGTGTGTGTGTGTGTGTGTACCATGACGGAGCAGGACTTCATATTTGTATAAGTAGGCCATTCTCTCTCCTTCTGTCCTCTCAGCGTGGAGTGTTGTGTGATCGAGGCCTGGAAAAGCTGAATAGTGTCAGGTGTCGAGGGAGACTCAATGCTGTCTTTGTGCAAGGTGTGCGGTGAATTGAGAAGAAACTCGAGTGCTTCTTCACCATTACAAAAGCGGTTTCTTCAAAATTCGCCCTTAATGTTGTGGTGCGTTTGCGTTAACTGCTATAAAAGTTTATCCTGTAGTAAAAATATCCGCATAGTTAAAAAAATAAATAAAAAAAACTTTTTGAATTTGTAAACCTATTACAAATGGAAGAACTGCCATTCTTCCATTTATCTGTCAGTTCATTCATTTGTGCCATACATGCTAGTTGCACTTTTTGTATTTATAAAAAATTAATAATTATCTCAAAGGACTGAACTGTTCATGCTTGTCAGGAAAAAGGTCTATTTTGGTTGAGGAAATCTGTTGGAACCTTCACTTCTCTGCTTTGACATAAGTTTATACATCTGAGTGTGTGGAAGCCAAGTCAAATTCCTTGTTTATGCGCACAAAACTGGCCAATAAAGCTGATTCTGAGCATGTGTTGTTGCGTTATGATGACACCAGGTAGTGGCTGTGAGCTACAGGACAACGACTGAACATCTGTTTCCGCTTGATGCGCTAAAAGGACTCTTAATGTGGTTGTTGCTGGTCTGCAGAGATCAGAACCGACCACCAGAGGGACACAGAGGAAAAAAAACGGTGAATGCTCATGGGAGTAAAAACTAGAAAATCTGCTCAAATAGCTCACATGACTGAGCAAATTGCTGCCGTTTATGAGAATAAATCAGCTTTTAGTGCTCTGGGCTGCAGAGCTGGAGGCGGGTCAGGTCACCTGTGCTGCTCTCTTAACAAAGACACGTAAGCATCTGAACTGGACCAGCAGGAAAAGGCACCCACAGTTAATAAAACTGCACGAGTCCAGAGGAGCGCCGCAGGCATTGCCACTGATCCCACACACCCGGGTCAACGCTTCAGAAACCTTAAATCAAAAACTAATAGCCCCCTGCTGAGAAGCTGTGGTCTGTTACATGTTACAAACGCACCACTGGTAGTGCCTGTTTGCACACTTCATTTCTAATAAGACCCCAAAGATTATTTACATGCTTTAAGCTTCTCAGGAAGTGTGTTGGTCACTGCAATCAGCTGAGTTCATTTACATAGATGTTAAAGCAGGAATGTCCAAAGTGTAGCCCATGCACTGATTTTGGGGGCCCCCTCCACCACCTACTATTTCAATAAAGATTTGGTCCACCAGCACAGGTGGCTGATGTAGATGGAAGCTTTTAGTTTACAATTTAAAATGCTAAGTACAGCACAAAGTATTCATCTTTTAATAAACACTTGTGACTTTCTCTTTAATTTCATATTAACATCTATCAATGACATTTAATCTCTCAACTGCAGACTTTGCATTAAAATCTGCTTTGAACTCAGTTCTGAAAATTGGTTGATTACAGCAAGTGTCAAAGAACGACTGATCCAAATACTGTTCTTGTATTACTAGACCAAAAAGAGTTCAGTTTATTAGTGTTGGAGTCAAAATGACTTGCAAACTGGATGAATACAACAAATGAGCAAAACCCTTTTTTATTTTGGATCTACAATAATTTACACTCATTTGCTACAAAAAACCTGACTAAAATGATTTTTGTGGTACAGGTAAAAAATAAATGTGGTTAATTTTTTGGCCCTCGAGTTCCTTTTGACTTTGACTGACAATTTTGGCCCACGTACCAAAAAGTTTGCACATCCTTGTATTAAAGTGTGGAAAGTGTGTGTGTCTAAAGATGTCATTATGTTAACATATGGTGACATAAAGATTCTTGAGTCTTAAAAGGATTCAGTTGAGTCTATGCTTTGACTTTAGGCTGTTTTCTTTAACGTTACTCTGATTAAGGCTTCTTTTGCTAGCCAGGCCGCTGCCCAAACACTTAGAGCCATTTTGTTATTGCTGGATGTGTAACTTGTAGATTGTTTCAGTTGTCACGTTGTGAACTAATCTGCCTTCTCACAGTTTAAAATGAGCTCTAAGAAAGTTTTAATGCAGCTTTCTAAAAAGTGCCCACTGTTAAACGTCTCACAGCCTTGAAATGTGAACCTTGCATGCTAATGGAGAATCTATGTGAGAACGCACCGGTTGTGGCCGGCATTTGCTTCCAGAGCCGTGGAAGACGTCATCTGTGAAAGCATTTACATCTAAACAGATTCTGTCCTGTAGGGAACGCTGTTGTTTTGTTTTCAGAAGTGTCTCTGCTGCAGTGTAAGTGTCTGGTTCTGTGTTGCAGTAATGATCCTGGACGCTCGGCAGAAGAGAGCGGAGGAGCTCAGACGGCTGACGGAACGCTCTGCCTCCATGTCTGAGGAGCAGCTGACTGAACTACGTGCAGATATCAAGGTTCTCAGTCTGCTTTTTTCTTTTTTTCTCAATGTGACTATTTATGGAGATAAAACAAGTTAACTGAAGGACTTGCCAATTGTGACTTGAATTTTTGTTTTTTTTGTTGTTGTTTTTTTTTTTAGCACTTTGTGAGTGAACGTAAATATGACGAGGACCTTGGGAAAGCTTTAAGATTTACATTTGACCTTGAACCATTGAAGACGAGCATCTCTGGCTTTGGATCAGGTAAAGCTCACTGGTTTCCTTTATTTAAATTAAAACTGTAGTAAAAGTTAAGTTTTCTCACTCAGGTTATCCACATGTAGCCACTTGCTTTGTCTCTGAGATAACCAAAACCTCCAAATCCAACATATTCCATAATGGACAGAGCTAGAAAGGTTAAAGCAGAAAAACTTGTAATGTGCTGTAATGTGTTCAGCCTTCCTGTGATCTCCTCATAACTCTCCCGGCTTGCAGCCTGAATGGAAAAACTGACAGCAGCCCTTGGCAAAAACAAATGCAATTATCTTAAGTTACTCTTTTCACCTTTTTTGTGCTTCCTCAGTAACTTTAAAATGGTGATCTTCTTCTCTTAATCAACTTTAACACTGAAGTGTTTTTGTGCCACCTGTTAGCAACTGGGTGTGGTGCGTTCACTGACTAGAAAAAGAAAAATCCAATTATGACTGATTTGATCAGGTGGGAAAATGGGAATTGTGTTGATTTATCTGTACGTTTTTAGCTAAGATGTTAGTTTACTGCGAAGAGAAATCTCTAACTTTAGGCGGACATTTGAGCTTTAGTTGCATTAAGGTGATTCTGAGGTTTATCGGGATAACTGAAACCATTTTATGAAGCAGTTTAGGGCCTGGCTGGCAAATGTTTTTACCTTACAAGTCTTATCCATTATTTCTACCAGTTTGACTGTAGTTGCATAAACTTTCATTTGTGTGGTGAATTGAACACATGATGTTGTTGGCACGCCAAGCGCTGGAGGGCGTCTAACTGCAGACCGTGCTCACACCTGTCGCCATGATACTAAACGTCCAACTGTTTGCTCCTCTCTCACATCAGTCAATAGAAAATCTGGTTATAGCATAATGAACTACGATCGCCAAAATCACATGAGTGCCTCACTTCATGCTAAGTTGGCTGACAATCCCTCTGCTGTATCTTGAGCAAATCATAATTATTTTTAACATACAAAGACCTTTTTTGGCTCTTAAAACCTTCAATTTGTAAAAGAATACTTTAATCTGGTTAAATTAAAGCTGCTGTAGGGAGTTTTGAGACAGCGCCTCACAGGTCCCTCCCTCCACAGTGGAGCCTGCGTGCGTCTCCAGTGTTTCCCTGTCCTTGTTTTCTGAGCAGCTGAAACTCCAGAAACTGGCAGTTCTCGACGCGCAAGCAGTGACACTAATAACCAATCAGAACCAGACACTCCCCCTGGCTCTGATTGGTCGTTTCTGACCAGGAGCGACATATTTCTGCCAATGGCTGTAGCTCCACTGGGAGGAGCCAGATTTCTCTCCCCGATTTGTCTCATTTTACTGTCAGTACATTGAGACAGTTTTAACAAATATGTTAAACTCAAAGCTGTTGTAGGAATGTTTAGTTTTTAGTCTCAAAGTTACATTTTATTTATTCTATTGAGCAGGAACCATGTTTTGCTTCCTCTGACCCTTTATCTTTTTTACAGTCTACCATCCACGTACGGGCTACTCAGATCGGTCCCGTTGTAGCTCCACATCCTCCTCCATCGCCAGTCCGGTCCAAATGGAGACGCCTCCTCCCACCCAGACCCAACCTGCCCCCGCTGAAAACCGGCCTCCTCCAGTCAAACAGGCGAGTCAAGGGGTTTAAACTGAATATAAAGGCGTTGACCCTTAAGGTGTCAATTTGCTCAACTGTTGTTTTTATCGTCCCGTCAGATTTTCCAAGGGAACCGACGCACCTTCCAAGGCCCGGGTTATCACTCAGGCGGCCAGCGGTTCAACGGCAGCTCCCACCACGACAGGAACGTGGGCCGCGGGAGCCACCGCTACCAGGGCGACGCCGGCTCCTCCGGCCCGTCCTCGCAGCAGCCCACCAGCTCCAGAGGTCCCTCGCATTCCTCCACCTTCTCCTCCCACAACCAAGACCGGCCCGCCCACAACGGCCTGCCCCAAAGGCTTCCTCGAACACACTGCCCTTGACATTGGAAATCTCCTGGCTCAGTCGAACCCATCCACTACCCCCACGCTCTGTGCTCCCCTCCCGCCCCAGCTCCCTTCAATGAAGAATAGTATAACAAGTTTACATGTTTCAGTCAGTTGAGCTGTAGTGCCACCTCCCCGCATCGGTCTGTTCATTCTATGAACGTGAAAAGCTCCAGCTGTCTCTTCCCCATTTCATTTCTCTCGGTTCCAGCGACGCGTTCTATCTTTAGCCGCCCTGTGAGAGATCTGACTGCTCTGCCGCTGTGGGTCTCTGTCAGTAGTCATTACAGCGACGCAGCGCACCAGAGACCCCCATGATTACCTGCAACAATCTGCACTATTACAGTTGAACTCTTAGTACTCTCCTTTCTCTGTTTTTGCCGTGGCGCCGTCAGCTCTCTGATTCGAAGCTCAGATCTTAGTTTTGTTGTTGGTTTTGTTTGTTTTTTTTGTCTCCAAGAACCATTTCAATGCCTTCACTGTTGGAAAGAGTGTTGTGGAAGTGCAAAAGTAGTTCTAGCTTCTGCGGGGTTCCTGTCATCCGAGTCGTAGACATGCAATCAACACTACAGACTGTCGTTTATCAGACATATCAAACTGTAAATCAGAGCTTAATGTTTGGCTGCTACAAACTATAGGGGAACCTTAATGTCGGGGGGGATGTTTGGACTCAAAAGGGAGTGGTTTTAAGTTTTCTGAAGGCTTCCTCTCTCTGCAGATATGGAGCTGTAGCCAGTCAGCTTAGTTTAGTAAATAAAGGAAGGAACTGCTGTTTGCTCTCAAAATAATAAATAAAAAACAACTATAAGCTGAAGGTTTTGCTGAGGGTGACGTTAACCGTCGGCCAGTGAGCCGTTCCCTGGACCTTCATATTCGCCCCAAACATGACTCCATGTTTCTGCTCCTGTCTGCAAGGAGTCGTGTCTTTGAGAAGTCTTAAACTATTCCTTCTTTAATTTTTGCCTGAAGCAGTGATGTACCCCCTCCCACCCGCCCTCACTGGGTTATTCTGTGGGCTGTCGTCCATTATTTTCTAACTAAGAGGGCTCATTAGCGTCTTGTTTTTTTGTTTTGTAAACTATCGATAAAGGAAGCTCTTTTTGGTGTACACATGCTGTTTTATAATCCTGAGCATTTATTCAGCTGGGTGTTCTCCTGCACGCTCCGTTTCTTGCTTCCTTTATTTAGTTTTATTTCCACACGAGTGGCATCGTAACGTCCCGCTTGCCTTTAGTCGCAGACTTCACATTTGCCTTTCTATAAACGCAGTTGTCGCCATCAGAACTGCTCTCCTGGATTCCAGGATCCGTCTTTTTTTATTTTCTTGTCCGACTTCAGAAGTGAAATTCTCTTAGGATCATTGAACGCATCGGGGGGTAAAATTCCCGTATCTTGTCACGGCTGCCAAGTAGTTGCTTCAAGCTGCTTTTTTGGGGTTAGATTACCTCTTTGTGTCCCGTTTGAGAACAAAATGCTGGTGAATACCTCACGACCCGCTCCAGCCTGTTAACTCGCAGTGGGCTCCTGTTTAGAGACTGGGACCCCCGTGGCGATTCCTCGCCTCTTATGTTGTAGTAGTTGTGTACATGGAGCTGTAATGGGAGACCGGTTATGTTACTTTATCGCTTCATGATGTTTCATCAAGTTGTCTTCCTTCAAACGGGAAGTGAAAATTAATCTGATCTATTTGTTTCCCTAATTTCCTTTATTCATGATTTTGTCATAGGTTTTTTTTTTGAGTTTTAAGAAAAAAATATTTACTTTAAGAGTTAAATTAGTGATTATTGTGGAGAAAAGGTGATTAGGCTCGACAGAAAGTAGTTCAGTGTTTTTCGGGAGTATGATTGTTGGCTTTCTCATCAGATTTTAGAGCATATATATATATATGAAGGTATTGTAAGCAGACCAGAGACTGGGTTCTGGTTCCGGTCGGCGTAGGATCCGACCCACAGAGAAGCACAGATGTTGCCGTCTGTGCGGAGCGTTTCAGAAACGGCTTCTGGGAAATTTAAAAAAAAAATGGTGTACGTCCCTTTTGATTGAAGTTTAAAATGCACCGTATTATCGGCTCGAGCTGCAGGATTCCTCCTGATGCGAGCGGGACGGTCAAAAAGCACGTTGCAACTGTGAGCACCGCAGCAGCTCCAACGAGCCGCCACACCACGGAGCAGGTTCCACAGGACCCCTCTGAGCAGACTAAAGTAATCCTCCAAAGCTTGTGAATTGTCTTTGTTTACTGCGTCCACAACCCAGAGTGGAGGAGGCGGGAGAGGGTTTGGTTTCTCTGCAAAGAGAAGCTGGAGCTCGTTGATGTTGGAGCCTCAGGTGTTTTCCAGATTCTTTGCTCATGCCGGTTAGTTCGTTTTATCATAAAGATGCACATTTACTCAAGTTGTACCAAATGCTGCAACTCTCCTCCCCGCTCCTCGTCTTGTGACGGAGGACGGGCCGCACTGTGTGCTGAATCAAGCTGCAGGACACATCAGACACAACTCCTCCTTGTGAGAAATGCTGGGTTCTGTGTTTCACCTACACCTTCATCCACAGCTTTTCTTTTACATTCCAGCCTCCAGAGATGTTGGGTTTTTGCTGCATAATATGACAAAAATCTGAAGCATTTTTTTTTATTAGTCCTTCCATCCTACTTTACTCTTTCTTTCCTGTAAATATATGTAGCTATATGATTCTGTGCTCACATGGGGCATTTTCTATGTGATATTCATACTAGGCATAACTGAAGTGAAAACATCCGGTTTGTTCATTCTTCCAACTGTAAACTCAAGTGCCTTTTCTTGTCGCCCCCCCCCCCCCCCTGACTCCGTCATTTTCCTCCACCAGAGTATGGACCAAAGACATCAACCGTCCCTGACAGCCCATCCCCGTCTTTCTCCCTCTCACTGAATGGCACACTTCTCATTTACTACAAATAAAACTGTTTGCAATACCAACCATGCATCTTTGAGTTTTGATTCACACATAAGGGCTTTTCCACAGCAGAGCGTCTCTGGTTTGCACATTTCTTTTTCTTTATATGTTTTGGATCAAAGTTTATTACCAACGATTAGCATAAAAACATTACATTTAATCAAGGGGTGAAAACCTTCAACTTATGGTTTGCTTAAAACATGAAGTCATTAAATAAATGTCTGTACTTGCAGTCTAAATTTTACCGTGTACAGAGAGGAAATGCATGGTGAATTCAAACATGAAGTCAACCAAATCTTGTTTTTAAAGGCATTTGTACAATCAAACCACCATCAAATCAGGAATGGTGTAAGATGACTAAATGTAAATCTTTCACTGGCGCTTTGAACTCTAGTTTTGTAAAGCATCCGTATGTTAAAATGGCTTTAGTACAAGTCGTTTTTTTTTTTTTTTTTATTAATATAATACGTTTAGGATCGTTTAAAAGTCGAGCAAAGTGTGCAATACCACAGAGCGCCAGTAGATGGCAGCAACAAACCAGCCAGATGTGAAAGGAGCTTCAGCGCCCAACCAGCCAACATGGGACAGGGTTTCCCAACCCAAATGTCAGGAGTCCACTGAGCAATAGGTGCGGGGGAAATCTCCAACTCAAAAAAAAATAAAAAAATTATTCACTACTACCTTCTGACATCTCTATGGGGTTTAAAAGTTTAAGACCTTTTGGCCTTATTACAATTTGCTCTTTAAATGTGTAGTAGCAAAATAAAAAAAATTCTGTGTAACTGAATCATTAACAGGGCCAAACTGCAACATTCAGGTCTCTGCAGAGAGGATTATTAGGGGCTGACCTTTCGTTCATCCACACCAGGACTTATAAAAGTCTAGGGTCTAGCCTCACTGCAGAGCCCACACATCCTGGACACTATCTACAAAAACCCGCCACCAGAGACAGTTTCTTACCCCAGGCTGTCAATTTGGTGAACACCTCAGCCCCTGAGCAGTCGGCTACACTGCTGTGAAACCAAAATAAGCCTAGTTGCACTATTGACACCTGCCTTTTCCTCCAGTTTATACATTTATACTTGACGTTCGTTTGTTGTGCGTAAAACCAAAGTTAATTTCATCGTTTGGGCACCCAGTCTTGGCCAATGAAGATGATTCTGAAACAAGTGTCTTCAAAAATGATACCAATGTGGCGTTTCATCACTGAGGCCATGCATTCTTTGACGAACAGTGGGCCCTTTTTATTAAGGATGAAGACGGTATCTGTTGTACATCCTGGTTAAAGTGCATTGCTCTGAAAAACTGAGTGAAATCGGTCTTTCCAGAGATTCTTCAGCTCAACGGCTTACTTCATTCAAAAGGCTGGACTGGAGAAGGGAACGCAAAGTGATCTGAAACGCTTTAAGATGGAATAAGAAAAACTAAAACTCAAATGGATCTTAGGACTGGGAGACCAAGAAAAAGCTCCACAGTTACATGTGGGTATTGTGACGATTAGAAGATGCAGGAAGAAACCACCCTTGGAGTTTCTATATGAAAAAAAACAACATGGCTAACAATTTGCCAAAGGACACTTGAGCGACAGAGAAATTGTGCAACATTTTGTGGGCTGAAAAGCAATTTTTGGGCCACAGAGTTCACCAAAGGAATACCAAACACTGAACCATGCAGGCATCATGGTATGGAAACGTTTCTCATACTACCGTGCCAAGCATCTTAACCGCGTACCAAAAACTACGGATCTGTTTGAACAGATCTAAAAATGCTTGAATGGATCATGTTGCCCTTGACGTGGGTGTCGTAACAAGACAACTCCAAACATCTTATTAGGCTGAGCTGCGTCTTGGTTTCAGAAGGTAGGGATTAACGTAAAGGGGTGAAATCAAACACGCTGTGGGATGCGGTCCAATCATCCAGGGCCGTGAATACCTGTCCACAGGTGCCAGACGTCCATTCATGTGAAGCATTTTCAGAAGTCAGTGGTTTTACAAAGAAAGCGCTTCTACTAAATCTAAAAACATTTCTGGGTTTCTTGATGTTTGTAAAGAAGAGCACAGACGTTCATATTTATTCTTCCATCACGTTCTGTGGAATGAGAACAAATGTTTCTCGCCATTTTGCTTTGGAATCGTATGTATTGCGCTCTTCATGCATTCATACCCCTGGCAGGTTCAGTACGGTGGCCCTGAAGTGCAAACCACATCGACATATTGAAAGCCACATTTTGAAAAACGCAACATTACCTTGAAACAAATACAAATTTAAAAACAGCAAAATATTTAAATACACAAAAACAATGAAATTATAATTAAAAATTAAAAAAACAGGACAAATTTAAAAACATCAGTGATGTCTCAGGTTTCCCACTGGTACCTACCTCTTCCGATAGGTTAATGTCATCATGTTTTTTAAGATTTTGTTGTAGTTTGGAAAATGCAATTTTTTTCTATGTTGTGTTTTTAATTTGTTATTGTGTATTTCAATATTTTGTATTTGTTTCCAATTAATGTTTTTCCAGATGTTGTGGTTTTGAATATGTTGATGTTTTTTAATTTGTATATGTGCTTAGTTAATGTCATGTTTTTTAAGATGTAATTTGTGGTTGTGTTTAGAGATTTGTTGGTGTGGTTTGCACTTCAGGGCCACCGTAGTTTAGATTAAAATTCTTTTTCTTTAAACCAAGATCTTGGTTTCCAGTGATGAGTTGCAATTTAGGAAGAAAAAAAATAAATTTCCCCGTTTTTTAGGCCCTTCTTAATAATCATTGGTGCGTTCGTGTGCAGATTTTTTGTATCTATCAGCTGGTATTTTGATGATTTATTCTTTGTGACGAGCGACAAGTCTGAGTTTAGGAGGCCTCGTTACCATCACCCTAATCTTTAGCTTTCCTTGCTTCAAGCTTCCTGAACTCAACCAGTAAGTATCGTCACATCTGTCATGGTACATTTATTTAAATAAATCCCCAAAAACAAGTTTGTATAACAGAAAATTCATTTATTTAACTTCAAACGATTGTTTTGAAATAAAAAGTTCAAATGAGTGAAACTTTTTGGTCACTGATTCAGCTGAGCGTGACGGTACAGACCTCCAACACAACTGTGCACAACGCAGACAGACATGCAAACGAGTATAAAAGGGGCGGATCGATGACGGCTCATCCAGCGTGGCTGCGGGTCACAGAGCCGCTCACATCCCCATCACAGCGGGGAACACAGCGGCGCCTGTTGGGGGAAGGAAACCTGCTCGGTCCAGACTCTTTCGGGTAATCAAGTAAACATCTCTGACTGATGCGCTCTGAATCTGTGGTGCTTTGTTCTACCTTGACCGTCTCCAGTATCCGAGTCGGGGACTTTCCAGTCCAGCTGGCGGCCTTTTTCGTAGAGTCCCTTCAGGATCTTCCTTACTTCGTCGCTCCCACCTCCGCGACTGAGCTCCAGGTACTTCCTGTACAGCTGCAGGGCGGTGCGTGCGTCCTCTATGCTGTCGTGGGTTTCCCCCTGAATGTTGAGATCTATCGGCACAACAACAACAAAAAAAACCAAACAACGATCTGGCATGACCAGCTGTCACAACTCCCGTGGCTGTTTTCCAGATTTAATAAGCGTTCATTTCCAGTTTGGATATTCCAGGAACACAGGAGAGTCAGAGAAGGTGGATGCAAGGGAGGTTTATTTGTACGCCGCCATTCTCACACAATTTAAAGCGCTTCAAATGTTTTCTCTGTTATACAAATAAGGTGGAAAAGATTACATTTTTGCTTGAGGTATAATTAGATTTTAAGACCTGAAAACACGTAAAATCTTACAAAAAAACCTATTGAACGGATTAATAAACTGTATGAAAAACCAACTTTAGTTCTCTCAGAACATAGACAATCTCTTTCAAACGGAGGCAAAAAAAATAAAATATTGACTCTTTTTTCTTGGCTTACCCAGAAAATACCAAGCGAGGAATCTCAACGAGATCATTCTCTTGCGAGGCAAGTGGAACAAGTGGACCGTGTCGACGACTTGCTCTTTCGGCACCTTGGAGACAGCAGATATACAGGGATGCACTAATGCATAAACGAAAGGTTTAAACTCAAGTGGAGGAAAACAAACATAAAAACCCACCAGAAGATTAATGACCCGAAAGTCCTTCTGCAAGCCGTGGCCGACGAAGCGAACTCCGGTGTCGATGAGGAAGCGCAGCTTCAGGTACGTGGACTTCAGGGTGGTCAGATGCTTCGAGGAGATTTTTGCATCCAGATCTCCTGGTTTGATTCCAGAATACTGAGTCAAATAGTCGACCACCTGAAAAAGAAATAAGTCAGGCGCGTTGCTAGAATCTTTTCATCAGAGATGCACCTATCAGGCCCGGGGGTGTCTCAAATCCTCGAGAGGCCTTCGCACGATCTGGATGACTGAAACCTGAGGGATAGCAGCCATTGGATCCAGGTGTGAAGGATGAGGGATGCATCTAAAAGCTGCAGGATGGTAGTTCTCACACAGCCCTGGATAAGGCTTCTCTCTCTGGTCAATGATGACCCTTGGTTTACTTCACTGCACTAAAACTAAAAGTAACATTTTCATGAAATGAGCGTATTTGTCCTTGATTTACATGATCTGCCAGTGAAATAAGATTTTTACACTTAAAATAGGAACAACACAGCTCTATCCTCTTATTTCTTTAGCTATCAGGCTTCTCTCCTGTGGAACCAACTCCCAGTTTTGGTTCGTGAGGCAGACACTCTGTCTACTTTTAAGACTAATCTTAAAACTTTCCTTTTTGACAAAGCTTATAGTTAGAGTGGCTCATGTTACCCTGAGCTACCTTTATAGTTATGCTGCTATAGGCTTAGGCTACTGGAGGACATGAGGACCTATTTTTCTCACTCTACTGATTTCTACTGTTCTCCAGTTTTGTATTGTCTGTTGTCATTTCAGCTTTTAACTTTTTGTTCTCTCTCTTTTTTTCTTCATAGTAGGTACACCTGGTCTGGCGTTCTGTTAGCTGTGAAATCATCCAGGGAAGACAGATCACCACTATAACCATCTAATGTAGAACAGATTACTGGATCAATGTGTGCTTCTGTGCTTTTTTGTCTCTCTTGTTGTGTCTCTGCTCTGTCTTCTGTAACCCCCTGTCGGTCGAGGCAGATGACCGTTCATACTGAGCCCGGTTCTGCTGGAGGTTTTTCCTTCCCGTTAATGGGGAGTTTTTCTTTCCTCTGTCGCTTCATGCTTGCTCAGTATGAGGGATTGCTTCAAAGTCACGGACAATGCAGACGACTCTCCCTGTGGCTCTACGCTTCTCCAGGAGTGAATGCTGCTTGTCGGGACTTTGATGCAATCAACTGGTTACCTTATATAGGAACATTTTTGACCAATCTGTATAATCTGACCCAATCTGTATAATATGATTGAATTTGACTTTGGAAAGTGCCTTGAGCTGACATGTTTCATGAATTGGCACTATATAAATAAAATTGAATTGAATTATTTCTAGTCCAGTATATCTAACTATCTTATTTTAGGGGTCAAAATACTCTTTCCATTGGCAGATAATTGTATTTACCTGCTCAAATCATGGATAAATACACTTATTTCAGGAAAATGTTTACTTACTTTTAGTTCCCTTTTGCAGTGTTTGAGGTTTGACCCACAGAGTTCGATTCTTGCAGCAGCTTTCCTCATAAGGACTATACACACATAAAAGCCTCTCTAAGCTATTTATTCAGCGACGGTAAACATGTGCAGCAGTTTCCTTCATGGAGGAACTAGTTTTGGCTCCACCGGCTCAATGAGGATTCAAGCTCATCTCCATTTATGCATCAGAGCATAAAAACTCGCATTTAAAAGTTTTTATCTGCTTTTTACTAAACACAAAGCAAATTGCCTGTCTTGGACCTGCTGATCTGAGCCGATCAAGAGAAAATCAGCGGATCAATTTATGTGTTACTCATTTTTTTACAGCTGAATCTTTGAAATCATTTACCGGGCAAGAATAGCCCTTTAATTTTACCGTCAGCACGACTGAGACACTACCGGAGGGAGATAGTTTAGACCGAAGCAATAAAATAATGCAGGGAACGATGCTTCACCTGCTCCTGAGTGGAGATGTAATCGTCGATGAAGGGGACCCCCTCGTTGGGACCCTGACCCCTCACACAGGTGATCCTGGCCACAGACATCTGGCTGGGTTTAATGGTGGACTTGGTGCCGTCGCTGCGCAGCTCTGCCTCTTCCTGCAGGCAAACACACCCAGATCATTCGGTGCTTATGTTCCAGTTTAGAAGATTTCATGTTTGTCATTTGAGTTTCACCCTTTCAGGGAGGAATCATTGAAATCAAAAGTTCCCTTTTATTCTTTAACAATAAAGAAAACGCAGCTTAACCACTGATAATCTTGGGTTTAACTATGTAAACTCTTAAAAAAAGACCACTATTTTTTTATAAGGACAATTCGTAAAGCGTCAGCTTACATGTAGCCTCGTGAGACCATCCTGATCTCGCGAGCTTTCAAGGTTTCACTCGCAGATCAGTCTGGCTACTTTCCGTTAAAGAAAATTTGGAGCCGTTCACCAAATGAACGTCCAATCAGCGTTGGCTTTGAGGCGGGTTGAGGTGTGACGCAACCAGAAGCGCGACAGTTCAGTCTAAAGAACATGGCGGCTTCAGCCGATGAAACTAGCGTTAGCGTGGCTATCGAGCAAGTTTTATCGGAATTACAGAGTATTACTTCACTGAAAGAAGAGCAAAACACTGCTCTGGAGGCTTTTCTCACAGGAAAAGATGTTTTTGCTCTTCTCCCGACTGGTTTCGGCAAGAGTTTGATCTATCAATTGGCTCCTCTTGTCGTGTTAGTACGTCATATGCTTCGTTGATCTGATTGGTTTATTTGGCCCGTCTATCACCAACATAGGCCAATCAGCTAACCAGTATTTTCGCCCCTTCCCAAAATAACTTAAACGGAAGGTTTCCAGATGGATATGCGGAGCAAATCCATCTGGCGGAGTCAGGTTAGCTTACATGCACAGCCATGAAGAGTGCCAGATAGGATCAGATTTATTATTCATCCTCAGTAATTGATCGAAAAAAAAAAACAAGTTTAGTTGTGTTTTATTAAACAGCTAAAATTTGGTCTCAGATCAAATGTATAACAATGAAACAGCAGGTTACTGTCAGAAATAAAACTCTCCTAAAGGTTTGGGTCCTTAATTTCTCATTGGGACATTTTTTTCAGTTTTATGAAGGACCCATTATGATATTAATCATTAAAATAATATTTCACAATTATTATGATTTAATATAACATAAATGCTAATAGTAAATATTAACTGTAAAGTAACATTAGCATTCCCACAAGTAAATATCTTTACTATAATTATTTGCAGTAGTTCTCCATCCATAATAAGATCTGGTCCAGGGAGCAGCAGCTCCAGGAGAGAAACACAGACATCCCGGCAACATCCTCCAGCTCATTCTGGGGGAACCCAAGGTGTTCCCAGGCCAGATGGGATGTGTAGTTCTTCTAGTACGGTCTGGATCTTCCCCGGGATCTCCTCACAATTGCTGGTAAAAATAAACCATGGGGAGACGCCCAGGGGACACCCTGACCAGATGTCCTAACCACCTCAACTGGCTCTGTTTGATGTGGAGAAGCAGCGGCTCTACTCGGAGCTTCCTCCGCGAGGCGGGACCATCGCTATTCCAGAGATCCCTCCACTGACCCAACATGTAGCTGTAAATCTACACATATTTCATGACTGAAGGCAGTCAGATCGCTGAATGTTGACCTCCCTGTGTGCCTGTTTCCCCATACGGCACGCTCACCTGGTTGAGGGTCACGAACTCGGCGTCCAGCCCCACCAGGTCCCCGGCCTGCGGCATTTCACTGACCATGAGGGGGATG
Organism: Fundulus diaphanus; assembly: GCA_037039145.1. Classification (NCBI taxonomy): domain Eukaryota; kingdom Metazoa; phylum Chordata; class Actinopteri; order Cyprinodontiformes; family Fundulidae; genus Fundulus; species Fundulus diaphanus. Next base: position 45,479,283 of record CM073129.1, read on the forward strand.
AACGTGGCGTGACTTTTCCTCTGCTTACGGGCCAGCGAGGCCTCCGTCAGCAGCACGCTGGCATCTATGGGATTTTTGACTGAAACGCAAAACATGCCGCCGTCTGAAAGACCCGAATTTAGACCTCCAATCGGATTTAAAGCCGTGACACTTACTGCGGAGATCGTACTTGGAGTGGTAGTTCCTCTTGGCGTAATAGAGGATGGCTGGCACCTTCCAGCTGACGTCAAACTGGGCAGCTTCAGTCTTTGGTGGAAAGCAAAGCAGAAAGTTCACAGCAAACACGATGCGCCAACAAATTAACCAAGTGGTAAGAGTCCTACCTTATCAATGGGTTCGATCAGAAAATCGTTGAAGAGGTACCACTGCTGGTGTGTGACTCCCTGGAACACAAACGTCATTTTAAACGTGAGTTTTTAAGACAAGAATCCATACGAAGCACTGTGAGACGTTACAAAGCTTAGAATATTGTTTCTTAACCAAACTCGGGTTTAAACGTCTCTAACGTGATCCCTGACATGTCTGCTGGGCTCCTTGGTCTTCAGTGCTGTTTGTTCACTAATAACGAACCTCTGAGGCCAGAAAGGAGGTCAGCTATTTACTGATTAGGCGACTAATGGTTTTACCTAGGGAAGGGGGGTCAAAACTTTTTTGTCACCTTGGACATAATTTGTTTTGAGAGCCAAATAATATAATTAAAAAAAAATACAACTACCAGAAATTTATATTGATTTGCTTCTTACCTGCTCCACAAAATATGAGCCTGCAACATTTTTAATAAACAAATTAGTCAGATCTTCTGCAGGAAATGGTTGTGTAAGTTATTGTAGATCCAAAACCTAAAAAGTGCTTTTTACACATTTGTGCCTTTTTAAAAGATGGTCATCCGGTTTGCAAATTCTGTTGGACTTGATTGGACAATTTCAATTTTATATATATAGCGCCAATTCATCAAGGCTCTTTACAAAGTCAAAGTCAATCAGATTATACAGATTGGTCAGAAAATTTCCTCTCTAAGGAAACCCAGCAGGTTGCATCAAGTCTTGACAAGCAGCATTCACTCCTCCTGAAAGAGCGTAGAGCCACAGTGGACAGTCGTCTGCATTGTTGATGGCTTTGCAGCAATCCCTCATACTGAGCATGCATGAAGCGACAGTGGAGAGGAAAACTCCCCTCTAACAGGGAGGAAAACCTCCAGCAGAACCAGAACCAGGCTCAGTGAACGATCATCTGCTTCGACCCACTTAGAGAGGACAGAGCAGAGAAAAACAAATAGCAACACAGTGTACATTTTTTTTTTTTTTTGTCTATTCTCAGCAATACGAACCGGAGCCGATTCTTTGAAAGCGCTTGCTACATTTAGCCAATTTTAATAAACAAATAAGAAAGCAGATATCAGTGCACCAAAGTTTGCATGAGAGTAAAAGCCACTGGATAGATGTGGTCCTATTTACTATGAAATGTGCGCTTAGTAAAATACAATTACTTTGTGCTGAACCCAAAATCTTCAACTGCGAGAAGATTTCAACTTGTCTGTTATAATTTTGCCCTAATTAGAAGTAAAAAAAGGGCAAAGTTGTCCAAAAAGTCAGTAGAGGAACCACACCCGTAGCGCCTCAACTAAGTTTTCAGGATTAAACCTGTGCAGGTATTTGGTTTACAAATTAAAGGATGATTTCATGATTTCCCTCTCCCTCTCTCTACTCGGTTTAAAAAGACATATGCAAAAAGCTTTTTTTTTTTATCATTGCAGACCTTTGGCAGGAGGTGTAGAAAAAGAACAAAAGATTTCAACTTGTCTGTTATAATTTTGCCCTAATTAGAAGTAAAAAATCCTAATTAGAAGGTCAAAATTATCCACAAAGTCAGTAGAGGGACCACACCCGTGATTTAGGGGTTTCCGGGGTAAAGAAGCCTAAAAATGAACGGCACACCACAAAAAATATGCTGATTTATCCCATAAAATCCCACAGAGATCCATAGATGTTTGTGTTTTTATTCCGACAAAATGTGCGTAAGTTCTTGGGTTGTGAATAGGTCTAAACGTCATGTTTTTTACCAGCTAACTTACCTCTTTCCTTTGATGGTACGTCTCACCCACTTTGATGTGTGCGACCAGGTTTCCGCCCGTGCGAGCGTCCTGGATGTGGGGCACCGTGACCACGAGGTCGTAGAGGGAAACCCCCTCAGCCTCTTCAGCGGCACTTATCTAGTCGTGGAGACGTCGCACAGAGTTACAGCCTTCGCAGACGTCTGAACGCCACGCTCACAGGTTCTACCCTTACTTCTTCTCCTTCGGACCAGCTGCTGATCTCCAGCCCCTGGCTTTTGCTGATGGACATCTTGAGGGTGGAGGGGATCCAAACGTGGCGCAGATCCTCGGCCCGGGTGTCAAAGGAGAAGCCCTCCACGCTGCAGATCTCCTCCCCGCTGCAGAAACACGTCAAAATGTGACTTTCTTCAAAAGTTGGACATCCGCTCTCTATATTTTCTATCATTTTGTTGCAGAAATAGCCAAAAATGAACTATAACCTTTGGCAACAAGATGAAATGTTCAGTCTTAGAGAGTGTTTAGGTGGCTATTTGAGTCCAAACTAATTTATCTGACAGCTGACACTTCTGACGAATGACATGAAGCTGATCTAATTAACTGCTCATCTGTTTTTCTGATAACATTCAGCTAAAAAAATAATTATTGCTCCTTAAATCCAGACGGATTTCCGAGTTTAATGAAGATGAGGTTAATTTTTTTGCTTGTTGGCAGGACACAATATCAACAAACCTATGTTTGATTGATAAAATGAGATTTTATCAGATTTTATTGTCCACCTGACCTCCTCCTTTATTTGACATGCAGAGCTTTATCGTGGGTTTCTGTAGAAATGAGCTTGTTTTCTTCTCTGGGAGCGTCCAAACTAACCCTCCAACGCTAGGATTCGTGACTGATTCCACCCTTCTTCGCTCACCCCTTGTCCTTTCTCTTTACAAACCAGATTTCTATGTTTAGACGTTAATATTGTTCCTAGTTTCCATGATTTCTTATCGCTCGGTGGCAAATACTGACTCCTGTTTCTACCCATTGCTTTCATTGTGCTTTTTACATTTTTAAAGACCATGTTGCTTCAAGTTTCCTATCCTGATGTTTTCATTTTTCCTCCTTATTTTGTCCCGGAGGATTCAGGACAACCAGCAGGAAGCAGTTTTATACAGATCTCTTGTTGGGAACATGTGTCCCATCGATAAACCAGCTGCAGCGCCTCAAATAAGTTTTCAATAAATAGACCTGTGCAGGTATTTGGTTTACAAATTAAAGGATGATTTCATGATTTCTCTCTCCCTCTCTCTACTTGGTTTAAAAAGAAATATGCAAAAAGCTTTTTTTGTTGCCATAAAGTCAAACTGTGAGAGGTTATCATTGCAGATCTTAAGCAGGAGCTGCAGAAGAAGAGCAAAACGTGATTTAAGATGATAAATCAAAGGTTTCGTACTCTAAGCACCACTCTGTAGGCATGGGTGGTGGCTCGGTGTGTTTTGCGGGCTCCATTGCCTCTTTCTGCATGGCCTTATTGTAGGCATACTGTAAAGAGACACAAGCAGAAAAGCCCGATTAGCTGAGAGGAGAAGAAATTCCCAGGTGAATAAAAAAAAAAAAAAAAGGAATCAAGAGTTGGTCACCTCTGCCTGAACTTTCCAGAACTCAGCCTCCTTGGCGCTGTTCACCTCACAGTTTATGACCAGGACATCCGGCAGACACCTGATGCTGCGTGTTTGCACCTGCAGTGTCGAACAAAAACGTAACGCCACCGTCTCCAGTGTCCAGTTACTGTCCTGGGATTTGACTCACCGTCGGCTGATACTTCTCACAGTTTTCACACCACGCCTGAGTGTTCTGCTCCAAACAGATGCTTTTCTTCAGAATCCCAGCGAAGTCGTACTCCTTTATGGCTTTATCTACAGAGTCACAGTGAAATTAAGATATAACATCGTCGATATTGACCGATCGACGTGGAAAACCACCTTAAGCTCACCCTGGGAGTTATGCTCTGGATAATGCATGGTGAAGAGCAAGGTGAGGGAGGAGCGCACCGTCTCCTTCCCACAGCGGCACAGGCTGCTGTTCTCAACTTCAACGCCAAACAGCTTCCCGATGGCGGACTCCGCCGAGGAACCCAGAGAGCTGTTACCAGTTCACAACGCAGACACAAGCCGTTCATCCTCCTCCTGACGTGACCAGGGCTGCACAACAAACCGACGTAGACCCAGAAGCTGCTCTCACCTGCTGCTGGCTCCCCTGTAGGCCTGCGGACCCTCCTGCTCCTGAGTCTCCTGATGAAGCTGGGTGAGGATGAAGCGGTTCCAGCTCTGGATCAAGCGGCCCAGTTTGGCCTTCCCGGTTTGCTCATCCGAGTCGGCGAGGATCAGACCAAGAGCCGAGGCTTCAGGGATGGTACGAAAGGCTCGGAGGAAGTTACTGGCCTGCAGACAGGGAAATGGAGTTAAATCGGCATGATGGGAAACGTAGGACTGCAACACAATGGGGAGATTATAGGAAGGAAGGAAGGAAGGAAGGAAGGAAGGAAGGAAGGAAGGAAGGAAGGAAGGAAGGAAGGAAGGAAGTAGCTAGGAGCGTCTAGGACTTTGTCACATCTCTGCGTCCGCAGCTGATTGGATGATCACATTGACCAGAAGAGTTTTCAACAACAGTGTTTCCACTCCTGTTCGTCCCATGCGTGCATGAAAATTTGTATTTCCAATGGAATTTTCTCATGTATTTATTTACATTATATTTATTCTATTTATTTTGGTATTTATAAAACTCAAATTGAATTGTTTTTGTGGTTTTGTTTGGTGCCTTTATCTTATGAGTAATAAAAAATATTTATATTGGAAAATATCCATCTCTCTGTGCTCTTTTTGTGATGTGGCGATGCTTTTATTCTTTCTGAGGAAATATGTTAACTCACAAAGGAATTGTATGAATTTACCTAAAAAAAATAATTTAATCAATGAGTCTGAACAACATGCAGATAAATAGAGATTTCTAAGAGTAAAAACTTTATTATTACGAGCTGAGTTAAAAGTTTTCAAGCTTGTCTGCTCAACTTGTAGCCAGATTTAGACAGATGCCTTTTCACCAGTTGACATCATGATTAACTGAAGTATTATACTATTATTATGCTATTATTATGAATAAATAATATTGGATTGTGTGGGCCCGAATAGCATTATTTTCGTTATAGTATTTTCTAAAACTGGAAATGAACTTGACCTGCTTGTCTTGCAAGGTGTCGTGAGGTGACTTACTGTAGATTGGTGCTTAATAAATAATTTGAACTGTGTTTTATTGACAGCTGTAGTGATTTTTCTAACAAAAGTTGTTTTTCTCAAGAGCACCAGATGTTTTCTAAAATGTGATGTTATTCCAGATTATCTTTTAAAAAAGAGAATAGATAGACAGACAGACAGACAGACAGACAGACAGACAGACAGGAAATAGTATTGAAGGAAGGAAGGAAACAAGAAAAAAGAGAGTAAGGTTGAAAAGAAAAAAGGAAGAAAGAAAGTGGAGGGAAACGAGGAATAACGGTTAAAAAATAAGGAGAAAGGAAAGAAAACAAGGAAAAGAAAGGAAACAGCTCGCTCAGAGCTGGAAACACTTTCCCCTGAATTTAGGACATGAAGCTGAAACCCACCTGACACGGATTTCCTCGCGACAAATCCAGCATGTGGAAGAGGAAGCCCAGCTCACAGGCCAAGCAAAACTCCTTCTGACACAAGTGGTTCTGGACCAGACACCTGATGGGCTCCAGGAAATACAACACCTGATGCACCAAAACAACACAACGACCAGTGAGCGCCGGCTTTTCGGGCCGGCTTCAGACGACGTCTGGACGGAAACTCGTGGCTCACTTACCTGAATCATACAGTTGCAGTAGGCGTTGGGGATGTGCGGCTCGAGGCCCGCGAACAAAGTTCTGTTGTAATGTTTGAAGTCAAAGTCCTCCAGCCCAAGCTTGGAGTATTTAATGGTGACCTGATGCAGGACAAACACATGTTTACCAACTCTGCCGCAGATACGCCAAGCAGGTTGTCTGAGACAGAGCGGCGTTTAGCGACCTTCCTGTACTTCTTGGGCACCATGCAGAGGTGCGGCTCTTCGTCACGTCCGATGGGCGACTCTGGAACCTGGTTGTAATTATCGTAATCCAGCTCCACGTCTTTGATTTTATAAGGAACCTGAAGAAAAAAAATGTAAAAAAAAAAAAAAATCACAATGAAAGCAACAAAAAATTAGGAAATGTCACTCGTGGCGTTTTCCAGCTTTGGTTCAAGCACCGGCTTCAGCTGTTGGGTCCTCAACTCCAATAAAAGGTCACTGCACCAAGACGTACCTTGATGCTGAGTAGTTAGACTAACTTAACCGATTTAAACCAGTTTTTTGAAGAGTTGTTCCTATGCAGGAGACAATTTAAAATGGTTTCCTGCCTGGTTTCGGGGGCGCGTACGAGGATTTGGTGCATAACCGATGAAACCGACGGTTTTCATGGTGCGCAGGATGTCTGGGTCCACCGGAGGAGCTCGTCTGTTGAAGAGAAACACGTTTTCAGATGAAGACCTTTAATCACGCAACACACTTATTATGCACCACTGTGATGCCTGTTTTATGTACTCCACTTCTAAATCTAAGCTCTCTTTTTACTCCTTAACTCTGGAGCGCTTCTCCTTTTACTTCAGTATGCAAGATACAAACTGTAACCAATGCCACGTGCAACATAACATACAATAAAACACAGACATCCCTCCCAGATTTAAGGTATATTATGAAGGCAGCGTCCAGCTACGGTTTTCTTCTTGGTTCCTTTGTAGGAGTTCACAGACACGGAAAACTAAGGCTGGTTATGTTAAAGCTTCCTCTGGTTTCAGCAGACCAACAAACAGACAAACAATCACACTCGTGATGTCGGTCAGTTCTTTCCCACTTCCCGTTGGTTTCTGTGGCCCTCAGTCCCAGGCCCACTGGTTCCTGTTGTGAGTCTTAAGAAGCAAGTTGTGAATGAAGAGTTTTATTCATTGCAAAATCTGAATTTCTTCCTAAAACTGATGGGAAACGTCAAATTTTAGCCACACTGTATTAATTGGGGAACCATCTTCGTCCTTAGATCAGCGTTTTGTTTTTTTTAACTCCAAAGGTTTCAGGAGGCCTGTTTTTAATCAGGAACCAGGGTCTTTTTGTGGGGCCCTCCTCAACGCACTTGTTCCCACAGCAAAAGGAACGAGCAACACAGTTACACTGGTTAAATATCTACCCCAGAAAAACAAATATTCTGCAAAGAAGAGGAAAATCTTGGTCTCTAGATGAAAAAAATGTTGAAAACCATGCATCATTCTCCACATGTATCACTTTGTGTTGGTCGATCACAGAAAATCCAAATAAAATACATTGAAGAGGCATGAAAACATTTACAATAGACTATAAAAGAAACTCTCTCGAGGTTTTTAACTGTAACCTAGTCTTAATGAAGCACAGATTTCTGCATTTAGCCATTAAAGCTGCGCAGACCAACTGTGGACCAGTCAGAGGGTCGTTTTAGGGTTCTGGACCCCTGATGTCAGATGTTTTATTTCTATTTTAAAGAACACAGTAAAAAAAAACGAGTGTCGTGAGAACTTATCTGCCCTACATCAATCCTGTCGTGCTAAATGGGGATATTACACCTGGGGATATTACATATTTCCTAAGAGGCTGAATTTTAACTACTGGTCACAATCACACATTCATGTTAATTAAACACACGTCACAATATTACATGTCACCAAAGAAAGATACGTAGACTTAGGTTAATAAGACTCAACATCCCCTTCCTACACAATGGATGCACTTTTTAATCAACACCAATGATAACAGAGATTTCTTTGGACATGTTGAAAAACTATGTCACACGTGTGCACTATGCAAACGCTCTGTCTGCGCCGATGAAGATCCACTCACATCAGGGTGTCAGATGCTTGAAACTTTAAGTGAAATTGACAGACGGACGTCACTTCTTGGTAATTGCTTATCAGGCAATTCGAGGAGATTTATAGAGCATTGAAAATGCATTCATAGATGGTGAGTTGATTCTCAAAAAATAAAAACCCATCAAAAACGTGAAGGTGACGTCACAATAAAATTACCGCACCCATCCAGACGCAGCAGAACACTGTAAATTACACACCCTTCATTACTCCTATGTTTTAGGAGGGTAGTAAAGTTTTTCGGTAAAGGAGAAGTAAACAGAGGCAATTTGCTCAATAAAACCATTTTTCCTCAAATTAGAAATAAAGAATTTAATTTTTTGCACTGGTCTCCGGATAATCTACCAGGGTTTTCTCTGTCTGCAAGAAGCCAAAGCAGAAATGCATTAAAACTGTTTAGTTGAGTATCCATCCATCCATTGTCTGACCCGCTTAATCCCTCATGGGGTCGCGGGGGTTGCTGGTGCCTATCTCCAGCGTTCACTGGGCGAGAGGCAGGGTACACCCTGGACAGGTCGCCAGTCTGTTGCAGGGCAACACAGAGACAGACAGGACAAACAACCATTCACGCACACACTCACACCTAAGGACATTTTAGAGAGACCAATTAACCTAACAATCATGTTTTTGGACTGTGGGAGGAAGCCGGAGTACCCAGAGAGAACCCACGCATGCACAGGGAGAACATGCAAACTCCATGCAGAAAGACCCAGGGATTTGAACCCAGAACCTTCTTGCGGCAAGGCACCAGCGCTACCCACTGCGCCACTGTGCAGTTGAGTAATGTCACCTAAATTATCATGTAACCCCTATTTTCATTCACTGCTCTGCACACAAAAAATGATTATATAAATCTGTTAAAGATTTTTTTAACACATTTTGTGATTTTTTTTTTTACCTTTAGTATGCAACTGTTAATCCAAGAAACCATCAATGGTTAATGCTTCGTTGATCTGATATTTCTGGGTAGCAAACCTGTGTTCTCAGCTCACAAAAGCTGCAAAAGTAGCCCAGTGTGCCCAATATGTACATAGAAGTTAATATGTTTGTAGGTTTTAAAGGGTTTGGCAGTAGTGCACCTTTTGATTTTTATTGTTTTTAGGCTGATGTCTGAGAAAGCTCATCGACAGCTCTGTTTTAGGAGGAGAAACGCATTTCAGTGGATTTCATTTGCAAACCTTAAATCTCAGATTGCGGCAGAAATGCGACATAGATGTGCAGCTGTTGGTGCTCGGGATCGGGTGGTACCAACCTGGGACTTGGTGTGGACAGGGCAGCCGGCCAGTCCGACATGAGCGGTTCGGTGCTTGTCAGCGGCATGGGGATGAGAGAGAGGGGCAGGAGGTCGTGAGTCCAGTCCAGCTGAGGCAACGTGTCCACAAGGCAGGGCAGAGGAAAGTCTGTCTCCCGGGAGTAGTCGTTGAAAGAGACCTCTGGGGCGTCAGACCAGAGGTGCACGCACCCCCCTGAATCCCCGAAAGCCAGGGCTTGTTTGCTCGATGAAACGTCAAAGCTCATGAGCAGCTGACCTACGGTGTTGACGTGGAAAATGTCTGCCACGTTGGCCAGACCGGTGGGCTCACAGAACTGACACTGACCTGGAAAAGAAACAGGGAGGGGACTGTCTGAATGCTCAAAAAAAGAGGTTTGAATATTTAAAAAGGAAATAAAACAGACAAAAGAGCTGGACAAAAGCTTTAGTTTACAGGTGAAATACCTGATTGTGAGATAATCACCAGGCGGGATGTGTAGGTGGGAATAAAGCGCAGGAAGAGGGGATCCACGTGCACCTGAAGCGGCGTAACAGCTCGCATCATGCGGAGGTCGTACACCATCAGGAAGCGGTCGCAGGCCAACCCGTTCAGACCTCGGCTGGAGAAACCACACGCAGCCAGAAGGTTTCCATGAACGTCGAAGTCCGACAGGCTGCCGGAGAACGCGTCAAACTCATTCTCCGTCTTAAAAGTGCGAAGATCCCGAAGGGTCACCTGTTGTGAGAGGTTGTGAAGATGAGAAACAAAGACGGAATAAAACGCTTCGCTTTTTTACAGCTGATCTTGCAAGAGTCCTCACCTTGCCGGAGGTGTGCCCACAGAAGAAGAAGCGGCTCGTTTGGCGCATTATTGTGACTCCGGGTATCTCAACTGTGAACTGATGAACACCCAAGACAGCAGAAAGATGGTCAAAGGCTTTCAGATCTCTCTCTCTCCTAATTAATACAACCCTGTGCCGAACAATGCTTCACCTTTTGAGTTTCTTGAACTGTATTCAGGTCAACTTCTGCAACGTAGTTCTGTAATCCACCCATGAGCAGCGTGTTGTTACCAGTCATGAGAAGACTGTGCATATCAGCTCCTTCCTCCATCCTGAAGAAGAAAAAAACCCAATGCTGCAATCATAAAGGGCTGCTTGGATCCAGCATCTGGTTCCAAGTGAGATACATTCAAACTCTGATTGTTAATTAAACATCCGGTAAAATAAATATTGAACATGTCCACGTTTTTATCAGTTTAAATATTCCCAATTAGGGAAATTGACATATAATTCACACCAGATGTCAGCAACAACACAATTAATCCACACATGACCCAAACTTCGACGTGCGTTATTGGGATTTTATATGACAGACCAACACAAAGCAGCACCTGATTAAAAAGTGGAAGGAAAATGAGCCTCAAGCTGATAGCCCCAATTAAAATCCCGCACCACCAGCTGCCTCCAGATGACACCTAATTGGTGAATAAACTCCACCTGTGTGTAAATGAATCTCTTTGTAAGCCCAGCTGTTCTCTGAAGGCCTCAGAGGTTTGATAGGGAACATTAGAGAACAAGCGGCAGAGGAACAGAGCAGGCAAGATAACGGTGTGACGTTTCAAACAGGGTTAAAGTGTTTCTCAGTCCCCTCAAACCCATCATAAATGACCAACCAAACCTAAACTCACAAACGGTTTAGGAGGGCTTTGATCAAAGAAGCCGCAAAGAGAACCGTGTTAACTAAGAAGGGGCTGCAGAGAAGCTGGTCAGAGTTAATAGTTAAGCTGAACACAGAGATATCCTGGAAGGAAGACTGTTAGAGGGTGCAAAAGACTTCAGACTGGAAAAGAGGATCGCCTTCCAGCAGGACATCAACCCTAAACATAAAGCAATCGTTTAGATCAAAGCACATTCATGCGTTAAAATGGCCAAATCGAATCTAACTGACTGCTGCAGGATTTCTAATTTGATGTTGAAAGATTCTCTTCATCTAATCTGAGTCACCTTGAGCAGTTTAGCAAAGAATGTCAGGGAGAAAATGTAAGTATCTGTATGTGAAAATGGTAAAAAAAAAGAAAAAGAAAAAAAAAACGAGGAAAGACACTCAGCTCTGAACTTCCAGCAAAATGTGGTTCAGCAAAGTAGTTGCGGAATAAAAATACAAGTCAAACAGTGATCTGTGGTCCTCATGATGCCGTTTGTTCACTGATGTTTCCCAGCAAACCTCTGAGGCCTTCACAGAACAGCTGGGTTTATACTGAGATTAAATCACACACACCCTCTAAATTGGATTGGATTTTATTTTCAAAACTATGTATAATTTTACTTCCACCTCACATTCACGCTGGCTACTTATTCTTGCTCTATCCCATAAAATCCCTATAAAATACATTAAAGTTTGTGGTTTTTACATTAAAAAAAACATGTAAAAGTTCAGGGGGTACGAACAATTTAGCCAGGCACTGTGTGCATTACGCCTGTTGCTATCCGGGTAATAAACATGGAGTCTGGTTAGTGGGTTTTTTTGCATCACCTACGGGTAATCAAACATAACAAGGCCTCCACGCGTGTAGCACTTCAGGTTGCTCTTGGAAAGGAACAACACCCCCGTCTCCAAACTCTGAATGTGTCGGATGTCATCTGTGGCGTGAACTTGAAAAGAGGAATGTCGGCCCATCGTAGGCCCGAAGTACGAGGTAACGTGGCCCTAAGTAGAGGAAATAAAGAAAGATTGGATTAAACGTATAAATTATAAACAGGAGACACTGCAGCAGCATCATTAGGGTCTCACTCTGTGGTTCCCCATCCAGAGCATCTCCTCCCGAAGATCAAAATGCGTTGCGGTGACTGGGATGCCAACTTCTGAGACCACGCTGTGGAGCTCAGAAAACAGTCCCTCCATCAGGTGGACAGGCTCGGGGACCGTCACAGTCAGCCCCTCCGGGTCCAGCTCCACACCCTGCAGCAGGTTTGGGTTGAGGTGAGGGTCCATGGCGGGCTCCAGGCCTGCCTCCAGAGTCCCGTGAAGGCTGGCCGGGTATTCGCCCATCCCAGGGTCGAGGCCGTCAAAGTTCATCATGGAACGAGCTACGGCAACCTACAGGAGTATAAAAGCTTCATTCACAACAGGCTGTTTCTCAATATGTGGTAGCACAACCTGATGCTTTTTTATATTTAATACCAATTGATCAACAGCACAAAATATCCCTTAAGTAGTGGTAAAGTTTGCATTTGAGTCAGAACTTGAGTAAATCTGAACTCTCTTTGATGAGCTGCAGTGCGGGCCAAGGCTGGTTACTGGTAACCAGGTATAAAGCTAGAACTTTTCTTAAAAGTAAAATTTTTAAAACCATAAAAGAAATGTTATGGCAACCGGTTTTTATGTTTAAAACTCCTTTATAAATGAGATACCAGAGAAAGTGCTGACATGATCTCCAACTGTTGAGTGATGCAGCGCTCACACTTTGTTCAATATTTCTGCTTAACAAAATCTAAATAACAGTGAGTAAATGTTACAGATATCTTTACTACACCCCTACTAATTAATATGCCACAATATTTTATCAACAGTAGAGACATTTTTTGCATTTCTGTTTTAAATAAAAGCAATATGCTAATGTTTTACTTTTTTTAAATTGCTCCTGTGTTCAAGAGTCTTTATTGTCATCATGTAACCATAATGGCATTTTTAGTGAGACACCAGCTCAGAGTTTACATACAAAGACACAAATCAAAGACATAAATGTTCAAGTTGAATGTACCAAACAACAACACTTGCCGGGAAGCTAAGAATGTCCAAATAGTCTTTAATTTGAATGTTTTTAATGCTTTGCCGATTGCGGCTATATGCTTTACATAAGGTGTTCTGGTATGAGAAACCACAGTTGAGTCTTGGTCGAGCTGGACTCAGGACTAGTCAAAACCACATCTGCAACATCCTTTTTTTTTTTTTTTTACTGCAAGTCAGCGTGAATTTCCTGGCAGCATTCAAAGGCAACCAGTGAGGCTGTTTACACTGCCAGCACTGCCTCATGTATCGTTATGTTAATAAAACAGGTGGTAAAAAATTTACCAGTGCAAACATATGGGTGTGTTTCTGTCCACGCAACACAGAAATAGAGACGGGTAACATGTCGTTGGGGATCTGCTCAGATACAAGGTCGGGTCGCCTAAATGTTGTGGTGTACCTGACTGAAAAGCTCGGTGCACCTTTGCATCCAGTTAGTCTGAAGCACTGTTAAAGGTTACCTTGCGAATGAGCTGCCACAGGCACACATTCCTCAAATGCTGCAACAACTCCATTTTTTTTATCATTACAACAATGATCTAGAATTTTATTTTTTTTCCAGTATCTAGCTGCTGGTCTTACAGCATTGCTTGAATAGCAGTACACCGTTGTCTATTGTCTCAAAGTTATCAATACCAGCTTATGTCTACCTTAGTTTAAAATTATAAACTGATCAAAGGAGAACTGAATTATTCTACACTGATGATGGGTTTTTCAAAACACTGATTTTGATTTGTGATAATTTTATCACTTGTCTTCAAAAATCCACAAAAATTAGGACTTCGAAGCATTCTTGGCTTCTGTCCAGGCGGAGTCCTGCTTAAAAACGAAAATCGTGCTAATTGGTCTGCTCATACCTGGACTGTATCACTACAAACAGATTAATTCAGCAAGGGACAACCCTGTCCAGGTTTAAGCATCTAACCATTACAGTTAAAGACACAGGCCTGATCTAAACTGGTCTGTGTGCCTAAAAGAAAAAACTAAAATTTGTTCCTGCTGAATTTTTATAAACAGAATTACATTTCCACATATTAAAGGCTGTGTTTAAAGGTCGATGTAATTATTTCTGGCTAATATATAGGCCAGTATTTGCTAAAGAAATCATCAGTATCAGCTTTACTGGCCAAGATTATGAGCACAAACAAGGGTCCAATTCAAGCGTCCACGGCGACCAAACATTAAATAAAAATATATCAACTTTACAGAAGATAAATTACGGGATAAAAGAAACAATATGCACATGTTTGTGTAGTAAACTGCAGTTAAAAAATACAATCTAACAGGCTCTAAATTTACTGGAAAAGCACTGAAGTTAAATATTTTTTTGGGGGGAAGGTGTTATGTAAAAAGAATAAAGGTCTCAGCGGATAAAAACTACGTCTTAGAGAATGTGCAATAAAAACCCAACAATTTAGACCAGATTAGACAGTTACAGATGTTTCTATGTTGAACTGGAGCTGGACAAATGTGGCTCACGTTGCATAAAAACCGCGAAAAAGTATTTTACAACAGGAGCCAAATACTACAGTAATGATACTGGTGATGGGGATGATCATCATGCGGTCAGCATCGTCAGTATGTATCAGTAATAAAAGGTTAAAATCACCCAACTGATTAGAGGTAAACTGCAACAACAAAAAACACACCAGCGTGTGGCTAGTTAAGCTAACGTTAGCATCGGTTTTGAACACGATGACATTAATGTACAGCAAAAACACCAACACTAACAATCAGCGTAGGGGAAAACTTTAAAATAGAACCCTAAAAAGTAAATGTAAAGTATTTACGAACCTTTTATTGAAACGTTTTGACATGTAGCTGCCCATGCTAACAGCTAACAACAAAAACACGGAAACGCTTCCGGAGCAAACCGCGGTGCGTTCAAGAGCAGCAGAAATTACATGCACACGCTGTCCCCGCTCGGCAGCAACGTTTCAACAGCATTCCCGCCACCTACTGGACATGAAAGGTGGAAAATGTCACACTGTGTAGTAGTTGTTGTTGTAATAATAATAATAGTTCTCTGGTTTGTTAAAATCACATAACATGGCATGGCCATGGCTTGGTTATTAAACTAGCAAAACGAGCAACAAATGTATGCTTGAACGCTTCATCGTGTACCAGTTTAGATAGTTAGCTTGATTGATTTATTTATTTTAAGTAATTTTTTAGAAAAAAATAGACAAATAAACATTTAGATAAATACACAATACAGCTATTTCTCTTTACATCATAAATCAAAACTATAAACACAAAAAATACATCAAACAACCCAATAAGTACAATAAAACAAAATGGTAAAACTAATCCGAGAAAATTGACTAAAGACACCCTAAAACGAGTGGGTGCCACAACACAGAAGACTTCAAACTCAACGCAGGTTTTCATGTTGGTTTTAGACAATTTAATAGTCTGCAAAAGCTTAATCCCCTCAATGCTTCAGTTTTAAGCACTGAGGGATGCATCCTGACAGATAATCTCAGTAGCTACTTAAAGCTTTCCTTTTAAAATGTCCCTTTTCTCCTTATAGTACCTTACTTATTTTAGCTGTTAGTAGGCTGTATAGAAGAGCTAAAATTAGAACTGCGAAAAAAAAAAAAAACAAGCACATTCAAAGTATTAAATGTACTTTTTTTCAATATGTAATCAATACACAGGTCATTTCTGAGCAATCGTAATTGCAGTATCATAGGGTTTGTTTATTTAGTGAGCATAAAAGTCCAGATGCATGGCGGGTGTTTGTATTGCAATGACCTGAAAGTATCATTGTGGAAGGGTAATATAGCGAGGAAATTTAATCTCACCACAATCGACGGGAGTTTATGACGTAATTTATAGCTCTATGTGAGTAAAGGTTTGAACTATGATATCAGAATCCCAAACAAGGTTGTTTTTTTTCTTTAAAGATTTGAACAGCAACGAGCGGAAAATTATTTACTCGTGTAATCCCAAATTAAAGCTATTTAATTTTCTCCTCTATATTATCTTTTTTATCACGTCATGAGATTCTGAAATATTAGATTAATTATATCATCTTTTATTATTATTATTATTATTATTATTATTAGTGGAAGCACAGACATTTGTCTCCCCAGTAACACTCTCCTCCTGTCTGCCATTGCCCAGGAGGCATCCTGATCAGATGCCCAAAACATCTCAACTGACTCCTTTTGATGCAGAGGAGCAGTGGCTCCACTTCCAATTCCTCCCGGATGACTATTGTTACTCAAATAGCACTCCACTGACTGATTTTTATTTGAACACATGTCTATGTAGTAATTTTAAATGCCTCAGCTTTCTGTTTATTTGCATCTTTAAAAGTACGATGATTTAGCTGTATTGCACAAGTACATAAAAGGAACAAGTGGCTGAGATCTTGTTGAAAACATTCAAGCTAAACTGAGACAAATCAATGTCTCAGTACAATATCCTTAGAAAAAAAACAGTCTTTATTAGTACTTTTCAGATGCATGGCAATAATTGTCCTTTCATGAATCAGCACATTTTAATCTAACATAAAACACATTGAACGTTATTGTGGTTTGTGGTTAAAATGCAGAATGCAGTGCATAATAACTGCAGTCAATTTTGTCCTTTTACAAAAATACTATAACAGAAAACAAACAAAGCAAAAAAAGCAGACAGTCAGCAGAAACTGGCTGCATTTAGTCCTTCTCGCACCAAATCTCAGAGTTCCCCATGAGAACCGTATATTCCACTTGAGCTATTCTTTTTTTTCTCTCCACTTCATTAAACGATTCTGTGTTAATCTGAAAGCACCAAAACCTCTTTACCTGTAACAGGATTTCAAACGAACAAACAAATGTCATGAAAGGTCTTCCCCCTTGCAGAACAACACTTTTAGCCACAGCAAATTGCACCGCTTACTCACTTAATTAGTCACAGCTAATTACTAACATCAGGAAATTACTCTGCGCATGTGGGAAAAATGAAGGAAGTGTGACACCTTCTGATCCCTTCCCTTACCATTCACTTTTCAGTAGAAGAAGAAAACCTCTTCTCTGGTAGAGAGCAGGGGAGAGCTGACAGACGCAGCTGGAAAGTTTGTGGACAGGTCAGCTCATTATAGTCTGGGTAATGTTGAGAATTAAAAAATATATCTTAGTGGGGGTGTCTCCCTTCTCTGTTGCTGGGTAGAATAACAGGGAGTTTTATTGCCCTGAGGGAGTGGTCAGCAGGAGAGGGGGTCAGTCATCCTCCCTCTGAGCCATGCAGGAGGAGTTTAAGGTTGATAAAAAGAGTCTTTGTTCAAAACTTACTTCAGACAGACAGACAGATTTATCCACCGCGGTGAGAACAACATCTTGTAAATGGTATGTACTCTGTCTCCATATTTAATTTCTATGAATTAAATATGTATTTAAACCGTTCTACCTCTGATTAATGCTTCCCCATTTATAGCCAAATCCGGAACTGGGAAAGATGGGTTTGTAATAGACATGTAACAGCAGGCCGGTAAAACCCCATCTTACATGGTGCCGAAACCCCTCGGATTTTGGCTGTGAGTGAGGGTCTGTTTGAAAATTGGACACGAAAAGAGGACTAATTCTGCAGCATCACCGGTCGACCGGAAAAAAGTAAGGAGATTTTTCTCCATTGGCAAAATGATGTGTAGGCTAAATTAAGTGATGCTGTGGTTTAAGAGACTCAATTCTCAAAATATCAGAGGCTGAACGGTATAACTAGGTTTGAATGGAATTTATGTTGAAACCGAGAAATGATTGAATGGGATTTATGTGTTTGTTTGCGTCAGAAAAATGTAAAATTAGATAGAAAATTAAATGGCAAGTAATCTTAGATGGTGAGGCTGTATGGGAAGGAAAATAGAAATAACAGCCAAGAAACTTAAAGAATAACAATTGAGAAACTTAAATGTTGAGATTGCAAAAAAACTTATTTAAAATCAAATAAAAAAGATAAAATACAAAGAATAAAAAGAGTCCCGAGATTTGGTCACCTCCGCACCATGACTGACGAGTCTGGTGAATTTAGGACTAAGATGGAGTGCTTTCTTTGGGGAAGGGGACACCCTAATGCAGCACAGCAATAGGACGGCCGAGATACGTAACATCTTTAAGTTGAGGCTAAGAGCAGCAAGACCTTAAGAGTGAGCTGTTATGGAAGATAAGAGATTAAAAAAAAAGGGATCCCAGGGAAACAAATAGAAGTTTGTTTTCTAGTTTTCGAAAAACGGGGTTTTTCGTGAACACGACGATTAGACGAGGAGATTTTAACATAAGGAAACGTTTCGTCGAGTGGAAGGGTATTAAAAGGAGAGGACCCTCTGCGCGCGCAAGGCTGTCTGTCTTAAATGTTATGTTTGTTATGTCTTGTCTGATGTTTTGAATGTCTCGGTAATATGGGATCCATGGTTTTGAGAGAAGGAGAGATTGGTTGTACCCTGCAACTCAGCGGAGAGTGGGGGTGTGTGTGTGTGTGTGTGTCTTCATGAGGGTGTGAATTTCTCTGCGTGCGTGAGCCTACAGATAAGAGCGGTGACTGGGGCGCAGTTTAATTTTGTTAAGTAAAAGTGATAAGTAAAAATATGGGTGAAAAAACTAAGGGGAATTTGGAAATCATTAGAAAAAAGGTCGATGCATTAATAATGTTTGTTGAAGTGCAGGAGAACTTTCAATGCAGTAAAACGTTTGAGGTATTGGCTGCAAGCTGATTGGGTGAGTTGCATTGGAGAGAGACCACGGCCTGCAGTTTGGTGAGTTTTGGAGAAAACTTTTTATTTTGAACTGTAGTCTAAAACTGTGGCGTGCACAGACATTTTGGGGGGCAGGTGCTCAGGAGGGGGGGGAGGGCACTTTTTAGCGCACATGGAACACTTAATTATATATTAAAAAAATACACACGCATGTTGAATGAAATTTGACTTTTATTTGTAACATTCTCTAAACGTGAGTTTTCAATGGAAAAAAGTCACACTACCAACAGAACAGACTAAAGCGTACTACTTTAAAGCAGCATCCTCCTTGGTGCCATGTCTTTAAAGATGTTGATGACCTCGCTGTGGTTTACCTCAATGTCTTTTTCAATGGCAAGCAGAAGAAGGTCAGAGAGCCTTTCTTCTCCACACAGGCTTCTTAGTTTAGTTTTGATGATTTTCAGCTTGGAAAATGATCTTTCAACTGAAGCTGTCGTCACTGGTAATGTTGTATATATTTGGATCATTTTGACAAAGGCAGGAAAGATCAGCTGGCCATTGTTTTCCCTCAGTATTGAACATATTTCTTATAGGTTCTTTGAAGTAAAGCTGGAGTGGAAGACCTTTAGTTCTGTCTTAAACTGCTCCTCATCTTCTCCATAGAAGATGCGGGCGACGCGCGAGTGACCGCGCGAGTTCACGTGACAAAGGAAGAGAGATAGGCTGGTCGGGTGTGCGCAAGGAGGTGGCTCATTTCGGGGCACTGTTTGTCTTTTTTAATGGCTCAGGTTTTCAAAAGATCATTTCAAAACCGACCTCAGTAAAATCTTAATATTCAGGGCAGTCAAATTTTTTACAGTAGCAGGCTACACACTATCAGGTAGGAGGGTGCACTTATATATATATATATATATATATATATATATATATATATATATATATATATACTTCAGACTGAACAGTGGCTCTGTGACCACTGTAACAAACAAACAAATAGCAATAGTGTAGTCGGTGTTGCCAAATTAGGCAGGTTTCCAACCAATTAGGCTTTTGAACACATTGAGCTAGAAAAAAATAGCTTATGGGCAGATTGTAAAAAAATTCGGAAGCTTTTCATAACATTTGTTGGGCTTTTAGAAAGAATTATTAACAAAATAGTCATTTATTTTTTAAATAAGTTGAATCTGTCGATCTGACATCATCAATGAATAATAGTTATAATGAATAATGTTGATTGTTATAATAAAACAAGAAAAGAATAATGGTTAATCAAGTGTTTGGTTAGTGTGAACGCCTAAGAGGGGTTGAGTTCTACTGATCAACTTAAAAATATTTCATGACTGCGTGTAAGAGAAATGTTTAATTGAGCTATACTGAGAGAAATTAAGTTCATATTAAGGTAGATTTACAACTCATGTTGGGAAGCTATTTATAATTTTTTTTTTCTGGGTGAAATATCCTGATTGTTAAAGAGATCTTGTGTGTTATTTGGTTGTCTGATTGTACATTTTGTTTGGAGCCCATATGCACAGTTTTTTTTCTTTGCTTCAGCTCAGTTGTGTGCTAATGACATGTTCTTATGTGTTTAATAGTTCTGTGCTTTTAACATGAGAGAGTTTGAGATTTGGGCTTGTTTTTTCTTTTAAGTTGGGCAGGTTTTATGCTGGTTTGGGTTACTGGAAACTAACAGTGACATAGGGTAACCTGTAGCGCTGTAGCTACATGCTAATAAAAATGAGCGCTGGTGTAAGGCTGAACACTGACTGAAGTAACAATTCTGACTAGAACAGGTTCTGTAATTACAGCAGCTATGAGAACAAGGAGCAGAACAAAGCAGAGTTCCCTTCTACCTGCAAGTAACTCAAGTCTCTTCAGTTTGGCAGTTTTAGTGCTTGGTTCTGCTCCTAGCTGTCCTAGCTAACCCTCCTAGCGTGAATGTTTACTCCAGTTTAGACTTCAGTGCTGACATTTCAAACAGAAATTAATAGCGCTCCTTCCAGCTCGCTCTCTGCTTCGTTGTCACTTCTTGTAATTGTTTGGTAATCAGACCAAATTTCCATCCCGCTCTACCGACACCAACGGTGACCACAGCCGAACTGCGGCGGCGACTGAAGGCTATGACTCGGTGTCCCGCCCCTCTCCGGCTGTGATTGGCTAGCATGTTGCCTTCAGTCGTTGATTTGATTGGTTAAATTGTATGAGTGACACATCAAAGATAGTACTAAAAGGACGATGGCCACTCCGAGGTAAAAAAAAGAAAAGAAAAGAAGACGGCTTCCAGTCCAGGGTCTGCTCCGCGCTCAACCAGAAGGCACAAATATCGCTCCATTATATAATCGGGGAAATGTAGGCGGCAGCAAGAGCTGCTATAGACGGCGATTTGCCGCCGTTGACCGGCTACTTTTGACTGCCCTGAATATTAATAAGTTAAAAAAAAAAAAAAGTTTCAAAAGGGCATTTTCGTTGATAAAGGGCAAACTTCCTAGTGCTTTAGCACCACCTAGTGTCTATGTATGCACGCCCCTGGTCTAAAAGTTAGAAAGTGGTTAGAAGTTTGGAAAAGTTGTTAAAAAATTTGGCAGAACATTGAACATCTGTTTGAGGCATTATAAATTGGGAAAACACAAAAAAGGGAAAATGCCTTCTGTTAGAGTGTAATTTTAACTAGCATTATCTATTGCAAAATAGCGTTTTAAAATGCCTAATGAATATATATACTTTCAGACATGAAATATAATTTGCGATTAAATAGTGATTAAATGGTTTTCATTGTTTGATAGCCCTAGTTATAATAGATAAATAAATAAATATAATTCATCAGACTTAACTCTAGCTGATTAATAGGGAGCAGGAAATAGCCACCCTATAAACTTTTGCTCATTTGCAGGCCTGGGAAAACACAAGTAAGCAGAACTACACAGAGTTAGAAGTTAAGGTTAAACTGTACATTAATAGTGTGTGCAAACTGATATTGTGGTTGATTTGATCGATTTTGTTAACACTGCATTTAGTCATGAGTCAGTTTTGAAGTGATCCTCAAATGAACCAGCTAAAATTGAGGAATCTATGACCAATGTTATTGGTTTGCATTGTTTTAGTATAAATACTGATATTGCAGAGCGCCAGAACCTAGTAGAAATAGAAAATATTACGGGATCATCACAGGACGGTCCCCAAATTATTCATTATATGTAATCACATTTTCATAGTCCCACAAAATGCAGATGCCCTTGTTACACAGTAATTTAGAGCCCGAGGAATCTTTTTTCTTTGTTCATTTGGTAATGTGCAAATTCTGGTGAATGAACTTTTCAACATCAGTTGCTGGTGATTGTTTGTGGCCGGCAGTATTTGACTTAACAATTTACTAAACGCAGGCGCATAACTGATTTTAGAGCTGTTTTACAATGTACCTTTGGTGTTTTTTATATTTTCTCCTTGATAGATGGAGTTACACAGCATTTTCTTTATACACTTTAGCAGAAGGTTCCTGAGTTTGACTGGGACTCTCGATATCTTCTGAAAAAATCAGTAGGATGGATCAAACACACAGGTGTGGATCCTAAATAAATCAGTCCAATTTAGGGGAATTATTTAGAGTAATAGTGTTTAAAAAAAACGTGCCCTCTTCAATATCTCAGCTGATGATTTTAAATCTTGATACGCTCGCTGAGACAATATTTGATACACCATTTGCCTGTGACTCAAAGGAAGGGTGATACACAATGTTTGAGTTTGTTAATTACTAAAAGTTGGTAAAATTACAGTTATTGGAAAACAATATAGGAAGGAGTGACAGTAAGCAGCTGATTCCATCGAGAACTGTCTCTATTTTAATTTAAGGTGGGGGAGCTCCCTCCCCCCTGTTTTTCTTTTCTATCTTAATTTTGTTACAGGTCTGTTCGTTCTGGAGTATGGACACGGCTGACATGAGACGCAGATCAGTGCCGATTTGGGGTTGGAAGAATAAAACTGAGCATTTACAGCCGATATGTGTATCGTGGGGCACCCATCACATCTGGGACAGTTGCTTACGCTGGACACTGGGCCAAGGACTGTTTCACATCACTAAATCCTGGCAAGAAGTCCCAATACCACCTCACCTTCAAGAAGGTCAGTGCCCCATCTAGGGGATAACGCTCCCAAGAACAATGTTTCCTCACCCTGGAACGATGGCCAACGCCTATGTACCGCACAGATCCTAAGCTGTCAAAGAAAAATGACTGTCTGCATACACTGGAGTTGAATGTCTCATCCAGTTTCTGAGTCGTGGACCAGAACTTTGTCACTGAGGTGCATCGACAGCGAATCACTGCAACACGTGGGGGACGAAATGTGGAGTTCCATACATGGAAGCTGTGAGTGCAACGTCTAAGCTCCAATCTCTCTTCTGCCTGATCTGCTGAACATGTCAGTCCAGTCCATCTCAAGGACCACAGACTGATAACAGACTTTTTGTTAAGGTAAATGGATTGGTGCAGGTGATAAATTCTTAAGGCAGCCGATTGGGCAGATACCAGCAGTACAGGTTTGCGGTTTTGAAAAATATACTACTGTCTCTTAAATTTTTTACTATATAACTGATATGTTCCTTTTAAACATGAGTTTTAATTCTATTATGTCCAGGACCATATTGCTCATAATTAAATAGCAGCAGGTGTATTTTACCATATCTTCTATGGGCAGACAATCCACAGGGGTGGGAATACATTCACGTGCTCCACTTCTACTTAGGTTTCTGTGAGTTCTAGATAACAACTGCATGTCATAAATTTTCACAAGGGGGGTTGCGACGTCCTGAGGGGACAGGTTTATTACATGGGCCTCTCGGTAAGCACAGATGTGTCCTGCTTGGGACATTCTGTTTTTAAACAACATAGGTTAAACGGATCTGTTAGGTTCTTTCTTAAATAGCTCTCAAGTATTGAGATTTTTCTATTGTACAATATAACTGTTGCATGCTAAAACTTATCAGATTTTCACCAGACTTTGCCGTTACCAGGTGTTTTATTCAGGTAAAACCCAATATTTTATCAGTATGTAAGTACCTTGGAACTGTCAGCATTCTCATACCATCAACTTGCTGTGAGACTGATCTTATAGGACTTCTTGTAGATTTGTGGGTTTATGAAATTGCATTAAGTTTTGATCGGAATCCAGGATATAGGGCAGTGTTTTTCATACTTCAATTCAGATAATTATTTACAGTTGATTGATTCCCTGTGGTGACTAATACTATTCTTTGTTAATGTTTTGTAACAAAATTAATTTTGTTCCAAGCAGAGGGATATGACATAAACATTTATATGATAACATTATATCGTAAAGTTATATAGATCTTAAACTTTATATCAACCCTTGGCACAAGTACTTCGGAGGAAGGATTCTTGTGCAGGACACCACGGAGGTATGTAACTGCGTTGTAAATCAGATAACGGTTGTTTAAACAAAAAGAAACCCCCCACAAAAGACCTTACCCATGGCTCTCTGGAATGTTTGTTAAGTGACTCCCAAAACAGAACTATAAATTAGATTTAATGAGCGGAGTGTCAGACACCACGTATCTGTTATAGATAGATTATATGAGGGGGTTCTTGGAAAAAGGCTTAAACAGTTTAAGCAGGCCAAAAAAGTGAATGTTAAATTAAACAGAAAAATTACATAAACTACAAAAAACTGGATAAAACAGAGATAAACAGAGGGTAATTTAATGCATATTTAGTTTACTTTAAAACCATTGGTGTGTCAGGAAGGTTTGTTAAGGATTCAAAGCCACGTATATCTGTTGCAGTAAACTGGATCAGGATTTGTAACAACTGGATAAAATGATAAGAAAAAAAAATAGGAATTTTTTTACAGCATAGACATCTGAGTAAATGGTACAGAAGTGAGGTGTGGTGACTGCTGAAAGGTTTTGTGTGGAGTGGAGTGCTGAATGGTAATCTTTAATCTTTAATCCAGAGAACATTCTGACATTCTTACAGGAAAATGTACTTTGATTTCAAATTAAATTAACTAATTTTGGATTCCACAGACATGGCGATTCCCACCGGAGGTATAAAGTTTTTGTGCAGGCATTCTTTTGCAGGACAATCAGAGGCCCAGCGTCAGGAAAGAGGAATTGCGATAAAGTGTCTCATTAACTATTGCATTTCTAAAATAGGTTTCTCATAGGATGGAGAAGGAACAACGGGAAGGTGGTAAGGATTAATGGGGAGAATTCTAAACACAATTGGTTAAAGTTCTGTGCACAGACTACATTGAAATTGGGGTGAAAAAGATGTGAAGTGTTTTCTTGTGGGAGTGTTCAGTTAATTTCATTACAGGATATGTTTCCATATGACTGAAAGGAGCTTTTCGGGACCGAAGTCAACCTCCGGAATTACAGGTAGCACACGACATTTGATATCTAAAAGATTGTCGTAAGTTTCAGGTTGTATTGGAGACATTAAATTAGGAGAAACGGGAGGGGAAGTCCACTCACCCCCGACTTCGACGGAGTGCACGCTAAGGTTATCGACAAGCAGATGTGGTGGGCCAGAGGTCAGGGGCCCATCAGACTCCAGGAGCCGTGTGTACTAGCCACCAGAGGGTTCAAGGACAGATCACCGGAACAACTTATCTCGCAGAGCCACCCACGGAGGGCCAGCTGGGATTTTGTTTTGTTTTCGTTTTTTATTTTTAATAAAGATCAACATACAGTTCTGTGGAGACCGCGGTTGGAACACTGACTCTTTACACCATCTTCTTTAAAGGCGAGAAGAAGACATCTCCGAGATGCAACAATCATGACAACAATTGAATGCATTGTGTAAAAAAAAAAAAAAAAAAAAAGAAAATGAGAGTTTTGTAACCACTGCATATGTCTTATAAGTTCCATATTCATAAGGTGTTCAATATTAGTATCGTTAGAATCTTGGTTCTGCATTGCATGATAATCTTTTTATTCTGTGGTTTGATCTGAGTGTAGTGCTTTCATGGGTTATCTTTATTTCTAAGAAGTATTTTGTTAATCTAGGTTAGGACTCTTAAAGTCATATTTAGATCATATAATAGTTTTTGGTAGTTGCACATTTATCTTAGCCTTGCACCTCTCGGATAAAGGTGCTTACTTTTCTTAATTCTAGTAGGTTAGAGATTCAGATAGGTTTAGTAGCTTTTTAGCTCATACTTGGGTTATTTTACATTTAAGGGGAACATTTAAACTTCATTTGATTTCATAAGTCGCCAACAGAGGGGACAGTGGGTTACAATATTACATCTTACTATTTACACTTTGTTTAAGGGTTTCAAGACATGGACTTAGTTTAGCCTAGTTATTGGTTTGATTTGTTAATCAAAACAGAGGGAGTTGTTGAGAATTAAAAAATATATCTTAGTGGGGGTGTCTCCCTTCTCTGTTGCTGGGTAGAATAACAGGGAGTTTTATTGCCCTGAGGGAGTGGTCAGCAGGAGAGGGGGTCAGTCATCCTCCCTCTGAGCCATGCAGGAGGAGTTTAAGGTTGATAAAAAGAGTCTTTGTTCAAAACTTACTTCAGACAGACAGACAGATTTATCCACCGCGGTGAGAACAACATCTTGTAAATGGTATGTACTCTGTCTCCATATTTAATTTCTATGAATTAAATATGTATTTAAACCGTTCTACCTCTGATTAATGCTTCCCCATTTATAGCCAAATCCGGAACTGGGAAAGATGGGTTTGTAATAGACATGTAACAGCAGGCCGGTAAAACCCCATCTTACAGTAACTAAAGGGTAATCTCACTTCCTCAGCCCTGCTGATGAGCAACACGCATCAGATTGTATTATTGACATCCGTGATGATCCTTTAATTAGTGAAGTTAATTAGTGAGATATGAAGTAATAAACATAGTCCTATCCATCTTTTTTATTTAATCTATAGTAAAGCTTTTTGGACATATCAGTTTTATTTGAGTATTGCTTTAAAAGTTGTTTTTTTTGGCAGGATTTTTTCCCACCTACGTTTTCAAATGACCAAGTTTTATTATCAACAGACTCATTCATTGTTTTTGTTACAAGTTACGCAGCCTCATTTATTTATTTATTTATTTATTTATTTGGTTGGGTGGGGGTGTGGTGGGGATGGACTCACCTGACGGAGTGATGGAGGAAAGTCCTTGCTGAGTCACGGTTTGAGGCGTTACCTTTTTAAAAAGCTGCATTCAGCTGCCATCAAAACAACGCACCCATCCTGCCACGGGAGCAGAGCACCGGACACAGCCCTCCAAAGACTAACCAGAAAGATAACCTCATGATGGATAATTGCATTGCCTTGTTCGCTGCTCTCCTCTTCGGGTTTCTCCGCGCAGCATCTGCTGCGCCTGCTTTGCACCACGACTCGTGCGCCCAGGTCCGCGCCAGCACTCTGGATCTTAATCAATATGCCAAATCTGCATCAGTTAAGGTGAGGGTGTCATTAGATACGTGTAAATATGACAATTAATTGAATTAACTTAACTTAGGAAAGTGTTATATAACTATACTGTTTTAGTTATTGCAGCCTTCTCATTGCTGAACTTGTGTGTCTCCAAATGTTCTGCAGGCGCGAAACGGCTCAACAGATTTGGCACACATCTCCAGCTCCCTCGCCTGGATCGAAGCAAATGACATGTGCGACCCCGGGAGCCTCAAAGAAAACTCTTTGGTAACCTAATATAAATATTTAGAATACATGCAATACTGGCACAATCACAAGCAGCGATGGGAACTATTGTAAACTGAATTAAAAGGGGCATTTGCGCTGTTTCTTCTTCAGCCATGTGTCCAGAAGATCTTTGGTGCGCTGACGAGCTACACCTCTGCCGTGAAGATGATTTCTGCATTTGAAAGCTGCTCTGAGCTCACCAGCGCGGTGCAGCCAGCGCTGAAAAAGCTGCACAGAGACATGGCCAAATGTCTCAGGTCACTGGGAGGGACGCATGAGAAGGTGGGCTTCACCACCGGGGTGTGATGGAGTGGAAAAACATAAAACTTGAAGTTAGAGCCTTTCTGATCCTGCTGTTTGTTTCCAACAGGAGCACCATGGAAGCGAAGAGGAGCCCAAGGCTGCGGAGCTCTGGAAGGAGCCTTACCTGTGCCGCTACACCTTGGACCGACTCTTCTCCTTCTCCATCCTCACTGCCAGAGTCTTTGCTGTTGGTGACCCGGCTCGTCACTCGGGGGGCTCGGCTCAGCAATGCGTCTAGGACTTTGTCACATCTCTGCGTCCGCAGCTGATTGGATGATCACATTGATCAGAAGAGTTTTCAACAACAGTGTTTCCACTCCTGTTCGTCCCATGCGTGCATGAAAATTTGTATTTCCAATGGAATTTTCTCATGTATTTATTTACATTATATTTATTCTATTTATTTTGGTATTTATAAAACCCAAATTGAATTGTTTTTGTGGTTTTGTTCGGTGCCTTTATCTTATGAGTAATAAAAAATATTTATATTGGAAAATATCCATCTCTCTGTGCTCTTTTTGTGATGTGACGATGCTTTTATTCTTTCTGAGGAAATATGTTAACTCACAAAGGAATTGTATGAATTTACCTAAAAAATAATTTAATCAGTGAGTCTGAACAGCAGATAAATAGAGATTTCTAAGAGTAAAAACTTTATTATTACGAGCTGAGTTAAAAGTTTTCAAGCTTGTCTGCTCAACTTGTAGCCAGATTTAGACAGATGCCTTTTCACCAGTTGACATCACGATTAACTGAAGTATTATACTATTATTATGCTATTATTATGAATAAATAATATTGGATTGTGTGGGCCCGAATAGCATTATTTTCGTTATAGTATTTTCTAAAACTGGAAATGAAATTGACCTGCTTGTCTTGCAAAGTGTCGTGAGGTGACTTACTGTAGATTGGTGCTTAATAAATAATTTGAACTGTGTTTTATTGACAGCTGTAGTGATTTTTCTAACAAAAGTTGTTGTTAAGCTAAAAAAAGGGAATAGATAGATAGATAGATAGATAGATAGATAGATAGATAGATAGATAGATAGATAGATAGATAGATAGATAGATAGATAGATAGATAGATAGATAGATAGATAGATAGATAGATAGATAGATAGATAGATAGATAGATAGATAGATAGATAGATAGATTGTTTTCAGTAGGATTTTTTTAACCTACATCTTTAAATGACCGAGTTTTATCATCAACAGAGCCATGTTTTTGTTACACGTTACGTAAACTGATGTTTTTTGTAACTCACCTGGGCGACTGATGGAGGAAAATCCTTGCTGAGTCAGCGTTTGATGCGTCACCTCTTCAAGTTGAATGCCAGCAGGCACCACCTCTTCAGCTTAAAAGTGCTGCCACCAGAACAACGCATTCATCCTGCCACGGGAGACGAGCACCAGACACAGCCCCCCGAAGAAAGATAACCTCAAGATGGATCATTGCATTGCCTTGTTCGCTGCTCTCCTCTTTGGGTTTCTCCGCGCAACATCTGCTGCGCCTGCTTTGCAGCACGACGCGTGCATCGCGGTCAGGGACAGCATTCTAGATCTTCCCCAATTTCTCAAAACTGCATCAGTTAAGGTGAGGGTGTAAATATGACAATTAATTGAATTAGCTTAACTTGGAATGGAATATAATTATACCTTTTATTATTATTATTGCAGCCTTCTCATTGCATACATTATTGAACTTGTGTCTCCAAATGTTCTGCAGGCGCGAAACGGCTCAACGGGTTTGGCACACATCTCCAGCTCCCTCGCCTGGATCGAAGCAAATGACATGTGCGACCCCGGTAGCCTCAAAGAAAACTCTTTGGTAACCTAATATAAATATTTAGAATACATGCATTAATTGCATAATCATAAGCAGTGATGGGAACTAGAGGATGCGTTTGCGCTGTTTCCTCTTCAGCCATGCGTCCAGAAGATC
Organism: Fundulus diaphanus; assembly: GCA_037039145.1. Taxonomy (NCBI): domain Eukaryota; kingdom Metazoa; phylum Chordata; class Actinopteri; order Cyprinodontiformes; family Fundulidae; genus Fundulus; species Fundulus diaphanus. The sequence continues at coordinate 45,508,930 of CM073129.1, forward strand.
TTTGGTGCGCTGACGAGCTACACCTCTGCCGTGAAGATGATTTCTGCATTTGAAAGCTGCTCTGAGCTCACCAGCGCGGTGCAGCCAGCGCTGAAGAAGCTGCACAGAGACATGGCCAAATGTCTCAGGTCACTGGGAGGGACGCATGAGAAGGTGGGCTTCACCACCGGGGTGTGATGGAGTGGAAAAACATAAAACTTGAAGTTAGAGCCTTTCTGATCCTGCTGTTTGTTTCCAACAGGAGCACCATGGAAGCGAAGAGGAGCCCAAGGCTGCGGAGCTCTGGAAGGAGCCTTACCTGTGCCGCCACACCTTGGACCGACTCTTCTCCTTCTCCATCCTCACTGCCAGAGTCTTTGCTGTTGGTGACCCGGCTCGTCACTCGGGGGGCTCGGCTCAGCAATGCGTCTAGGACTTTGTCACATCTCTGCGTCCGCAGCTAATTGGATGATCACATTGACCAGAAGAGTTTTCAACAACAGTGTTTCCACTCCTGTTCGTCACATGCGTGCATGAAAATTTGTATTTCCAATGGAATTTTCTCATGTATTTATTAACATTATATTTATTCTATTTATTTTGGTATTTATAAAACCCAAACTGAATTGTTTTTGTGGTTTTGTTTGGTGCCTTTATCTTATGAGTAATAAAAAATATTTATATTGGAAAATATCCATCTCTCTGTGCTCTTTTTGTGATGTGACGATGCTTTTATTCTTTCTGAGGAAATATGTTAACTCACAAAGGAATTGTATGAATTTACCTAAAAAAATAATTTAATCAGTGAGTCTGAACAGCAGATAAATAGAGATTTCTAAGAGTAAAAACTTTATTATTACGAGCTGAGTTAAAAGTTTTCAAGCTTGTCTGCTCAACTTGTAGCCAGATTTAGACAGATGCCTTTTCACCAGTTGACATCACGATTAACTGAAGTATTATACTATTATTATGCTATTATTATAAATAAATAATATTGGATTGTGTGGGCCCGAATAGCATTATTTTCGTTATAGTATTTTCTAAAACTGGAAATGAAATTGACCTGCTTGTCTTGCAAAGTGTCGTGAGGTGACTTACTGTAGATTGGTGCTTAATAAATAATTTGAACTGTGTTTTATTGACAGCTGTAGTGATTTTTCTAACAAAAGTTGTTGTTAAGCTAAAAAAATGGATAGATAGATAGATAGATAGATAGATAGATAGATAGATAGATAGATAGATAGATAGATAGATAGATAGATAGATAGATAGATAGATAGATAGATAGATTGTTTTCAGTAGGATTTTTTTAACCTACATCTTTAAATGACCGAGTTTTATCATCAACAGAGCCATGTTTTTGTTACACGTTACGTAAACTGATGTTTTTTGTAACTCACCTGGGCGACTGATGGAGGAAAATCCTTGCTGAGTCAGCGTTTGATGCGTCACCTCTTCAAGTTGAATGCCAGCAGGCACCACCTCTTCAGCTTAAAAGTGCTGCCACCAGAACAACGCATTCATCCTGCCACGGGAGACGAGCACCAGACACAGCCCCCCGAAGAAAGATAACCTCAAGATGGATCATTGCATTGCCTTGTTCGCTGCTCTCCTCTTTGGGTTTCTCCGCGCAACATCTGCTGCGCCTGCTTTGCAGCACGACGCGTGCATCGCGGTCAGGGACAGCATTCTAGATCTTCCCCAATTTGTCAAAACTGCATCAGTTAAGGTGAGGGTGTAAATATGACAATTAATTGAATTAGCTTAACTTGGAATGGAATATAATTATACCTTTTTTATTATTATTGCAGCCTTCTCATTGCATACATTATTGAACTTGTGTCTCCAAATGTTCTGCAGGCGCGAAACGGCTCAACGGGTTTGGCACACATCTCCAGCTCCCTCGCCTGGATCGAAGCAAATGACATGTGCGACCCCGGTAGCCTCAAAGAAAACTCTTTGGTAACCTAATATAAATATTTAGAATACATGCATTAATTGCATAATCATAAGCAGTGATGGGAACTAGAGGATGCGTTTGCGCTGTTTCCTCTTCAGCCATGCGTCCAGAAGATCTTTGGTGCGCTGACGAGCTACACCTCTGCCGTGAAGATGATTTCTGCATTTGAAAGCTGCTCTGAGCTCACCAGCGCGGTGCAGCCAGCGCTGAAGAAGCTGCACAGAGACATGGCCAAATGTCTCAGGTCACTGGGAGGGACGCATGAGAAGGTGGGCTTCACCACCGGGGTGTGATGGAGTGGAAAAACATAAAACTTGAAGTTAGAGCCTTTCTGATCCTGCCGTTTGTTTCCAACAGGAGCACCATGGAAGCGAAGAGGAGCCCAAGGCTGCGGAGCTCTGGAAGGAGCCTTACCTGTGCCGCTACACCTTGGACCGACTCTTCTCCTTCTCCATCCTCACTGCCAGAGTCTTTGCTGTTGGTGACCCGGCTCGTCACTCGGGGGGCTCGGCTCAGCAATGCGTCTAGGACTTTGTCACATCTCTGCGTCCGCAGCTAATTGGATGATCACATTGACCAGAAGAGTTTTCAACAACAGTGTTTCCACTCCTGTTCGTCACATGCGTGCATGAAAATTTGTATTTCCAATGGAATTTTCTCATGTATTTATTAACATTATATTTATTCTATTTATTTTAGTATTTATAAAACTCAAATTGGCTTGATTTGTGGTTTTGTTTGGTGTCTTTATCTTATGAATAATAAAAAAATATATAATGAATCTCTGTGTACTTTTTAATAATGTGGCAGCCATTGTATTGTTTCTGAGGAAATCAGGGAATATGCACTCACAAAGGAAACGTATGAATTTACCTGGACTGTGGAACTCCCTTTAACAAAATATTGTAATGAATGAGTCTAAACAACATGCAAACACAAGAGGGAAGCTGTTCTTTTCTAAAAAAATTTCCTCCTACTCTCTGGAGATCCACAACTTCCTGCATATTTCCTCCCAGTCAAGCAGACATGCCAATGTTCGCCATTGGAAATTATGCATTAATATCACACTGGTAGTAATCCAAACCAGAAAAGGGAAGGTGTCACGTGCGAAGGGGAAGAGGAAGTAGTAATGACATCATTGCAGAGCCACTGCTTCAACAAGGAAGTAACTTTCCTGGGAGACTTAGTGTCCAGCATTTATTCAAGCTACATCCCACTCTACCCACAGGAATTCAGGAGGTAAACAAAACTCCCACATTTGCTGTTTGAGACAACCAACCTGTTCTGCATTTTCTCCTTTGACTCAGGAGACTGAAAACATGACGTGATCGAGCAAAAATAACAAGATGAAGGGAAAAAAACTTACACAACTCCACAGTTCCCTCTCGTTTTGGTCTGGGAACTTGGAGCTCTATGTCTCAACCTGGGCCTTCCCGGCCTGGGTGCTGCTGTTTCTGCATCCCCATAAAGCTTCTCAGCAGGAGAAAGCATGAAGTGCTCTCAGATTTCCATCCATCCATTTTCTAACACGTCTATCACTTGTGGGGTCACGAGGGGTGCTGGTGCCTATCTCCAGCTGTCAATGGGTGAGAGGCGGGATACACCCTGGACAGGTCGACAGTCTATCGCAGGGCAACACAGAGACAAACAACCATTCTCGCACACACTCACACCTAAGGGGAATTTAGAGAGGCCAATTAACCTAACAGTCATGTTTTCGGACTGTGGGAGGAAGCCGGAGTACCCGGAGAGAACCCATTCATGGATAGGGAGAACACGCAAACTCCATGCAGAAAGACCCAGGGCAAGGGTAGGACTTGAACCCAGGACCTTCTTGCTGCATGGCAACAGGGCAACTCATTGTTCCACCGTGCAGCCGCTCTCAGATTTCCTGATATTGAAATTGAGAAAACACAGTGAGCCAACACCAGTATCATGGCTGGCCACCCCAAATCATCACTTACTGTAAAACCTCAGATTGGACCTCAAGCAACGGGAACTATGTGCCTCTCCACTCTTCTTCTAGACTCTTGGCTAGTAACCACTGATCAGGCCCGAAACCTGGGTGTAGTGATGGACTCAGACCTGAACCTCCAAAAGCATCTAAAGACAATTACATCGTAGGCTTTCTATCACCTGAAGAACATTTCCAGAATTAAAGGACTAATGTCTCAGCATGATCTGGAAAAACGAATCCATGCGTTTATATTTAGTAGAATTGATTACTGCAACAGTGTTTTCACAGGTCTGCCTAAAAAGTGGATCAGACAGCTACAGCTGATCCAGAACGCTGCTGCCCGCGTCCTCACTAAGACTAAGAAAGTAGAGCACATCACCCCAGTTCTAAAGTCCTTCCACTGGCTCCCTGTATCTCAGAGAATAGAGTTTAAAATCCTTCTGTTAGTCTATAAATCCCTGAATGGCTTAGCACCTAAATACATCACAGACTTGTTAATAGTGTATCAACCCTCCAGACCACCCAGGTCTTCTAGCTCCAGCCTGCTCTGCAGAACCAGAACCAGAACCAAACACGAAGAAGCAGCATTTAGTTCTGTTGTGCAATTATACACTGTTTAAAGTTATTTAATGTTTATTAAATAACCCTCTGTCTGTTAAGTATTATCTGGTGATGATCAGCTCTTAAGCTGATATCAAGACAATGGTTGTAAGGGATGAATTGGAGCACTAGCGATCTTTTAACTGACTTTTGAGTCAAGACAGCTCAACAGGTTGGCCTATCTCACTGTTAGTTTCCATTCCAAACCAGCATAAAACCTGCCCAACTAAAAAGAAAAAAACAAGCCCAAATCTCAAACTCTCCCATGTTAAAAGCGCAGAAGTATGAAACACATGAGAACATGCCACAATGTACACAAAATGTGCAATCAGTCAACCAAATAACACACAAGATCACTTTAACAATCATGATATATCAACTGGAAAAAACTTTTATCAATAGCTTCCCAGCATGAGTAATAAATCTACCTTAATATAAATGTAACTTCTCTTACAGAATATAGCTCAATCAAACATTTCTCTTTCACACAGCCATGAAATATTTTAAGTTGATCAGTAGAACTCAACCCCTCTTGGGGCGTTTATATTGACCAATACAATTTCATAGTGACACTTGATTAACCATTATTCTTTTATTGTTTTATTATAACAATCAATATTATTCATTATAACTATTATTCATTGATGATGTCAGATTCGACTCATTTAAAAAATAAATTGACCAATAAAATGAGTTCAATGAGATGGCATTTTATTAAAAGGGTTTTAGTTTTCTTCCAGACATAGACAACTATTTTGTTAGTAATTCTTTCTAAAAGCCCAACAAATGTGAGGATTCAATTTCAATTCAATTCAAATTTATTTATATAGCGCCAATTCATGAAACATGTCATCTCGAGGCACTTTACAAAGTCAAAATCAAGCATATTATACAGATTTGTCAAAAATTTCCTATATAAGGGAACCAGTTGATTGCTTCAAAGTCCCGACAAGCAGCATTCACTCCTGGAGAAGCGTAGAGCTACAGGGAGAGTTGTCTGCATTGATGGTAATAGCAGGTGAGCTGTCTTCTTTGGATGATGTCTCAGATAACAGAACGCCAGACCAGATGTACCTACTATGAAGAAAAAAGAGAGAGAACAAAAAGTTATAAGCAGAAATGATGACAAGCAATACATAAGTGAAGAACAGTAGAACTCGATTGAGTAAGAAAAATAGATCCTGATGTCCTCCAGTAGCCTAAGCCCATAGAAGCACATCCCCATAGGTAGGTCAGAGCAAGATAAGCCACTCTAGTTATAAGCTTTGTCAAAAAGGAAAGTTTTAAGATTAGTCTTAAAAGTAGACAGGGTGTCTGCCTCACGGACCAAAACTGGGAGTTGGTTCCACAGGAGAGGAGCCTGATAGCTAAAGGATCTGCCTCCCATTCTACTTTTAGAGACTCTAGGAACCACCAGCAGACCTGCAGTCTGAGAGCGAAGTGCTCTGTTAGGAACATACGGAGTAATCAGAGCTCTGATATATGATGGAGCTTGATTATTAAGGGCTTAGAAGAATTTTAAACTCTATTCTTGATTTAACAGGAAGCCAATGAAGGGAAGCTAAAATTGGAGAAATATGATCCCTTTTGCTGCAGCAAGAGTTCTGAAGTAATAACGTGAGACCTGAATTGCTCACAGCTCAGGTCTCGCGTTATGACAACGTGACGCGATTAAAACTATTTCCAAGCAACTTGCATATGATGAACGATGAGAGTGAGAAAGAGATCTTTAAATCATATATAGATGATCTACCATCAGGATCAACATTCAAGCAGGAAATGAAGTTGTGGCACAAAAAGTGGTCATCATCAGCGGAAAAACCCAGCTCTCTCCCTGAAATTCTAAGGATAACGAGTGCTTCTGTGGAACGTGCTAACTCGGGCCTTAAAGCAGTGAAAACTTTGCTGAGGTCGACTATGGGACAAGAAAGTTTTGTGGCTTTGCTACTTATGTATGTCCACAAGGACATTCATTTAGACATCAACAAAATCCTTGACATATTTGCCCAGAAGCATCCTAGAGGGTTGACATTTGTAAACCCATTTTCATCGTCATCATAAAGTTGAAGGTGTTGTAGAAGAGAACAATATTCTTTGTCAAGTCTTACTGTTCTAATATAGGCTTATGGCTTAACTTCACCATACTTGTTCATTGGTTTAACTTACTTTAAAGTTGTTTTTCTCTCAACATAGTTTATCTCGTTGAAATAAATTCAAAGCTCCTTTATCACTTGAACCATAACGAACTGTTCTAAGTCCTTGGGTCTTTTTAAGTCATTTCTTTCTTAATATAGTTTATCTGGATGAAATAGATTGTTAAAATACATGTATATTAAAAAATCCTTTATCACTTGAACCATACCAAACTATTCTTAAGTTCTTGGGTCTTTTTATTTCATTTTACTAAATAAATATCATTTCTGGAAATAAAGAAAATCTTTGTTTGATTAATTGTTGATAAGGAAAATTGTTCTTCAAACTACTTTTTAACCTTGTGCATGCTGTAAAAACCAATAAATTTTGGCTTAAAAATCCTTTTTCAATTACAATAATGTAATCTTGCTAATTCCACTTATTTTCATCCATTAAAGTGATTATCAATTTAAAAAACCCTTAGATGAATAATTAGGGTAGTGTGAAAAAGTAAAGATGGCATTCTTTGGTCGTTTAGACTCACATTGTCTTGACGTGACTCTTAGGTGCGCACCCCCTTTTGAAAAATCCTTGATCAATGTATGAAACCCTTGTGGAGGTAACCTTGTTATAACCATAAAAACACACTCAAATGATATTAGCAATACCATGAACGGAAGGCTAGCGTGAGCTACCTCCGTTAGCTCTTTGTTCTAAAGGCACCATGTGTCCAACGAGTTACAAACATTTCCCAATAAATCTTTTAACTTCACTCTCAGCTCGCTGCCCAAACCTGTTGGTGCCTCATGTGTGAGTTTTGTCCACTTTGGCCATTCCAGGAAGGACGTAAAAGCAGGGAGAATCGTTGTTGGTTTGTTCAGCAGCGTGCAAGCGTTTAGCTCTGCAGCATGTGTGGTCGGGACCGGAGGCTTGATCTCTGCAACGTTCTCTAGGTTGGATGCAGCCCGATTTAAGCAGATTCTCCTCATATTCGAAAGCAGGCCCAAATGTGTCGGCTTTCCAGCTCCATCTGGGGTTCGCTTTCCGGTTAAGGTTGAGGAGAAATACAACAGAGCTGTATTGGCAGGCAGGATCTTTCCTGCTGCTACCGGTGATGAGGTTAAGACAGCAAACTTAGCTCTGTATTTGCCCGGACATGTTCCCCGGGCGACGAGAGTCCCCAGGTGCTGGATGTGCGTCGGTCAGGCCCGGCCCGGGCCCATGGTCCGAAATGGTTTCCTGGTCTGCTCCAGGATGAGGTGGTCTGAGCAGCTGTTGAAGAGCTGGGGTTGGAGCCCCCCTGAGGGCTCCAGCCAGAAGTAGAAGTCTGAAGAGAAGTCTGGTCAGAAGAGAGCCTTTGTCTGTGGGAGGAAAGTTTTATAGCAGCAGGGGACCCCTGCTGAGAGAAGGGGCCGTCCCCGCTGACTCTCTCTCCTTTGTGGCTGTGTGGGTCTCATGTTTGCGGCAGGAGTGGAATTCCTTTTGTTACCTCCTCCATACTACATGGCCAGAATTCAGTCTGACATCAAATATTATTATCATGGCGTTATTATGGCACAACAGTTCCTATGCTCCAGTTATCAAACTTCCAGAAAACTGTAAACGTGCTGAAAAGCCTGAGTTCTTTTAAATCAAGAATAAAAACACATTTGTTTAGGATTGCCTTTGACTGTTCTGGTTAAACTGTTTTACTGAAACGTTATCTTAAGTTTGTAGTCCAACTGTTTTTAAAATCATTAATATTTGCTTTTACTTTCCATTTTCCCATGTTTAGTCTTGAAATGTTCTTCAAATGTTCTACATTTTATTCTAACTTGCTTTTATTCTGTTTTTATTTTCCTATGTTCTGATCATGTAAAGCACTTTGCATTGTCCTTGTACTGAAATGTGCTACACAAATAAATTTGTCTTGCCTTGCCTAATACGACTCTTGTTCAGGAGAGGCTTGAAACTATATTATGCAAAGAGGAAGCCATATTTCAATTATTACAGAAATCCTGATGAGTTCAGATAAAGAGAGAAGCCGGGCCTACATGAGCTCATCTCACATCAAATGCAAAACATGTTCTCCGGTCAGATGAGGACATTTTTATTTGTGCTGAGAGAAAGAAAGGAAGTCAGATTCTGCTAAACATGAAAAAAATGTCAACAAGGCTGTTATCAGCAAAAGGTGTACACTGACTGATATTAGTCCTTATGGTAGAGATTGTTTATTTTTGTACAAAACTAGAATCATTGAAATTTTTAATTTTGGCTTCACGGTGTCCTGTGTCCAGTCCAGACTTGTCTCCAAATGAGATGCGTTCAAGCAAACTTATTTTTTTTTTTGAAAATACAATCAGGTTGAAGTAAAGAAAAAATAATAATAAATCTGTTGTACAGATTTTCGGTTTTTATTTGCATAAAATCATTTCCAACTTCCATGAAAACACTCTTTATACATGTTGAAAATGATTGATTGACTCAAGGCTTTATTTAAAACATGCTCATACAATGCATTAAAGTGCACGCATGCCCACAAATATCTAACAAGGGCGTGCTTCGGTGGCACAGTGGTTAGCGCACACGACCCATGTACGGAGGCCTTAGTCCTCCACTCTGACCTGCGGTCCTTTGCCACATGTCTCTCCCCCTCTCTTGTACCCCCTTTCCTGTTAGCCCACTGTACAAAAAACGAGCCACTAGTGTTGTAAAAACCTCAAAAAAATATACATATATAACATGCTCAAAAAGGAAGAGGAAGAAGCACGAGTTTATTTAATCCCATGATTTTCATTATGAACTCCAGTCGCTAACGGGTCTGCTGGAGTGTCTTCCTGTTAAAAAGGGAGTCATGCCTTTCCATTGTCTGGAAGAGGGATTGCTGCAAAGTCAATGGTCCAATATAACTTGGGGATTTCTAAGATATAGATGCTTTGAGCAATTAGCAATATAAACGGAATTATACTGTTTTACATTTATGATCAGCTTGGACTGTATCATTAAATCTGTCTATACGATAGGACTAGATTGATGTGAATTTGATTTATTATGTATATCTATATGATTGGAAATTAACTGGTTCTATTTAACTTTTAAATTGTCTTGAGATGACATTTGTTGTAAAACATTGTTGCTACATCAATAAACTGCACTGAACTGAATAAAAGTTTATATAAAAAATGCAGGAGTCAGCAAGCCTGTGGTCCTGGAAATGTAAATAAGCGATCATTACAGTTCCTACATGACATCACTGATCTCTTACGGCACTTCCTTATTTAATTTTTTTTTTTTTTTTTTACATGTTACTGGGAAACAATTTCCTCACTGTGCCGGTAACAGTGTGTTTTCTTCTTTGTGGATTCTTCCTTCACAGCTCCATGTTCCTTTATTATAGCCATAAACTTCTTTATCTTTGTTTTATTTTGAGGAATGAGTTCTCGCATTGTCGCTTTTCTGCTCAAATGAAAGTAACCGCCCTGTGCTGATAGTAGCTCAGCATTCATTGTGTATGCTAATTTTTCAAGATCCCTGTTGTTTATTATGTTTCTGCTTTTCAGAAAAAAAGGGAAAAAAACAGCTGTTGTATGATATCAGCTGGTGATGTAATCTTTTCAGCAGTATTTTGGAAAATATCTTCTGTTTACTGGAAACGTTATTGTTTACTGTGCACTTTGCTGATTCTTTAATGTGATGACAGTTAGTAAAGAAGTTCGGGGGGTTTTCTGGCTGCAAAAACAACTAATATTTCATGCTTTAACTTTGTATATTCAAAGTTGCTGACTTCACATTTTAATTTCTTAATGATGGTACAGTGTTTTATGCTAGGGAGTAGGGAGCATTTCTGCTCTAAGCCTGCACTGCATGCCAGGACGGCTGAATTCTGACTAAACATGATGAGGCGGGTTCTTGTTGTATTTATTTTATCACATTTACTTTTAATTGCATGAGAAAACAACATTTTTGTTAGCGCTACTTTTACCAAACTATGCACCGGAGCAGGTCTCACTGACATCTTAGTGACCCACCCCTACAAACCCCCCATCATCCACTACACGCCGCCTGCACCGTCCTCTTCTATTCTGAAAGCTGCTTTGGATGTTTCACAAAAAGTACTAAAACTCATTCACCTTGAATACCTTCACTGTCCCGCCTGCCTTCCTTTCATTATTTCCGGATTTGACAGCGTTTCATTCCTCTTCTTTCCTGGGCGTACCTTCACCTCTCTAGATTTTGTTCTGTCCACGCCCTACTCTTACAATCTTATTAGCACACATCAGGTCTGTTAGGTTAATAAAGGTAAAATTTAAGCCCATTAAATTCCTGCCCTGCGGGTGGGAGAATCTGTTGACAGGAGAACCATTAGCCCTGCACTCTTCAAGTTTGGGATTAGCGAAAGCCATTGTTGAATAAACCCATAAGGAGTCTATCTGGTTATTTACCACACGGCATGCAGACGATGCAGCAAGCATGTAAATGAAGGTGATTTTATCAGATAAGATCAAACCTGAGCCTCTGGGCCTAAAATTAAGACTGCATACAACACTGAACTTACCATCTTCGCCATGAAACGTGGTTGTACCAACATCATGACATGAGGTGCTTCTGGAGCAAAAGACTTGAGATTGGTGTTGATGTTCACCTCCCAGCTGCACATCAACCCCAAACACACAGCCATGGCTTTAAAAGAATTTTTTTTTTTTTGCAAAACTTTAAAATTAAAATATCCCATCTGACTGAGCCCGGGCTATTTTACAAAGAAGTATCCAGATGTGCACAGCTGCTGATAGTGGCATTCCCCAGAAGACTTACAGGTGTTTCCAAAAGCACGCGTAATACGCACTGACAAAAACTTATTAGTGAAAACAAGTTAACACCATTTCTTCTTTTCCTTACAACGGCGCACCACTTTGTGTTGATCTAGCACACCGAGTCCAAATATAATACAGCTGAGTGTGGACTTGTAACGAGACAAATGTGAAAAAGATTAAAGATATAAGTTTGGCAATAAAAAAAAGTTTCCATGTGACACTGTGCTGTTGCATTTTAATTTAACCTTTTTTTATATATATTTCTGTAGTTTTTCATTTAGTCACCTTAATGTGCAGCAGAAGTGCATTTAACTGTGAAATGCAAGTGGAAGCCTTAATATACTGGTTTTCTAATAAAACTAACTACTTTCTAGTTGTGTTTATAGACGGCGTATGAACACAAAAATGCCGTGAAACTGTTGCAACCTAATGAAGCTGAAGTGAGGTTCCTGAAAGCAGCACCTTGTGTCTCGTTGGGACTGTAAGGTGATGTAAAAGAGCTTTTATCTAAAAAAAAAACAACAACAACATTTCTATCAGCTATAACAATCCGCCCCGTTTGTTTCTCCTCCTCGCCGGCTGTCCACCCGCCGCCTGTCAGCAGCTGTGCAGCTGGAGGACCCAGCAACCAACCAGAGGAGGGCGGGGTTAAGAAAAGAAAAGAATAGAAAAGGGGAAATTTCCTGGTGACCTAACGACAACACAGGAAGGTAAAGTTAGCTTCGCTTAAATGTCCCGTTTTAAACCTCTAAATGCAGAGTGGGCGGTGAGAATAACTCTCAGCGCAGCAGGCGCAGTGACCCTGCTCAGTGTGGATGTGAAGTTAGCCGCAGCTGGTCCTGTTTAACTCGGGTTTGATGAAACAGCTGGGGAACCTGTAGATGTTAGCTTGGGAACGCCATCTCCTTTTTTTTCTACTTTAGCTAAAAAAGTTGAGTGGCACAGCTGTCGTGGTGAATAGCTATAAACACGATGCCTTGGCAGAGTTGAATGTATTTACAGTGGTCGGTAGCTGACTGGTTTGTGGTTAGCGGATGAAAGCTGCTGCGGCTAAACAGGTTAGCGTCGGAGGCGCGTTTCTTTTTATCACCTAGAACAACTTAGGCGGGCGGGGTCGTATCCGCACGCAGACAAAACTCCCGAAACTAATAGACTGGATATATACCTTTATTGTCCCACAGTGTGTGGGGTGGGGATGCATTCAGGTGTATCAGCAGAAAGTAAGGGAAAATATTTAAATTTAATACTTTAGTTATTAAAAGTAACTCCCTGGAAGAGGTTCATGCATGTGAGAGAAGACACTGTCTAACAGTGAGATTGTCCCAGGGGGACATCCTAGGACAGAGGCAGCCTGGGTCCTGATGAGCCCATCCACCTGGTTCCTCTCAGCTATAAACAAGCTGCTACTCCAGCAGATGACACAATAGAAGATGGCTGATGCCGCCACAGAGGCAACAATTAACTAAAGTTACTCCTTTGACTTTAAGGCATTTAAGGTTCGTCTCAGATTCCAAAGAAACCCTGATTTTATTTGAGCAATTCACATTACATAGGCTCATTATACATAGTGATATATTTAAGTTAGTTTAGATGCCTGTGGCTTACAGTTAATGAAAACCCCCAAAACCTGCCTCAGATTATTCAAAATTGCCTAAATCTAATAAAAATGTTTTAATACAGAAATGTCAGCCTGCCGAAAGTATTTCCATGTATTGTACAATAAATACATCTAATACATCTCCGGTGCGGAGGGGACCGCCTTGTGGCTCTGATGAGGGATTAAGAAAACCCAGATTACTTTATTCAACTTGTTTGCATTGTTGGGTCTGGTGTCTCTCATCTTCTTCTTGACAATACTCCATAACCTTTCTATGAAGTTTAGGTTTAGCCAGTTTGCTAGTTAGTGAAGCAAAGTGATACCATGGTTATTAAAGCAAGTATTGGTTACTTTAGCTGTGTGGGCAGTAGGGCTGTATGAATGTGCCAAAAATCTAAATTGTAATTTATTTCAACCATAGTTGCGATTTCATTTTGACTTTTCTCTGCATTAATCACAAGCAACAAAAATGGCCTCTAGATAAAGATGTCTGTAAACAAAGACTATTTAAAACAAGAAATGTAACTGTTTTTATTAATCAGAATATTCTTATTCAAGAAAACAGCTTTGTGAGTTGGACATCAATCCTTGTTAAACATAAAGTGCAACCAATGAACAAGTATATGTATTAAGCTTAAACAGTTTGACCGATGGTTAATGCTATGGTGAGACTCCTGAAAGTTTCTGATAATAAAGGATTCAATTAAATTTTATTTATATAGCGCCGATTCATGATACATGTCATCTCAAGGTACTTTCCAAAGTCAAATTCAATCAGATTATACAGGTTGGTCAAAAAGTTTCTTATCTAAGGAAACCCAGTAGGTTGCATCAAGTCTTGACTAGCAGCATTCACTCCTCCTGAAAAAGCGTAGAGCCACAGGGTGATGATTATATAAACTCCAAAACAAATAATAAAATGAGATTATCTCACTGCTGCAACTCTCCTCCCTTCCCTGTGGAGGCAAACCCGCTTTAAACATATTACCATATTATCCATTAATTGTTACATAGCCAAAAATTGCAGACCTCTGCGATTTGGTAATTTTGTTTTTTTAAATTACGATCATATTGCAGATGCGATTAATGGTGCAGCCCTAGTGGGCAGGTGCTAAGACCTGCTGGAAAATGAAATCAGCATCCCGATAATGTTAATCATCATTAGAAGGAGCCATGAAGTGCTCTAAAATTTCCTGGCAGACAGCTGCACTGACTTTGGACTTGATGAAACACAGTGGGCCAACACCAGCGCATGACATACCACTCCACTGGCTTTATTTCACAATCCTCTTAGGGCTGCTGTTATCCCTGTCGCTTCCTCGTATTTTAACACCAAACGTTTTCTTTCCACCCAACTTTCCATTGAGAGCCAACTTTTGTGTTACACTCCGTGTGTACAGCTGTCAAGTCAGCAGTATTTCCCATTGTTGTGTAGGCCATAAGTTTATTAAAAATCCTTTTTATTAGTTTTTTGCAGTATTCCAGTTTTCAGATTATTTAAATGTGGGGTTTTCATTAGTTCTGAGCCATAATCGTCACAATTAACAGAAATAAACACTTGAAATATATCACTGTAATTTTTAAACTGTAGAAATGTTTCACTTTTTGAACTGACTTACTAAAATAAATGACTTTTCCATTCATATTTTAATGTATTGGAATACACCCCCCCCCCAAAGAAAAAACAAAAACAGGCAAGATTTACCCTACTCATTAAATAATCTTGTTATTGTTGTATTAGTTACAGCAGAGCAAATCCAAATCTAACTGTGAGGAATACAACCAAAAGAACAAGATCCGGTTCACAAGCTCTTCAGATGGACTTCCTCTGCACTGAGGTCAGGATTTGTTGACCTGGTGAGAAGCTCCTTGATCTGGGGGGAGCTAGGTGGTCTGCTGAGGTTGTCTAGGCATCTAATTAGACTGCACATCCTACCAGGAGGAGACCGGCGGGCAGACCCAGGGGCCTGCAACCTTTACAGTCTAAAGAGCCATTTTGCCTACAGTCCACTTGAATTAAACTTGTTCAGAGCCGCAAATGTTGCCTGACCTTTTGAAAAAAGACAAGTTATAATTTGTGATAAAGATCTACTGTAGGAAATATGTTGCCATCGTTAAAGAAACGCCCTTTCATGTCTATTTTGAGGTTTAAAAAAAGAGGATGGATGGGATGTTGATATTTGTGGATAATAATGTAAAAAAAAAAAAAAATCATAGTTTCCAACATAATGAAAAAATAATGATATAAACTAGTGTTGCACCGTTACCGATACCAGTATCGGACGGGGCCCCGATCCAGCACTAAAATGGTGGTATCGTATCGGCGAGTACCAACAAATAGGGCACCGATACCATTTTGATGTTTGTATGTCACTTGAACGCAGCCTTCTCTCTCCCGACTAGTATTATACATGTTATATAAGTTCCTGAAAGTTGCACTATTTTGGCATTTGAGAGCCAAAACTCAGGGTTTAAAAGAGATTATTCAATTATTAATGTAATTTTACTGTCTTACTGTTGCACTACTATTATACATGTTAGAAATTCACGAATGTTGCACTATTTTGGCCTTTGAGAGCCAAAAGTTTATTCAACTATTGTTCCCCATTCCAGGTAGGCAATAAAAAGTTCTACTACCCTAAGTAGTATGCAGTTCTTCATGTATACACACACACATCAATTTCAAACAGATGGTATCGGTATCGGCCAATACTGCACAGCCAGGTATCGGGTATCGGTATCGGGGCCAAACAATGGCATCGGCGCAACACTAATATAAACTTAAATATTGCTGGCACTTTTAGCATCATTCTGTTGTGAAAATTAAAAGCAATTATTGCAAGAAAAAAATATAGTTTGTAGCCAAAGTTATTAAGAGCGACTGTGGAAGGTCCAAAGAGCCACAGGTTGCAGACCCCTGCACTAGAGGGACAATATGGAAGTCCTTAATAGCCTGGAAACTTCTTGGGATACTCCAGAAGAAGCTGTAGGGACAGGAGAGGCCTGAGCTTCCCGGCCATCTAATGTCAGACAAGGGGAAGACAGTAGATGTTTATCTTAGACTTTAATTGCTTGATCTCCTTCCCTCCTAGATGAATGTTGGCGTTGCTCACAGTGAGGTGAACCCCAACACGCGGGTGATGAACAGCAGGGGAATCTGGCTCACCTATCTTCTGCTGACCGTGGTGCTGCACATCGTTCTGCTCAGCATTCCCTTCCTGTCTGTGCCGCTCGTCTGGACCCTCACCAATGTCATCCACAACCTGGTCAGTGTGAAAGCCCCTGAGATCTGAACAGAGGAAACAAACGACACAGTTAGGACTTGTTTCATCTCCCAGAGTTTCGCAGCTGCCGTGGCCTGTCGTTGTATTACGGTTATCACAGCCCTACCTGCCTGCGTCCCGCTTCCTTTACAATCTGCCGTCCTTATACTAAACCTTGGTACATTTTGTCATGTTACAACTGAAAACTTTAATGTGCTTTTATTTGGACGAAAGCTGATGGTTTAAAACATTTATTTAACAAAATTTGAAAAGTGTGGTGTGCATTTGTATTTGGCCCGCCTGAGTCAACAATGTAGAAACGCCTTACTTTGCAACAAGAGCTGCGAGTCTGCAAGTGTTGGGATGGTGTGTTTAAGGTGTAGCGCAGGGTTGTCCTGACAGATGGATGTAGTTCTGCTGAGCTCCACACATCCATCTGGACTCGTTGCCATTGGGAGGGATTTCAATTCCACCTAAAATGGACGAGCCAATCAGGATCGTCAGGCGGGATTTTCGTAGATGTGACGTATCAGAGAAGCAACTGTTTGCATTCAGACAACAACGGCGGCTCGCACCGAGGACCAGGCATCTCCGATTTCCAGGGTCAGTCCCCGTTTTGGATGACCTGTCCCCGATTTCAGTGTCTCATGATGGGGTAAAAAAGTTTAACGCAGCAAGAGGTGTTTACCCGGTCCTGCCGCTGTCCCGACGTAGTAGAAGAGCTGAGCTGAACGCGCCTTTTCCGCCCCGTCACCGTTGCAGAACGAGCAAAACAAACCAATCCCTCTACAGACTCCAACAAAATCAGAGACGTACCCGGTTTTCATTAGAGAAATCTGCAGTAACATTGATGCTGCTATATAACTGTCTCCGTCGTTGTGTGACACTTCACCCGAATTGCCTGCTGCCGGTGGTCAGAGGGCCCGGTGTATGGCAGCCTCGCCTCTCTCAGTCTACGCCAGGGCAGCTGTGGCTACTAACATAGCTCACCACCGTCAGGGTGTGAATGTGTTAGTGACTAAAACTGTAGTGTGAAGCGCGTTGGAGGTCGTCAGACTAGTTAAAGCACTATACAAGTACAAGCCATTTACCATTTATATTGCAAAACAGGCCTTTTAAAATGTCACTGTCGGACAGAATCGTCCTCGCATTCGGAGACGTCCTCCTATATGTTTTTATATAGGGGGTTAAAAAGAGCGGGAAAGTGAAGGCTAACAGATGGCAGTGCTTCGATTTCGCATCGATGTTTCAGCTTTGTCATGGAATGACAGTTGCAGAAAGATGAGATTCACACAGACGCTCAAAAACAGGCCCAATTAGTCCTTTTTTTGCCAAAGGACTAATTGGGGGGGAAAAAGGACTGAATGAAGACACATCTTTATCCACTCTGGGTCCCAACATCCAGGGTGTGATATAAATTAGCTGGGGGGAATCGATGCTAAGCGTGCTACCCAGACAAAAGGGCATAAACTCCTTTGAATGTCATTTTAAAGTAAAATATCTAATTAAAACAGGACTATTTTATTTCTATTATCAAATGTTAATCCTGTTTTTCCCAGGTTGTAGTCCAAGTCAATTTGGTTTTATTTATGTAGCGCTCATTCACATTAGATGCCGTCAATTTAATCCAATCACACAGACAGATTCCAAGTCAGTTGCACACATTTCAATTTCATCCTAGTTATTACGCAACACAGTCGGGGTCAGTTTATTACTGTAATTGCTAAAAAGTTTTCTGTCTAAGGAAACCTAGCAGATTGCATCGAGTCATTGACTTGCAGCATTCGGTCCTGGATGAGCGCGCAGCGGCAGACCAGTCGCCTGCTTTGTGTCGTTGACTCTGCAGCAATCAGGCATCCAGAGACGTTTCTGATGTAGCGAAACTCACATTAGCAGAAATGCAGCGCAGTTTCTAAGATTGAACGTTCAGTTTTACACTCAGGTGAATGAATGCAGCCTTTTGAACCAAATCCTGTGGGGCATTGTTGTGACTTAAACTGATGATAGATGGTGGCTTTGCTGTCTTCCTTTCTCCAGGCAATGTACCTGTTTCTACACACAGTGAAGGGCACTCCCTTCGAAACCCCCGACCAAGGCAAAGCTCGTCTCCTCACACACTGGGAACAGATGGACTATGGTGTCCAGTTCACTTCTTCGCGCAAGTTCCTCACCATCTCACCAATTGTTCTGTGAGTAACGCCTGCTGCTAAAATACAAAAGATGCCCGCTGTGCCACGCAAAGTTTCACTTTCATTATGATGACCCAATCAGGCCTGTTGCAAAATATATGAATTGTTTCCTTGAATGATGTAGTCCATCAAAGGACAGCCAGTGTGCCAACCGATGGGAATGTTCTGATTTAAATGGGAAAATTCTTCAATTCCTGGAATTATTTCTGGGAAAAACCAGGAGGGGAAAACTGGAGCCCAAAGAGCTGGCATACATTTAGCACATTGGCAAAGTAGAAGAGCAACATGAGACTCTATAGCCAGAAAGAACAGTGTTTCAGTGAGATCATTTACACGTGTGGGCTGCACTGCAAAGAATGATAAAGGTCTTAAACAAGCACAGCTATCTCCACAATTATTGACATTCTTGCTAAAAATTAGTAAAAAAAAAAGCGCCTTAGAATAAATTAAGCTTATATTGCAGTTGCATATTTTTCCATCGTTTGTCAGATGTTAGTTGGCCTTTGAAGACGGTTGATTTCCTGTCCGTTTAACCATTTCTGTGTTGATTTGGCTACATGTGTTGGATTTTTATCCTGGTAAAAGATCCAATGATGACCAGTTTTCAGGTTACTGATAGCGTCCACCAGATCTTTATTTAAAATTTCCTGATATTTCAAATAGTTCACAATACCATGCTCTTTAACAGGGTTACCAAGCCTTTGGAAGTGAAATGGACCCAGAGCATCACAGATCCACTACCACGCCTAAACTGTGGCAACAAGACGCTTTTCCATATGTTTCATCTGTTGTTTTCCTGCCAAACCAAGCTTGAGGGTTTGTTTTCAAAAGCTCAATCTTAAGCACCATTTTAAGATCACAATTTTACAATAAGCACAAATAGACGGAACACTTTATTGGGGTCTATACATATCACACATTGCAAGTATATGGGAAATAATGGTTATGTCACAATTAGCATTAAGGATTGAAAACAGGAAGTAAACGCACGTCTATATTGTAAAGTGCTTCCACTCCGGCGAACAGAAAGGAAAATACAGGAAGAAAACAATCTAATGAAAAATGAAATGGGACGGGAAAACAAAAATACACTTAAAAAGGTTTTTAAAAATGGGGATAAATTATAATATTTTACATACTCAGTGATGCCAGATAGCATGTTCAAAGTGATCATATCTCCTAATCAGGCTCTTCAATGCTGGAAAGTATTGCTCTCATTTAAAATTAAAGCTTTCAGCTCAGTTACTGCGCAATAGACCCTCCAGGGCAGCTTAGTTAGGCTAAGGCTAAGGCAGGATGCACACTTGTCTGAGCCTTTTAAAGCTATTGAATAATACGCTGAAGCTTCATGTCCCCCACCAAAAATGTTTTTGCTTTCAGTAGGAGGTGGTGAGAGAGATCCAAACGTATGGACCAATAGGGGTCTCAGTTGGAAGTACTTTCCAGACTGATTCTGGAGCAGGCTGAATTGGGTCTTGCGAAAAAGACTTGAGTGTATTCTTGGCATACGGTCGCCAAGGACCAGTTTCCCTGTCCACTCATTATTTCCAGAGGAACAGCGATCAACAATGATTTCCCTATGCAGAGTTTAGCGTTGCTCCATATGGAGGCTGCTGCGTGGAGGTTTGCATTAACGCTGAATATGAAGGTCATCGTTTTCCATACCGACTGTAAGTGTCAAATTATAGGATGGCTCTGTGCCTCTTATGTAGGCTGATAAAGGGCATTGCATAACTAAGCTGCATGTAGTAGCAGATTTGTCACTCCACCCAAAACAGTGAAACCGGCATAAAGAAATCTATCTGAGAGGCCTCCTGTATAGCTTTCAATTTGGCCCTAATTATTTCTGGGTTGAGCTAAAATGACGTTAAGGGAGCAGGGAGAAAACCAAACAAACGTATCTCTCCACTCAGAAAACAGGTGAAAGGATAAATAGGTAAACAACAAAACAAAACCAAGGTACAGCAGCAGGTCCAGGAGGGCGGCATATGTAACTGGTATTATACTGCTACTGATATACTACTCTAATTCCAGAGTAGTATTTAACTAATAACCGTCACAAAGTCGAAGCACAACCTAAAAGGGAGCTTAAAATAAAAGCAATGATGCCACTATCCAAAATAATAAATTGAATAACAATATTAAATTAGAGTAACTTAAGATTCTTTCAAACCGTGTAAATGAAAAATGTTTATCGTTCAACAGAATGGTTCGAGGTAACCTTAAGGACAGAGGTTTAAGTATACTCTCATGGGGGCAGAGCCGATTCGATCTAGTCCTTTTTTTGGGGGGGTCCGTAACACATGTTAACCCTCCGTCCTCCTCAGGGAGAGCACGCTGGACACGTCATGGAAAACTTGACCCGACCCTTGTGTGGCTGGCGTATACATTGGTTAAAAGCAGCTTCTTTATGTCGAGTTTGGAGTAGTCTGGAAAGATCACGATGTAATGCTCGTTCCAGTGAACCACGGCGGGCTGTTTATCGAAGCAATGGTGAATGTAATTGTTTCTAAAAGTTTTCAGGAAAGTTTTGTTAAAAAAACACACATAAACTGGTAGGGATCCATACATCCATTTTCTAACACGTCTATCCCTTGTGGGGTCGTGAGGGGTGCTGGTGCTTATCTCCAGCTGTCAATGGGCAAGAGGCAGGACACATCCTGGACAGGTCGCCAGTCTATCGCAGCAATTCTTTCCAATTTTATTTTTTAACAAACAGTTGATTGTGCTGCCCAACAACAACACATACTGAGTGGCAGTGTTGTAGTACTCGAGTCCGAGACTCGAACTCGAGTCCGAGTCATTAGCTAAATTTAGAGACTCGCCCCTTGCCGCTAAGGTTGGGCAAACAGTGTGAGAGCGCACGTAGCAACCAGCCATTACACGTGCAACAGATACAAGGATATGACCGACTTTTCAGCTGTTAAACTTTCACAAGAGGATGTCCAGGCGCCCATTTTACTGGTAGAACTGTGGAACAACATACCAACGTTCAGCTCAAACGATGGATTGAGTGTCGAGGGCTTAGACTGGAAAACGGGCCGAGTTGATAGAAAGGTAAGTCGTTGTTTTTCTCCTGCTCGGCGTTCACGGCGTCAGCGGCCGTTTTTTCTGTTTGTTGTCACCGTCCAGGAATCGGTATAAATTGTCCGGCCCGCCGTTGTCCGGTCCGGTGGCCAAATGCATTATCATTATCCAACAGCTGTATCTCCTCGTTGCATCTGCACCAGATTTGTTGTGAGTCATGAGGGAACGCTGCCGAACGCGTTTGTGGGAATCGCCCGGTGGACAGCATCTGCGGTGGCCGGCGGCCGGCGGTGCGCGAACCCCGCCGGCCAGCCGGAGCCGAGGCGGTGGCCAAAGGGCCGGAGTGCGCTTGTCTGCGAGGGCTGATCGACGCGGCTTGCGGCTTTAACATCCTTCATATGCGGCCTGTCAGCGTACCTCGAGTCGCTGTTGCACGTTCCATAACAACAATGTTTAAAAACCATGGTTAGGAGACGTCTTAGACTTGGAAAAACAGTAGTTTTACCGAGTAAAACCAAGGGTAACTACAGCGAAAGAGTTATTAGTGCAATGGAATGTTACTGCTTCATGTCATACATCACACGTCACGGCATGTTCCTACAACGAACTTGGATCAATAAGTGACTCGACTCGGACTCGACTCGGATTTTTTTTTTAATGACTTGGACTTGACTCGGACTTGAACACTGGTGACTCGAACCTGGACTCGGACTCGAGGCATAGTGACTTGACTACAACACTGCTGAGTGGCTTAAGGGTGCATATAGTCCTTAGCAGCTAATTGACTAATTTCCAAGTTAAAAAGTCAGACAGCTTGGTTACTTTTTTTAATGTCATTCATTTTGCATTCTTGAGTCCTTTTTAAAAGTGCTGAGATGCTTGATATGTCGTTGACCATCTGGTGAGCAGGAGTAGCTCCGGCCATGATGAGGCTGGCGGCAGACAACGGCGAGTCGTCCTCAGCCGCAGTGTTAGCTTTAGCATCTCTGCTAGCCTCACCAGGTTTGCTAGCTGTATCTTGGCTTCGTGTCTCTGTTTTTGCTGCTGGGTGGGCTTCAGGACTATACTGAAGTACTTGCAAAATACTCCAACGTAGAATTAATCACTTAGGCATGAAAATGAAGGACTCTGTACCCCTCGGTTTAAACAGAATGAAGCAGGGGTCACCAACCTTTATGAAACTGAGGGCTACTTCATTGGTGCTGTGTCATACGAAGGGCTACCAGTATTGACCTTTGAACTAGAGGAGTCAGCGCTAACCTTAACTTTATGTAAAATAAACACATTTTTCATGCTTAGTTATAGATGTTGTCATTTTAAAATCTATATAAATGCAAGTGTGAACAAACAGGAAGAGTAACGGAATAAAATAAAGTTTTAGATGCAGCTCACTGGTGGATTGTGCTATTTTTTTAGAACAGGCTCATGGGCACCACGTGGTCCTCGAGGGCTACATGGTGCCTGCAGGCCCCATGTTGGTGACCCCTGGAATAAAGATACTCGCTGCCACCTCCACTGCCTGTATCACATAACTCTCCTAAAGGGAAAAATTTGAATTTGATAGAAAACTTCCTTTTTTTACATTGCCATCAGAACCCTTAATAAAGTTGAAGTTCAATTAGCTATATTGAACTGCATTTCAATCTTATTAAAAAAAATTAATTGTTGCTCTGTCGCAACCTAAACAGCAGACTTGTAAACAATACTTTGTTCATAACCTTGAATTTTTCAACTTTTGTCACAATACAACCACAGACGCAAACATATTTTGTGATACACCGACACTAAGCAATGCCTACCCTTGAGAGGGAAAGAAAATTATACAATTATTTTTAAATTCATGTGTAGTGTCAGTTTCCTCTGCAATTACAACAGCAGGTGTTTTACGTTTTGTCTCTACAACCTTTAGACATCTTGACACATGTTTTCGACAGTTCTTAGCAAAGTATGTCTATGACAGCCAGCTTGGATAAAGGAGTATATTATAGGCCTTGTCACACATTTTTAATCACATTTAGATTGAGACTTTGATTGAGACTATCTAAATATGCTTTGATATAAACCAGGGGTGGCCAACTGCAGCTAATTCCAGTCCAGATGCGTGTTTTTGAGCACAGCTTGCTCGGTACATACCAGGTTCTACAGAGATCTGACAAACGGGCGTTGATTTGAGTGTGTTTTGAACCAGGGAAACATCTGCAGAGCACCTTTCTCGAGGACAAGAGTTGCCCATCCTGATCTAAACCGTTACGTTGTTGCTCTGGTTTTATGTTTTGTGTCGTTGTCCTGCTGGAAGGTGAATCTCCGCCCCGGTCCCAAGTCTTTCGTAGCCTCTAACAAGTTTTCAAGGATTTTCCTGTTTAGCTCCATCTTCCCATCAACTTTTGTAGATGTTAGCCACGGCATGATGCAGCTACCACCATGTTCCACAGATGGTTTTAGAGTGATGATCAGCATCAGATGAAGTTAATTTCAGAAAGTGTGCCACAGTTTCAGAAATTTATTTGTAAAAAGAATTCACTTCTTGCACTTCTGTGTGTTGGTCTCTGTTGCATTAAAGTAACATGATAATATGCGAAAAAGGGCTCATTTTCCAAGGAACTTTAAACTTTTTTGAAGACAGTTATATCTGTATTAGGCCGCTGTTGCCCCAGCACTTCTTTTCCTCTAGTTATTCTTCAATTCAATTCAATTCAGTTTTATTTATATAGCGCCAATTCATGAAACATGTCATCTCGAGGCACTTTACAAAGTCAAAATCAATCATATTATACAGATTGGTCAAAAATGTCCTATATAAGGGAACCAGTTGATTGGTTCAAAGTCCCGACAAGCAGCATTCACTCCTGGAGAAGCATAGAGCTACAGGGAGAGACGTCTGCATTGTACATGGCTTTGCAGCAATCCCTCATACTGAGCAAGCATAAAGCGACAGTGGAAAGAAAAACCACCCATTAGCGGGAAGGAAAAACCTCCAGCAGAACCGGGCTCAGTATGAACGGTCATCTACCTCGACCGACTGGGGGTTAGAGAAGACAGAGCAGAGACACAACAAGACAGACAAACAAGCACAGAATCACACATTGATCCAGTAATCTGTTCTACATTAGATGGTAATAGCAGGTGAGCCGTCTTCTCTGGATGATGTCTCAGATAACAGAACGCCAGACCAGGTGTACCTACTATGAAGAAAAAAAGATAGAGAACAAAAAGTTATAAGCAGAAATGATGACAAGCAATGCTTAATTGAAGAACAGTAGAACTCGATAGAGTGAGAAAAATAGAAAAATAGATCCTGATGTCCTCCAGTAGCCTAAGCCCATAGAAGCACATCCCCATAGGTAGGTCAGGGCAACATAAGCCACTCTAGTTATAAGCTTTGTCAAAAAGCTTCCCCTTTTATATTTTCTAATAAAGCAACCTGCTACTTTTTGAATGAATCACCTGGTTGAACTAAGCTAATCATATTTAAGTCAATGACCTGAAGCAATCTGCTGGGTTTCTTTAGATAGAAAATATTTGATCAATCTGGATGATTTGATTTTAAACTGCCCTGAGATGACATATTGTAAATTGGTGCTATATAAATGAACTGATTTTTTTTAAGGAAGAGGCAGCAGATGACAGATCAAACTTATCTGTGGTTTCAGCAATTGTAAAAGAAAAAGGATCACAAAGGACAGATTTTATCAATGCACCAGACCTAAGCAAAACTGTAGTCTACACAAAAAACCCTACATGAAGATAAACAGAAAAGGGGGGGGGGGACTACAAACAATAAAAAACACACACAAAAAAAGCACAAAAACAGCCAGGGGAAAAGTTTTAAATCTCATGATCCTACAGTCTGTAGAAAACTGGATCTGTGTATCAGATTCCTGCTCATTACATCCAGCAAACGAACCCAATCCTAGGGCCTGATAACATGTCAGGTGTTTGTGTAACGTTCGCAAAGTTTGCGTGATCCATCACAAGCGGGCAGCTGTGAGTTTGTTTTTACACCGGGCATTCAGCTGGCTTCCCAACACGTGCCGAGTTACATGCTCCATGCAAATCAGACGTCGTCACGCACTCAGCTGACAGCAACAGGATGTCAGCAAGACTATAGCGTCTCGGAAACATCACTAATGCATTCAGCCCGCTTATATTATAAGTCAGGAATAAGACATTTTAAAAATACATGTATAAAAAAGTTTAACAATAGATCAATCAGCTCGGTTATCTAACTATATAAGGCAAGAAAAAAATATTTTTTAATCACGTAAAGTAACGATGAGAAAGAACTCCTGGACTTATAAGTTGAAAGTAAATTGAGCTGCTCATTTTAATCAGTTCCTCTCAGTGTGATATTTAAAATGACGGTTTCTCATCCAAGCTGCTTGTTTGATTTAGAGCAAAATTAAGTTTTCAAATAATTGTATTAACATACAGTACCATGCAGAGGTATTCATACTTTTTACTAATTTAACTTTTCTGTATTTTCTTTAGGTTAATACCACAAATTTCATCCGTTTCTGGGATTTTAGGTGATGGACTACAACAGAATAGTTTCAGTTGTTTTAACAGGCACGTAAATTGTAAAAGTGAAAGGAAAATTATGTGGGATTTTTTTCAATTCTTTTTTAAGAATAAGAATCTGAAAAGTATGTGTACATTGGTATTTCAGCCTCTTTACTGTGATACTTCACATAATATCCAGTGACTTCCCAATGTTCAATTCATCGTCCTGAAATGGGAAACGGACGTCAACATACCAAAACGTGACCATCCACTGACAGGCCAGGCAAAGACAGCCTTATTCAGCAAAGCAGCCAAGTGGCCTATGGTAACTCTGGAGGAGCTGTAGAGACCCACAGCTCAGGCTTGAGAATCTATCAGTAGAACAACTAGTTGCTATACTCTTGACAGATATGGCCTTTATGGAAGAGTGGTGAAAAGAAAGTCAGGGTCTTTTCCATTAGACCTCAAAAGCCCACCGCGCATTTCCATATGGGGGATTTCACTTTCCCTGTGCTTCACTTTAACGGGGAAAAGTTCCTCATCTTAGGGTGGGACTTTTCAACAAGCCTGGGGGTTTATTCAGTGAGTGGGGATATGTGCAGAAAAAAAAAACTGTCCGCCACAAGGGGGAGGAGGAAGGAGCAGTAAGGAGATGGGCTGGTGTTTCATTTCGCTAATTGTCTGGGTTCATTCTCGCAGCAGAGCGTTGTTTAGTGCAGCTCGAAGGGGGCTGTTCGTCAAGCTAATAACAGCTAGCGCTAGCTGATGTTGTTCAGGAGGTTTATAGCTGCGCAGCACCTTCAAGAGCTTTACTGACTTCTCTATGTTCCTCTCAAATATCCGTGTCATACTGTTCCATGTCGGACTCATTTTCTGTGAGCGTGACGGTCCATTACTGTGAAATGTGCTGGCTAGAACCCTGACATATCGTTTTTTTTTTTTTTTTCCTTATCAGAAAAGGTAGTTTTAAAATGTTTTTGGGCGAGAACGTGGACCTCCAAACTTCATCAAGGTTCTGCGTCAGTTTTGATTCTGTATTTTGAGTTGTCGGGACCAGACCTCAGCTGACAGGCTGGTCTCACCGGGGAGGCAGCAATGGCGAAATCCCTGCTTTTGTCTGTTTGACCTATGCTGTCACCCGCTGGCCCGGAGAGGTACTGCGGTTTTCCTCACAACCTCCCCATACGTCGTTGGGCTGGTTCACATATATGGCCCCTAGCAAATTAAAATGCGTCAAACTGAAAGTCCCCAGGCTTTTCTTTGCCCCCGGAAACCAAACCCTGGGGCTTGCAACAGAAAATGGTCTTTTTGTCTTGTAAGCAGATTGCCTTAATCCATGTATAGAACACTAACACTGCACATTACACTGAACACACTTTCCCAGCAGAGAAATAACATGCCAACATCATGCCATGGGGATATGTTTCTGCAAAAAGGGACAGGCAAGGTGGTAAGAGCTAAGGAAAAAACATGAAGAAATCCTGTTGGAGGCTGCAGAACGCTTGAGACTGGGATAGAGGTTCATCTTCCATCAGGAACACCTTACAAATACAGCCAGAGCTACAATCAACCATATTTATGTGTTAGAATGGCCTAGCCAAAGTCCAGCTCTAAATTAGACCCTTTTAGACTGAAAAATTGTTGTTACAAGAGAACAAATTTAGCTCTGTTATAGAGACATACTGCAGTCTTGCGGTTGGAATTGCAACAACATGTGGTTTTAACTACACGCCCCATTGATTTTCTCTGATAAAGTGATATGACTATGTATCATTTTCCTTCCACCCCACAGTGATGCACTACATTGTGTTGAGATGAGAGCATAATGTGACAAAATGTGGAAACGTTCAAGGAGTATAAAAACTTTTACCAGCCGTTGTGCATGTTCTCATTAGAGTTAAAAGTGTTTGTTAATGCTGATGCCTTTTCTCTTTGCAGGCACATTCTCGCCAGTTTCTACACAAAATACGATGCGACACATTTTTTCATCAACACGTGCTCCCTGCTGACTGTCCTCATCCCAAAGCTGCCTCAGCTTCATGGAGTACGGATATTTGGCATCAACAAATACTGACGCATCCTTAAACTGGGACATTATCCAAAAAAACAAAAATGGACTTAAAGTTCTCCAATCTGTTTTCTGAGTAAAGGTTGGAGGAGAAGAAAGAAAAAAAACCCGGCAGCGAGGAGCGCTCTGAAGATCCCAGCCCGGAAAAACTAAATGCACTGTTTGATCAAAGTAAATACGTTCCGAAACTAAAATAAAATCAATTTCTCATGTTTTTGAAGGTTTAAACTGCACTAGTTTTATTTTGTGATGTTTGTCCAACTTTTGTTTTGCACTGGCTGCAATTATGTAAAGTTGTGTTTATTGCCATAATTATAAATCAATCCGTTTCTTTTGTACTCAATCGGGCGTGCATTTACACGCCCACAATAAATATTTTACAATGATACACAGAATAAAGGAACGTGCGCGTCATTTCAGAAGAAACCCGCCACTTCTAAAAAAAAAACAGGGCGGCTCATCTTGTGACGTCCACCTGGTCCAGGTAAACTTCTGAATCCCGATGTTTGTACGAAATCCATTGGTCCCACGTTGGGATGGCTTTCAAGCTGTGGGGAAGTCCAGACGCTTTACATGAGGGGGCTGTCGGATTCTCCAAATGCTCGTATATCCTGAGGGGTTCCCCCCCCTTCCGCTTTCGAGGGAGTCGCGTTTGCATTGGAGCGAGGGTTTCCCTGTTTGTAATGCATGTTTCGGGGAAGTAGTTCAAAGCAAATACAGCACTGACTATGTCGAGCAGAGCCTGGGAAATACATGCAAATAACGCTCGCTGTATCAGCTGTTTTTAAACCTGTTGAGTAATTGTGTGTAATCCTTTGCACCACTGGTGTTGTGGGGTTGTTCCCTGCCTACGATCGCCTACTGGACACACGCAGAACGTAAAGAAACCTGAGGTGGGATTCTCGCTGCTGCTGGCTGTAAATGTCAGTGTCCTCAAGATGTCAGATAAGATTCACTGAAACTACAGGAGACTAAAACAGGATAGATGTGAGTTTTACCTTTAAAAACAAAAAAAAAAACCACTGTCGAGCTGCTGGATGAAAGATAACAATCTGGTCAGCTTCAACTTTAAAAAAAATTTACAGTCATTTGTGAGCATTAGCTTTAAAATGTTTCAGAGCACCAGTCATCTGGTAAAAGTTTTCAATCATCGTTACATGGAAAGACTAAAGTTTTCAGGAAATGCAGAGATAAAAAAAAAGGTCAGATCATTTCTGCTGAATTATCTTCCATCTGTTTTTGCAGATTATTGTTCTCAACCTTTTAAACTGATAGTAAAACCAGAAGTCTCAACGCATACTTGGAAATCAACTCTCGGCCCTTACCCATTACTCTCAATAAATGAAAATTCAACACTGGAATGAATTTCATTTGTTCGGGGCTTTGACGCAATATGAATTGTTCACATAAAAGCTGCTTTTGGACTGGATAAGGAACCTCAACCAAACTGAAAATGTGTCAACTTTCCCAGAAAGTAAGACGTGTGCAAGAAAAAATGCTAATTTAAATACCCTCCACAATTTCTGACAAGAAGAGCGGTCAAATATGGAGCCAGAACTGTGCCAAAGGCTTGTTTATGACTTTAAAAAGCACCCGTTTGAGGGGCTACACGCAAAGGGAGTGTATGAATATATTTGACCTCGAGTTGAATTTAGAAAATTGTGTTTAAATTCAACCTTGGAGTATATATATATATATATATATATATTTTTTTTTTTTTTTTTAAGTTGCATTATCCTTCTGTCCTGGAATAACGGCTCAAATAAATTAGTAAAAAGTCCCAATTTACAGTATCAGATTTGTATCCATGAGTAGTGAGTGTGTGTAAACTTCTCAGCATAAAGCTGTTTAACTTTGCTGAATATGGCTGTAAAAAGGAAATTTGATAAGGTTCATGTTGTTCCTATTAGATTATACTGGTTTGTGGTCATGCTATTAATATTGACATAGATCCTTGTTTATTCAAACGAATATAGGTTCCAGTTGTTTTAACCTTTAACATTACAACTATTTTTTCTCCAAGCATTCAAAAGTAATATTTACTGGATTGTGCATCAGTATCTTGGACATTTTGATATTTTATGAACAAAAGTGTGAATTTAGGCTGATTTGAAACAATACAATTTATAAATCCATCATGTTTTGAACACTATCTGAAACACAACAGAGTAAAAGACTCATTTTAGGAGTAGGTCAATGATCAAAAACACATTTTTAAGTTTCATTACCAATGAATTACCAATACAACAAATATATAAATGTTTTATTCAAAATACTTTGTGATTCTTTTCCAAACACACATCCATTAAAACGAATAACATAAGAATCCACATGCCCAATCTCGCTTCTGAAATAATAATTACAAAAGTATCAGACTGCGGTTCAAGGTACAGAGAATGTGTCAGTGTAGAGAGGATGTGAAGCGGATGTCCTCGTTAATCCCTCCAATCTGAGCCAGACGGTTGTAAACGAGTTTAGGAAAGTAAAACCTCACTTATCAGCAGAGAGAGCTTCATGTAAAGAACTCAAAGGCCCTCGATCCCCAAATTACTGCTCATTAGTTCATAACTAAAGCTTTTTTTTTCCTCCTGAAGAATGCATATGCCTGAGGTGCACAATCTTTAAAAACATTTGTTTCCCTCATTTTAATTCATTACTAATAAATCTGACGCCACGGTTCTATCAGTGATAGTTCTGGCTTGAATCCGGTCCAGAGATTTTTTTTCCCTCCATCAGGTCTCCGCGTCAAACGTGAAAACCTGTCTGGACCTCGCAGTGAGGTGTTTCCCCACCCTGCTCTTCTGAGAGACGGCAACAGTTTGTTTTTTTACAACCGTCTCACTCTGGATTCATCATGGGCTTGAGTTCTTCCTCGTCCTCATCGTCGGTGTCAAAGAACTCATCCTCAAATAGACTCCCCCCAAAATCATATTCCTGGGCGTGGACGGAGACCTCGTTTGACATCAAGTGGGGGGATCCTTCGATAAAATCAGCAAACCTGTTGATTATGGAGATGATATTAATATAATCAGAACTGACGCAGAGTAAGTGGACCTTTTCCCCCCCCCCCCATCACCCACAGATAGTACTGATGGCTAAATGACTCGACGCAGTCAGCTGGGCTTTTTACCACCTCGCAAATTTTAATTGAATCTGACTGTATTCAATTCTAGCTAGGATCAAACTGGATTTTTGTTATATGACTGGATTATGACTTTATTAGATATTTCAGGATCCGATTAGGAGACATTTTTCTTATGAAGTGCCCTGAGGGGACATTTGCTGTTAATTGGTGCTTTGGAAATAAATGTAATTAAATGTGTCACATATTTAAAAGAAAACAGTATTTACAGACACACTAACAATAAAAAAAAATTTTTTTTAGGAACGAGCACAATATTTAGTACTTATTTTGCATTTTCTACAATTTTAATATTTACTCAAGCCACCTCCTGCCGAACTGATTTATTGCTTTTATCGAAGTGAACATCCGTGGTATAAAGGCTTCTGGGCCTTTTGGCTGAGATCAACAATAGTATCGGTTCTTATCAGTTTAATATCTGGTATGTTATCTATGGGAGGACTTTGGGTGGAGTGGTGGCCCAGTGGTTAGAGCAGGGCTCTTGCATCCTGGGAGGGCTGTATGTCTCTCTTGGTGCCAGTAGGTAAATATTTTTGGTTAATAATGGAGATAAATACACAGACAGATATTTGCTAAATCCTTTTTGAAGACTTTAAATTAAAAGCTGTTTACGTCGATTTTAGCGCTGATCTCCATAGGAGCCTTTTGGCTCACGTGAAGTGGGAGTTGTTGAATCTTTTGCGCTTCTCTGTTGAGTTTCAGATGAACACCAAATACTCGACTATTGGTGTTTATTTGTGCAACCTCAATGTCAATTTGTTTATATTTTGTGTGCAAATAACTACCGTATGTTTCGGACCATAAGGCACACCGGATTATAAGATGCATTAAATATTGTTACCAAGTATGTAATATCACTCCTTCACGTCCACAGCTCTCTATCCGTCTCTGTAAGGAGGACAGAGTAGTTGGACTACACTGCCCTGTTTCTAACATAAGGCCAAAATAAACTTCCACGTTATATTGAATTAACTTACTTGGTTTATTATTGCTAGTGTACTGTAATGCTCCGAATATCCATTGAGCGGAGTGGCTTCCTTGCTAACCAAAGTCATACTTACACATTTTAACAGATTTTTGAGCGCATTGTAGCACATAAAATCGGCCAGTAAGCACAACGGTAATCATATATAAGGCACACCATCAATATTTGAGAAAATGTAAGTGTGCCTCATAGTCTGAATAATACGGTAATGCAAACATTTCTTCATAGAGCCAGTAAAGCCAGCCACCAGTGACCCCACCAGTGTCAGAGCCTGCAGGGTTCCAATTTAGTCTTGAAAAGGACGCAAAAAGTATTACATTTTTAAAACGTATTTTCCACGTTTGGATAAGTTGGATAAAAAAATACAATAGAGTATCCAAAATATTTTTTAAGCAACTCAAAACAGTATCTTTTTTTAGCTTTATAATGAAATGGTATTTTTATTATTTGCTTCATGACATCAGAGATCGATTTTAATATTTTGGAAATCAAAATATTGCTCTTTGAGTTAAAGACTGGGAACCGATCACTAAATGTACAATTGTTTAAAAAAAGGGGGGGGCATTTTTAGGCTTCTTTCAAAGTAAATCATTTATCTGGTCCACATCTGATCTACAATCAGGACAATCAGAAACCAACTTCAGCTAAGGGTTGTTTCATGACTAGCGGAACAAGTTTATAAATTTATAAATGCCAGTTTATAAACTAGACGTTTAAAACTCATGTGGCCATAGTGTTAGAAAACAGAAAAATATTTTTGAAATAGAAAATATGTAGAAACCAAGAGTGAACAAACCTAATCAGAAATTTAGCTGTGAGGTCATCTGAGGAGGACCAAGCTGGGTTATCTAAGAAATATTGCCCTTAGTTGCACCCTTGTTAATGAGTAAGTAATAAAGTAACGATAACAAATTTTGCTGGACGATAAGTCTTCCTAAAAATTACCACGATAAACCATAATATTGTCATTTGGAGACCTTTTTCAACTAAAATGATAATGGCATCATAACCCAAGTACATCCTCTCGACATACCGGCTCAGATAGATGACCGCTGTCATTTGGCTTAAACCCCCAAAAAAACTCCCACAATGCAGCGGTCGTGTTTGGCTTTGACTCAAATTCCATTTTCTTTTCAAACTAGCGTTTCTCTGGCTCTCCCACGCGAGGCTCTCATGCTAAACTCTCAGCGGGTTGCCTACCTGACACGAGATTTAACTCTTCCTAGACTGAGGAAACGAGAAGGGAGGAGTGAGGAGACACTCAAACCCTTTGTTATCCAGTCTCAGAGAGATGAGAGGGAAACAAGTGGAAAAAAGCAAACCTGCGTATGGAAATTATCAAGTTTATTTTAATTAATTGTGTGATTAAAATTTCTTGCGCGATTAATTGATTTATTGCTTATTGTGACAGAGAAATAAACCCAAAACCTCACCAGGCTATAAAAATACACTGAATCATCCTTTATCTAAACAGTTTTAGTGACATCACTAGATAAATAAATGACTTCTGTGTTGGCCAAGGAAGTTCAGGGCATTAGATCACTATGTAACTTACACTGTATCCAAAACGCCCGACCTCTGAGTCAGCAACTCAAACCACCAGTTTCTCGTAACTATTGTATTTACACACGACATACGCCGTATTACCAAAAGTATTCGCTCACCTGCCTTGACTCACATATGACCTTCAGTGACATCCCATTCCTAATCTATATGGTTCAGTGATGTTGGTCCACCCTCTGAAGCTAGAACAGCGTCAACTGTCCACAGGGTCCTGGAGTGTTTATGGGAATCTTGACCATTCTTCCAGAAGTGCATTTGTGAGGTCAGACACTGATGTTGGACGAGAAGGCCTGGCTCCGAGTCTCTGCTCTAATTCATCCCAAACGTGCTCTATCGGGACGAGGTCAGGACGCATCCCTGTCCTTATGGACTTTGCTTTGTGCAGTCACGTTGGAAGAAGAAGGAAGCATCTCCAAACTGTCCCACAAAGATGGGAACATGCAGTTGTCCAAAATCTCTCAGTTTGCTGAAGCATTCAGAGTCCTAAGAGGCCAAGCTCTTAAAAACATCCTCACACCAGAATCCCCCCTCCACCAAACTTTACATCTGGCACAATACTGTCAGACAAGTAGCCTACCATTCTCCTTGCAACTGCCAAATCCAAACTTGTTCATCAGCTTGCCAGATGGAGAAGCGCGATAGAAAACATACCTCCTCTGACCTAGAGTCCAGTGATGGTGTGCTTTATAACACTGCCACCTTGCACTGTACCTAGTGATGTATGGCATGGATGCAACTGCTTGGACATAAAAAAAAACAAAACATTCCATGAAGCTCTTTACACACAGTTCTTGAGCCAATCTAAAGGCCATATAATGTTTGGAGGTCTGTAGTGATTGACTCTGCAGAAAATTGGCAACCACTATGCTCCTCAGTATAAGTTTACGTGGTCTATTTGTGGCTGAGTTGCTGTTATTCCCAATCGCTTCCCCTTTGTTATGATACCACTGAAAGTTGACTGTGGAATATTTAAGAGCGAGAAAATTTCATGACTGGACTTGTTGGACAGTCGTGAAATTCACAAGACCATGATAGACTTCCCTCACCTACTGAGAGCAACCCATTCTTTCACAAATGTTTGTAGAAACGGTGTGCAGCCTAGGTGCTTGATTTAATACACCCGAAGCCATGGAATTGATTGGAACACCTAATTTTGATTACTTGGATTGGTGAGCAAATACTTTTGGCAATATAGTGTATTTTCTTTGTTTCATTATAAGGATTTTTTTAAATCACTGCTGCTAAAATGCAACAATGTTTTTTTGTCATCTTCCAATACAGTTTACACAGAAAAGTCTAAAACTGTAATGTGGCACCTTTTTGGGGACTGAAGCCTGGACACGGCCCTCCAGGGACTGAACTCTGGGCTGTTGCAGTACTTCCGCAGCTCCTCCAGAGCACGGCGGGTCTCCTCTTCCCCTTCTCTCTGATACTCCTCCTCAGTGAGCAGGCGACGCGGCTGTGGCTTCCAGTAAATGTACCCTCTGACTTTCCTGTAAACCAAAGCAGATACGAAGGATAAAAAAAAAAATTCAAAACCTGCAATTGCCAGTTAAAGTGCAAGCTTTTTGTGTGTAGAAATTTAGAGATCTTGATAAATAACTTCTAAACGTTTTTTCACCTTTAATGTGATAAATTTGCCACATTCAACTGAAAAACCATCAAGTTAGAAGGGAGATTTTTTAACAGCCTGTTTGCGTTACCATAAATCAACGCTTTTCTCTGTTTTCTCAACTTTTTAAGTATAAAGCATTATGATCATTTTTGCCCCCTCATAAATCTTGCCTTTTTTTGAACCTCTAAAATCCTGATAAATGCTACAACAGCACCATCTGCTGTTTGGTCTTTACCTTCAGTGAGTTATAAATATGAAATTCTCTGAAATCCTCAGAGCAACGACTCTAGCTCTGAATGTCTGCGGACAGATAATAATCCCCTAAAAGAGTATAAAACTTAATTTATCTGTAATATTAATGGCTTGATATTATTTGGTAATATTTTTAGCCAGTCTATTTTAGGTCTCTGTATTTTATTGCATTTTATCAGGTCATGGCTACATAAAAGTAACGTTTTCAGAGAGAAAACATGCTGTTTAGGTTCGTCTTTCGTTGCAGGAATGTGTCAGGCTAAAAACCTCCTAACTATGATGTTGTTAATATTTTATAGTTTATAAAATGTGGCAATGTTGAAAAACTCCAGTTGTTAGAAACCGTTGTTATGGGATGTATTTAAATTGTAATAAATTGTAAAAAGGATTCTAGGTCATCTTCAGAACAAAACCTTCAATGCATTAAGAGGGAAAACAATAAAACGTTACATATCTGACCACTTTTGTTGGGATGTGGGACTGAAATTGTTTTAATTTTTCAAAGGGGCAACAGAAAATACACTCAAAGACATTGACAGCCTTCCCTGGAGATCATGTGCTATATTACATTAATTTACACACCGACACACATACCTGCACACTTGCACTGCATGTACAATATACACATATACAATTAGGGATGGGCACCGAATTCTGTACTTTTATAGGCACCGACTGAATCATGTCGGTACTAAAAAGTACCGATTCACGTGAAATCAAACGGTACCATGTTTCGGTAGATAAACGCATCACTGTGACACTGAGGGAGCGGAAGAGTGGCCGATTCTCCATGCCAAACATGAACACAGCACTGCACGCATCTACTGTAAATATCTTGACTGTGTAGAACAGAAAGCTAACCTGTGCATAGGACGCGAGCATGCTGCTTTGCTGAGCTCACGTGTTATAACCTCGTCTGGTGTATTTTCTCCTTTAAAGGTATTTAACAAATATCGTCACATCAAGGTGTGAAATGCTGACAGACTCCTAATAAAGAGTGTTAGATCAAGGGTGTGCTCCTTGTAGGCAACCAGGATGCTGCTGCTTTTCCAATTTTATTTATCCCACGAACAGATTGGTTGGGGTTTCCTGCTTGATTCTCCAAGAGATATTTCACATTAAATGAGAAAAACTTTAAATAATTTAGCATAATCAAATCTTTTAACAGCATTCTACCAGGGTGTGTCGACTTTAAAAAAAAAAAAAACTCCTCTGTATGTCAATTAGAGAAAAGACACAATAAAAAATAGAACTTTAAATGTCTAGCAAAAGCTGTTTGATAACAAGTAGTAATTATAGAGGAGCTCACTTCAAGACTTTAAAAGTGTGAAATCATCAAGTTTCCCCTCTTTAAGCTACTGAAGTAGATTCTGAGCTCTCGCTGTTCTCTTACGCCATCTTCTGTCCACATTAGATATTGCGTACCTCCACGCTGTCATGGCCAGGATGACTGGGTACTCCAGATTTTTGGAGAGCAAAGACGCCACGATGATGGCAAAGGCAACCTGCTGGATCTGAATCCCCAGATAAATGAGAAGCAGCCCAAACAGCTGCAGCGTCCACGACAGGATGTTGATGTTCTTCTCATCCACTAGAGGGCCGTAACGGTAGCACACGGCAAAACTGATGAACCCCACCACCGTAACGTAACCTGGAACAAGAAGGGAATATGATTTGATCAGCGTTAAAGCACCGTGAAACTTGACCTTTCTGTAACTTGACGGGTCTGTTTTCAACTTGATTCCAGCGCTTTACATGACCGACTCTCTGGGGAGCGAGCAGATTTAGTGTCTTGTAAACCTATAAACGCACATTAAACTTTTCCACACTGTCAAATGTTGGAGGAAAACCCTTCGATGTAGTTTATGTGTTAGACCGAGCGTCATTTTTATATGGGTGAAAAATTATTCAATTTTTAAATGTTATACGATAGTGTGCCGTACTTTTTTATTTGCTTTCCCGTCAGAGTAAACACTCTGCAGAACCGCCTTTCACTGCAGTTACAGCTGCAAGTCTTTTCAGGAATATCTTTACCAGCTTTGTACGTCATTATTCAGACATTTTTACCCATCCCTCTTTTTGGTTCAAGCTCTGGGGCTTGCTCCAATGACGCAGGGGTAGTGAGCACAACCCATATATGGAGGCCTTAGTCCCGGGTTCAATTCCAGTTTGAGGTACTTTGCCGCATGGCTTCCCCTCTCTCAGCCTACTTAGTTAAAAAAAAACAAAAAACGAGCAACTAGTTCAGTAAAAGAAAAAGAGTAAACTAGTTCAAGCTCAGTGAGATTGGAAGAAGGGCATCTTCGAACATCAATTTCTAAGAGTGGTCAGATTTTTAACTGGATTTAAGACTAGACTTTGACTAGGCCATCAAACCCATGAATATGCTGTGAACTAAATTATTGTAGCTATGGCTGTAAGTTTAGGGTCCCTTTCCTGGTCTGAAGTGTTTTCTACCTGAATTCACCTACATTTCGCTTTACTAGGCGTGGTGCGCTCTAAGAAGACTTTAAGTACCTGGTTAGAATTCTGTAGACTGCCACTATGGGTCCCTGAGCAAGCCCAGATTGCTCCCCGTTGGCTGTAAACGCTGTAAAAAGCTGCCCACTGGTCCCTAAGGGATGACTTAGATGCCAAAGACAAATTTAACTGGAATGTACAATTGCTATGACAGACCTCTTCTTTCTTCCTTCATTTATCATCGCATCATGTCTGACCCTCGTCGTTGCCCCGCCTAAATAAAAGCTTTCCCCACCACGATGCTGCCGCCACCATTTTCCGCCCTGAGGATGCCGTCTTCGGGCTGCTATGCTAGTAATCAACAGTCACACACTGAATTTTGGCCAAAATGTTACATTTTGGTCTCATCTGACCACAGCCCCTTCTTCCACATCTCTGCAGTTTTCTCTACGTGGTTTGTAGAAAACATAGGATGAAATTCTGGGTTTATTATTTCTTCTTTCCACTCCTCCGTAAAGGCCAGATTTATAAATTTTACAACTAACAGTTAACCGCTTGACAGATTCCTCCACCTGAGCTGCTGAGCTCCCGGCTGCTTCCCAGATTAATCGCTCTTCTTGCCCGGCCTGTTAGCTTATGTAGACAGCCATGACTTGACAGGTTTACAGCTGAGCCATACTCTTTCCATTCTTGGACGATGGGCTGAGCGTGGCTCTGTGAGACATTCAAAGCTTTATGAACTAATCCTGCTTTAAACATGTCTGCTGTCTTCCTTGATCTTTATGATGCACTTTGTTCACTTATCTTCAACAATCCTCCAGGGAGTCACAGAACAGTTGGATTTAAACTGAGATTAAATTACACGTGTGGATTTACTAATCAAGTTACCTTTGAAGGAGGCTGATAACGCCGGATTTAAAGGAATCAGAATAAAGAGGGATAAATAATTATAACATTTACTGACAGGCTTAAATTAGAGGCAGTCGAACTTTAACTCAGTTTTTCTGAAGAGATTTTGACACCTATCCAGGAGTCTTTGCGGTTGCCATGACACGGATAATTAAGAATTTGCACAGGCAATTATAACCTTTCGACACTTTTCAGATCTTTACTTGTAAAATAACTGAGGTATAAAAATGATGCCCTACTTTACGTTGATCCATCACAATAAAATATGATCAAATATATGGTTAAAGGGCTTATGAATAAATTAGCAACGCTCTGTCCATATCACAGGTATTGCTCAAGTTGCCAGTTCCACTTTATCTGCTTGAAGTGTGCATTAACTAAGAGTCTGTACCTAATGCAGCGTGCCAGTGCTCTCGCAGAATGACCCCGAGGTTCCTGCAGACCAGCTGGATGGCATACAGAGAGAAAGACCACCCTCCCACAATAAGCATATAAAAGGGGCTTTTCTGTGGAAAACAACAGGTGGAAGAATCAAGCACTGGATCAGATAGCCTTTTGTTATGAAGTGAGAAACGATTCAGCGGAATTAAACGACTTACCTTTGGCAAAAAGCGTGACAGAATGAAAAAGAGGATGATGAGAGAGGCGAGCATGCCTGTGCTCATTCCAGCAGAGTAGAAGAAAAGTTGACTCCTGCAGTGAAGGATCAAAACGAAAAGGAAAATTAAATAAATCATGTTAAAACTTAAAAAGGCGGCACTGATTTTGGACGGATAAATACCTGCTAAGGGATTCTGCAAAAACAAACAGCAACACCCCAGAGAGGAAGACCAAAAACAGATAGATATCAAACTCTGCAAGAAAAGTAGCGAGTTAGCTGTTAATTATCTGTAAAAATGTGACAAGGTGACTTATCTGACCAACTAATATTTATGGTTTGGTCTCAAAGTCTTCCTTCAGCCATGATACAAGTGTCTTTCTCTTTTATTTACATTTAAAAAAATCCTGCAGCTTCAGGTGACCCTCTCATAAGAGACAAAATGCATCATGAAGGTTAACCATTTTTTTTTCTTCATTTAGAATAATACATAATTATTCATCAGAGGTTGAGTGGAAATGACCATTTCAAGCTTGTGAAATGATTGCATGTGTTAAATATCTGTAATTTGTAGACATTAACAAAAGAAAATGCATTTTTATTTAAAAAAGGAAAACATTTTTCTCTAGTTCAGAGGTCTTAAATATCCCAAAGGACAAACTCCAGGCTTACTTTTGTTCAATGATGATATAAAAATCCACCCCTGAATGGTGAAATCTCCAAATTTGATTTTTTTTAGTTCATTATCTTAACCTGATAAGAAGAAAATACAGAAAGAAGGAACAAGGGGACCTTGGCCGGAACGGGCCCAGGACCTGAACGGTCTTTGAAGAGGGAGTTGTGATGATTGTGTCGAGCTATGGAAAAACATTTCTAAGCTTTACAATAGGGCTGGGCGATGTGGCCTAAAAGTAAAATCTCCTTTTCACAATACATCTGATTTACAATTTTAATAAAAAAATGTCCCTTTAAAAAAAAAAAAAAAAAAACTAGAAACAAGGAAATCATTCAAATAAACTTTTTTTTTTTTTACACAAAAAGAAATTAACAAACCAAGATGGATTTCCCTATTGGGCTTGAAGTGGAAACCTTAAAATAAGACAAAAATAAATAAAAGGTTCCTCTTGCACAAAGATAAGTGTCCCTATTGTAATTGCTAGTGCAATAACTTGCCTTTTCACCAAACTCACAGCAGCTGCCTGTGAGACAGCGCTGAGGGAATAGAGTCCCACACAGCTCTAGCAGTTGTCCTGAGACAGTAGTGTTCAAGTGAAGCTGCTAAATCTTCAAAAACACAGAAAAAAAAGTCACTAGATTTATTTCTAGTGAATTTTTTTGAATAAAAGCTTCAAGAGGAGTCTGAAAAGTCCTGAAATCTGAGTCTCCGAGAGCAGTGCAGCACAGTAGCCACCAGTAGCTTCAGACACCAGCAGCTTTGCAGTGAGACAGACAGGATGTGGAGGAGTTGGTTTTTCAAAAGTAAATTTTAACATTTCACAATATTTAAATTAATTTTATTCTCTGATGATTAGAATAAGTTCACAAATATACAGTAGCTATGCTATATCATACGCTTTACATTGTTGTAACTTTTTTTTTTTTTTAATCGATTCTGAAGGTGTGGTGGCTTTTATTTTGGTGTGGCGGTGCGCCACGATCAAATACGTGTGGCCGAAACCCTCGTCTTAGGGTAAAAAAAATGTTCCTCTTCAGAGTTTTTTCACAATATATTTTCCCTGAATATATATCAGTCCTGAATTTCCCATTCAGGACTGGTTTCATATATATATATATATATATATATATATATATATATATATATATATATATATATATATACACACATGGAGGCTCGTGGGGTGCATTGGCCAGAAAATAAACAATAAAAATCTAGATTTTCCAAAAATTAAGTATTCATAAATTACAAATTCAAATTAATTGATAAAATCAATTTATCACCCAGCTCTACTTTACAATGATTTCTATTTGAAGATGTGGCCATTTAAATGGACTCAAGCTAATTTTGTGTGAAATAAAGCCTAAAAATTTCTCCTCTAAATGAACCCATATTCAAACACCAGGTTTACGGTTCTGAACCACCGTGCTTATGAAACCATTTTTTTTTTGACTGATCACAATTTTTTATCATGCTCTTTTTTGGTGTATTTTCTAATTATACTCCGACAGACTCCGTTGTTTTTCCTTCTTGCTTCAGAAGCGTGCTCAGCTTCTCTCAGCAAGATGTTAGACTCGTCCTTGTTTCGTCCAGTGCAGCTGCCGGCTCCAGCATGACCGCCGGCAGATCGGTTTACTGTGGGATTCCCTGTCGATGCATAAACTCGGCCATCTGTGGGAAGAACACTGAGGGAACACGGAACGGGATAAAGCAAAAACCTACCGAGGTCCAACTAGGGTCTCAACAGATTACACCTGAACACGTGAGGAGCTTTTGTGGATTTGGGAGGTCTGAAGGGGTCTCTGTCTTTTATTTTTATTTTAGTTTGCTTCACCCAGATTACCACAGACTAAAAGTCAAAATTACCATTAGGTCAATAAACTCTTCCACAAACAGAGCTGTATTTCCATCCTGACTCCCAGTTAAAAGCCTTGGGTTTTAAAAGTGATTTATTGCCCTGCTTATCGTTTGCTTTTGCTTATTATTCACTTAGGCTTACCGTGATTTATTTTCCAAAGAAAAAGTTAAACATCAGAGCATTATTATAGAAGTGATATTTCTTCCTATAATCTGTATTAAACTTTTAGATTTGATTTGAAGTGCAAGTGAAGACTCTGGAAAGGTGTGAATCAAGGTTCCCATGATGATACCTTCACTGATGAGCGTGAGGGTGCTACATTTGTCACTAACCCGTTCATAAATGTTGTGCATTGGTTTCCCACTTACTGCGGACGGGTTTGACGGTGTACTGAGCTGCTGCAGCAGGATCCACCCTGAAGCAGGTCTTCTTGCTGAACAGGTTGATGTTAATGAAAGTTTCATTGTGCTGCTCGCGTAGAAAACTTTGAAACCAGCTCCGGAAGCTGAACTTCTCCAGCTCCTGCAGCTCTTCTTCGCCTTCGACAGTTTCCACCTTAAATACCTTGGAGCTCCACACTTTCACCTGTCAGAAATATGCACTTAGGATGTACTTTAACAATAACAATCGATGCACAGTGCATGTTCAATGAACCCAAAAGTTTTCAAATAAACTGTTTCAGCAAGTAAAATTTCTCTTAGAATTTAACTTTAAAATAAAGTGGAAGAGGATAAATGTTGATGAATTTATGAACTTAAAATGTTGCGAGCTCTTAGTTTTGTTGCCCTTAATGATTTTTTTCCCCAATCTGTTTTTTTTTTTAGACTTTGCTTGTCAATCACCAATCAAAGCCAATTAAGGGAAAATTTACCAATCACGACCCCTGGCCAATTGATTGGATAATCTTAAACCCTGAGGTTTTTAGTTTCCTCAAACCTCCATATATTCCTGCTATAAGACTGGAGTTCCTGCATTTACGAAACAGCAGTTTTAGAACGACACTGCTGATCTAGGAAATAGTGCTATTTCTAAATTGTATTTGAGATGGGGAACTGCCCCATATAACAAATCAGCCTCTAAATGTAGATACCAGATTAGTTTACAAATTTTAAAGCAGTTATTTTTGCAAATGTCAGACCTTCAATGGCAGTTGCATAATTTCTGACTGGGACAAATACGCCCAGCAAGAGAAATACGACACCACTATAGCTTAACAGTCTTTTACCTGAATAAGTCTGTATAATTAGAGAAACTTGCCTGAATTCTTGTCCACGTTTGCCTCCAGGTTGGAACAACTGAATTTTCATAACAGAACCGGTTTGGCCCCGACATGACGTACTGCTCCCCATCTTGCAGATCAATTATTGGAGGTGGGTTACCTGGATTGAACAAGCAGACACACGTTTGACTGAATCACCAAA
The DNA here is from genome assembly GCA_037039145.1 of Fundulus diaphanus. Lineage (NCBI taxonomy): Eukaryota > Metazoa > Chordata > Actinopteri > Cyprinodontiformes > Fundulidae > Fundulus > Fundulus diaphanus. The sequence continues at coordinate 45,552,472 of CM073129.1, forward strand.
TTTCACTGACTGACAAAAGAAATGTTTACAAGAAATTTATTTTGATTTTCTTTTGTTTTAAACAGCAAATGAACACTTTTCCCCTGCAGCTCTGCAGGGATAAGCAGGTATAGGCAATGGATGGACGGATGGACTTTTTTCTTTAAGCAGGCTTTAAATTAAAAGAGCCTGTCTATGTAAATGCATTGTTGAAGTTTTTTAATGTTTTCCTCTTACTCTATAGCATGTCTATTAAGGGGTGCACAATATTAGAACGTTTTGAACATTTGCAATATATTCAGCAACAAAATACTGCACACCAAACAGTCCTTTGAGATATGAATATCACATACACTGATATTGCGATAAAGATATTTTCGCAGTAAACTGTGTGGCAATATGTTCTGTTTTCTTTGTTTAGAATATCTTAGACTGAAATATTATGTTTGGATAAAATTTGACACTATATATAGACTCAAGTTAAGAACTAACTTACTTTGTTTTGATGCTGATTTTTTTAACATTCAGCTACTTCAGCCCTTAGAAAAGCAGGCTCAAACACACAAATACAATCCTAAAAATGTGTATTCATCTCACTTTGTAAAAAAAAATTACTCAGCAGAAATTCAGCTGACTTTTTCTATTTCTTAATCAAAATGTCAACGTATAATTGTCTATTCATTAAGGTTGCACAATACATAGTGACAAAAAGAAATCAACACAATATCAGTGTGTCCAACATTCATTTCACAAAGGACTGTTTAGAGTGCAATAATTGTTAGCTAATATATTCCAAGTGTTATGAACTTGCATTTTACATGTCAGTGTAATCTTCCTCGGTTCAAATCCTAGAGACTGGGTCCCTGAGCAAGACCTTTAGCCCCTGAATGGTCCCTTGACGTCGTATAGTGGCAGCCGACTGGCTTAAATGCAGAGGACATATTTCATAAGAATGTAGACAGTTGTCATGACAAAGATTATTATTATTATTAGTTGGACAGTGTGTCTCAGCAGCAGAAGCCCACACCACCTACAAATAACACTGGCCAGAAATACTAAAGGTCTGAATGTAAGAAGTACAGATGAGCGATGAAAGACTCTAGGCAAATATTGCAACTGATTTCCTCAGAGCTACATTTACCAATATTAATCGGCACAAGATTTTCTAATATCTTGTAGCCCTACAATGAATTCAAAACGCACACTACATCCCACACAAGCTGCACTGAAACAATGTAAAATAAGGCAACTCCACACTGACCCTGAAGCACACCAGCAAGTCAAACTGAATTGCTTCATGTCATTTAGTTGTTGCTTCCTATGATAGGACAGCCGATTAGATTTGCTTGATGAGCTGAAACATTCAAGCTTTACTAAAAAAAAAAAAAAAAAAAAAAAAGAAATCTGCACGGGGGCAAATACTCTTCCAGCACTGTAGACAAAATAGAACAAACAAAACACAAATCACAGAGGTAAGTGGGAAAAATCAGTCACTGATTTATTTCTTTTTTATTACTAGTGTGGAAAAACACTAATTCGTAGTGCAGATACTGCTTATGCCTCAACCAGGCCATACATTATCACCAATCATTTAGTAGGTTGAAGAGCAACTCGGATTAGTCCAGGGTAGAGCTGAAAACAACACATATAAAACTGACAGGATGCAAATTCCCCCAACTGAACTTTGCATGGCAGCAACAAGCTGACATAAAGTAGAAAGACCTGAATGAAATTATCGCATAAACAGTCTAATGAAGCTTAACAATCGTTATAACAGACGCTAGTCTAATAAAAGCCCCATAACTGCTCCGTCAACTCACTCAAAGTCCACTTTACAATGGACACAAACACACAAGCTAACATTTATTAGCCTTAGCGCGTTAAATGTACGTTAAATACCAGCAAAGGTCTCTCTAACTGCTGTGTAACGCAGCTTCTTACCCGTATTTTGGTGTGACGTTTGGGGGAAGCACATCAAAAGCACCGTGAAAACCAGAAACTTAGAACTTGCTGAGATGTAACCATTAATAATTTTCATGTATCCCGCCATGATGATTTTGCTAACCCCCTCCCCCTCCAACGTCTGTTCCTGCCTCTTCCGCAACGTTCGATTAGTGACAGGCGGGACAGCCAATGAAAAAGCCAAGACAGTATGACGTCATCGTTTGCGTTTGATCACGTGGTGTTTGAATTCTCCGGTCCATTCTCATTAGCGTCAGCCAGAGAGTGTTAGGATAATATGTATTAAAAACAAACTGTAAGCCTTTTTTTTTCAAGTTTAAACAGTAAAATTGCCTCAAAGTAAGATGTAGACAACACTGAAATAGTGAATAAATTCGTAAACATTCTAATCTCGCTTAAAAGAAAGGTAACCAATAAATAACAAAGGATAATATGATAGGGCTTGCCTAAAGTCAGATTTCTGAAATGATTTTAGTGTAACTCAAAACCAACAGAAGATGTTTCTTGTTTTTATTTTTTTTATTTTTATTTTTATTTGAGAGTAGACTCGCAACCTACGGAGGTGAGTTACAAACTCAGCCAGCTAGAGAAGCCAGCTGCTCATTGTTTTGTCCAAGCATTTCAAGTGCTAGAAGAAGTTGTGCAAGCACCAGGGAGACGGATGTAAGACCCCACATCCAACAATGCAGATGAGCTCCTCTTGAGCAACCTTGGCTTCCTTAACTAGTCAGCAGGCCTGGGCCATAGACCTGATCGTCTCTATACCATGTCAACAAAACATGCAAAAGGAACCAAGTACTGATTTAGATATCCTGTGAAATTTTATTTTGGGTTTTAAGTGCCAGTGAGCTCTAAACATCCCATTTAACAGCAAAAAATATGCTTTAAATATATCCTTCTAAATGTGTACTAAATCTATGTAAAACAATTGTTTAATTTTTTTTATAGACAATTACTGAACGCTACAAAAAAAAAACTGTAACCACTGTTCATGGCCTGTTTGTTTGTCAGTTTGCCTTCATTAAGTGTAATGTGTGTAATGTGAACCAGAGTTGCCAAAGAGAAATTTCACCACGGTACCACGTGGTGACAATAAAAACACTCTTGACTCTTGAAATAAATTGGAACGCATATTCCACTTTACTGAGATGTACTAGTGTATAAATCAGAATCAGAACTTCATGATTTTGAGCTTAATCAAGGAATTTGACATAGGTTACAGTGCCCTCAGCATACAGACATTTAGTATACAAAAAACTCTCTAGATCTGTGAAAACCAGAGGAAAGTTGCCCAGATGCTTAGGAGTTGCCCTTTGGTAAAAGTAACTGTAATAAACATAAAATACATAAAATGTATGATTCAACTGAACAGAAATCCCTATACACCTACTTTGGGTTTCAAAAATTATATATTTTTGCCATAAGAAAAGCATATATCAAGTGTAAGAAAATTACTACGGAGCCCCCCAGGGGACAGGGGAATTTTTATTTTATTTTGTGTTACCGAACAAAAGTATTGCATTCCCAAGCAATACTTTTGCATTACCTTGCAATAACCTAGTAGACAGTTCATGCGGCATACTGCCTACTGAAAGTTTCTGCTATAATAAAAGGTTTTTATGAGGGTTTTCCATGTATGTTAATATCTAGTTAGTGATATATCTGAGGCTTTATATAATTCCTTTAGCATACAAATGCACCACAAACTTATGTGCAAAATGCGAAAGCAAAATGGGTCAAACATAAACATAAAAACATAAACTTTCTGTAAGAAGTAAAGGATGACAAAATACATGCAAACTATTTGGAGTATATTTGAGCTTGTTTCACGGGGTATTAAAGTCATCTGACAGTTTTGATTGTGTCTTTTTTTGTGTTGGTAATCTGACTAATAAAGGGCAGTGTTCATGTGCAATCCCATCTCAACAGACAAACATGAATACCCAGTTAATAGATCGATTTTCAATTAGTTTTTTGCATCAAAGAGTTAAGAATGTAAATACATTTTCACTGAGGCTCTTTAAAGGTATTTGCAATTTTAAATTGACACTGTTATCACTGTAACTGTATAGACCAGGGTGTATTTGCTAATTTATTGCGAGGGAACACAATACTTTTGTGAGGTAAGGCTTAGTGGGCTCCACATAAAATAAATAAAATATGAACTTCATCAAAGTTTGCTCGCACTGACAAGCAGAACCATTTTTTAACTAAAACCAAGTGTTGCATTTTTAAAGTAAAATCTTAGAGAAACGTTTTCTTATTGGACTAAATTCTCATTTAGACTCTAACAGCATTCCATGGTTTTAGATCAGACCTGCGACCTTTCCAGGGTGTACCCCGCCTCTCGCCCAGTGCAGCTTTGATGTTGCTGACCACATCGTCCTACTCAGACAGATCAGAAATCCAGGAATTCTAGTGAACAGGTCCACCTCATATTTCAGCTTTAGTAACCTCTTTGTAGACTTAAACTGTTGGAATGCTATGATTTAAACTTTGGTGTTCCACAGGGCTCAATTTTAGGACCCCTCTTCTTAACATTATATGCTGCACAGCTCTATGTCACCATGTCACTAGATCCACTGATTCCCTTTTTAACTGTATAGTACATATTACGTCAGGCTTGACATAAAATTTCCTTCAGTTTGGTCAGGTAAAAGCTAAAGCTTTAGTTTTTGGGACAGACGTTCAGTGAGAGAAACTGTGAGAGAAACTCATAGCCCAGATCTTGTCAAAAACCTCTGTGTCATATTTGATTTAAATGTTACCAAACTACATTAAAATGTTACAAAAAATTGATTTTATCATCTTAAAAATTCCCAGGGTGTGTCAGTTTCTCTCCCAGTCCAATGCAGACTTTAGTTTATGCTTTTATAACGTATAGAATAGATGATTAGAATGCTCTGTTTTCTGATCTTCCTAAAAGAACTATGGCTCTCTCCATTTGGTACTTCAGGAATCAGATGCAAAACACTGACCACACCCAGAATGCGAGCTCACATCACACAGGCTTTAAAGTCTTTGCATTGTCCACCTCTCTGCTTTTTTGAATGGATTTTAAGGTTCTCTTACAGGTATTTAACACTATTACTGGTCTTAGCCCTCCATATTTATGTCATATTTGAAAGAAACGACTCTGAATCAGGGCAACAACGGAGTCAGTCAGTTCCAATAAAAAATGATCTTTTATTGAACAGAGTGGGTAGTGTTCCTGGTCGGATTGTTCTTGGTTCTGCTGGGAGAGATGAGGACAGTGGTAAATGACAGGGCTGAGATAGATGGAGAGGTGGAGAGGGCTGAACTCACGGAGGCTGGTGCTTGGCAGGGGTCCGGGGGGAAGTGTGTCTTTGGTCCAGGTGTATCCAGTGGCTCTCTCCAGTGTTGTTAGAGGTGGAGGGTGGACAGGCAGGTCAGTGCAAGAGGAGGACCCAGGCAGACTGGCAGTCAGAGGGCTCCAGGCTTGTGAGCCTCTAGAATCCTTGGTCGATTTTCTGCAAGAGATCAAAAACGCTGAGTTAGGGTTGGCCCGGAAGAACTCGGGACAGAGTTTAAGGTCGGTCATGTACCACGCTGGTAGCGAGAAAGAACTGACGCCCTCCTCCTGGTCTCGGCTCCTTAAGTAGGTGCCTTAATCAGCTGAGATGCAAAACACCTGCATGTCACACCCTGTAGCAGAGAGAAAGGGAGAGAGACCCACATCTAGACCAGCAGCATGACAGCACCCCCCCTCTAACGGACGCCCCCTGGCGGCCGTCCCGAGGACGATGCCTCGAAGGCCGAGATGAGGTCGGGATCTAGAATGAAGGAACGCGGAACCCAGGAACGTTCCTCAGGGCCGTAACCAGCCCAGTCGACCAAGTACTGGAGGCCACGACCCCTTGGTCGAGACGCCACAATACGGTCCACCGTAAAGGCGGGATGCCCGTCTACGATCCGGGCGGGTGGAGGGGGTCTGGACGGTGGGCACAACAGGCTAGAGGTAACAGGTTTAATCTGGGACACATGGAAGGTTGGGTGGACACGGAGGTGAGGCGGGAGCTTGAGCCTGACTGCAGTGGGACTGATGACACGGTCGATCTGGAAGGGACCGAGGAACTTGGGGCCGAGTTTCTTCGTCACCGCCTTCAATGGGAAGTCCCGGGACGACAGCCACACCTGCTGTCCGGGAGTGTAAGCAGGTGCCGGTAAGCGTTTGCGATCGGCATATCTTTTGTTTTGGGCAGAGGTGCGTTCGAGGGCGGCTTTGGTCTGGTCCCAAGCCTTACGGCAGTGATGGAGGTGTGACCTGACTGAGGGGAGGACTGAATCCGGGAAAGAGGAGGGTAGGAGAGAGGGCTGGTAGCCAAGGGAGGCTTCGAAAGGGGACAATCCAGTGGCGGCAGAGATGTGTGAATTGTGGCAATATTCCACCCAGGCGAGATGCTGACTCCAGGTGGTGGGATTGTGGGAGCAGAGACAGCGGAGAATGTTTTCAATTTCCTGATTAAGTCTCTCACATTGTCCATTGGACTGAGGATGGAAACCGGAGGTGAGGGAAACCTTAGAACCGAAGCATTGGCAGAAGTCACGCCAGACCTGGGAAACAAACTGTGGACCACGGTCTGAGACAATTTCAACGGGGAGGCCATGGAGTCTGAAAACATGGTTGACTAGCAACCTGGCGGTCTGGTGAGCAGATGGAAGTTTGGTGAGAGCAACCAGATGGCAAGCCTTGGAGAATCTGTCAACGATGGAGAGGATGACGGTCTTGTGGCTAGATGGAGGAAGGCCGGTGATAAAATCTAGGGCGATATGAGACCAAGGGCGACTAGGCGTAGGTAGGGGTTGGAGGAGGCCAGTAGGTGGTCTGCAAGATCCCTTATAGCGGGCACAGACGGAGCAGGCCGAAACAAACTCGGACACGTCCTTGTTCAGGGAAGGCCACCAGAAGTAACGCCTGAGGAGAGCGATGGTGCGGCTGGAGCCAGGATGACCAGAAAATTTGGAGGAGTGCCCCCAGCGGAGCACCTGGGAACGAACAGCAGTCGGAACATACAGACGTCGAGGAGGGCCGCCCCCGGGATCTGGTTCGTTCTCTTGAGCTCGTCGGATCAGCCTTTCTAGTTCCCAGGTGAGAGCACCCACCACACAGGACGTGGGAACGATGGGTTCTGGGCCTATGGGTTCGGAGATGGTGGAGAACTGTCGAGACAAGGCATCGGGTTTGATGTTCTTGGAGCCCGGGCGGTAGGTAATAGTAAAATGAAAGCGTGAGAAAAATAATGCCCAGCGGCTTTGGCGGGAATTCAATCGTTTGGCTGACTGAATGTAAGAAAGGTTTTTATGGTCAGTCCAGATTATGATGGGCAACTCTGTTCCCTCTAGCCAATGACGCCATTCTTCTAGGGCCAGCTTGATGGTGAGAAGTTCTCGGTCTCCCACATCATAGTTTCTCTCAGCTGGGGAAAAACGCCTAGAAAAGAAGGCACAAGGGTGGAGCTTCCCATCAGAAGGAGACATCTGCGACAGAATGGCCCCGGTTCCGGAATCCGAGGCGTCGACCTCCAAAGTGAATTGGGCCGTGGGGTCGGGGTAGGTGAGAATGGGAGCCTGAGTGAACCTCTTCTTGAGGAGTTGGAAAGCTTGATCAGCAGCGGGTGTCCAGGTAAAAGCTAGCTTAGTGGAGGTGAGAGCAGAAAGGGGTGATGCAATGACACTGAAGTTCTTAATAAATACTCGGTAAAAATTGGCAAACCCCAGGAAGCGTTGGAGATCCTTCCGGGACTTGGGTGTGGGCCAGTCTTCCACTGCCTTAACCTTGGCCGGGTCGGTCTTCACCTGTCCACCCTCGAAGATGTAGCCGAGGAAACTGATGGACTTGCGGTGGAACTCACATTTTTCTGCTTTGACGAACAGGCGATTCTCGAGGAGTCGTTGGAGGACCTGACGGACGTGCTGTTGGTGTTGGCTGGGATCTTTTGAGAAAATAAGAATGTCATCAAGGTAAACGAAAACAAAGTGGTTGATGAAGTCCCTGAGGACATCATTTATAAGGGCCTGGAACACGGCGGGTGCATTGGTAAGGCCGAAGGGCATGACTAGATACTCGAAATGGCCGAGCGGGGTCTTGAAGGCTGTCTTCCATTCGTCTCCTTCACGAATACGGACGAGATGGTAGGCATTGCGGAGATCCAGTTTAGTGAAGACAGTTGCGCCCCTAACCGTCTCAAAGGCAGAAGCTAACAGGGGTAAAGAATACTTATTTTTGACTGTTATCTGGTTTAGGCCTCGGTAATCTATACAGGGACGCAATGATTTATCCTTCTTGGCAACAAAAAAAAAACCTGCCCCAACAGGGGAGGATGAAGGGCGAATTATGCCCGCTTTCAGTGAGTCAGCAATGTAACTCTCCATGGTGCCCTGTTCAGATTGAGAAAGTTTATACAGGCGTGCAGATGGTAAAGGAGCTCCTGGGAGAAGGTTTATTGAACAATCATAAGGACGGTGAGGCGGTAGGCTGAGGGCTAGATCCTTACTGAATACCCGCTGGAGGTCATGATACTCGGGGGGAACCTGGGATAGATCAGGAGAAGCCTCAGGACAGGCAGAGTCAGCCGAAGAACGAGGAAGGGCTGACTGTAAACATGAGGCCAGGCAACTGGTGCTCCATGTCTCAATTCGTGACTCCCTCCAATTAATATGAGGGTTGTGCACAGCCAACCACGGATGCCCTAAAACTACAGGCGAGTGCTTAGTAGGGAAGACAAGAAACGAGATGTTCTCGTGATGATTACCGGAAGAAATAAATTTCAGTGGAACGGTCTGGTGCGTAATAGTGGATAATGGCCTGCCATCCAAGGCAGCGACTGAAATGGGGGAAGGTAGTAAACGAACAGGGACGCGCAATTTATTAACTAAGCTAGGATCTATTAGACTTTGCTCAGAACCTGAATCAACAAGAGCCGTGACTGGATGTTGAGTGTCTAGGAAACAGATAACGGCTTGTAACGTTAACCAGGGGGCCGGGTTTTTAGAGCATACGCCCGCCAGTATCCCCTGGATTACTGGCGGACGGGATCTTTTGGGCGAACAGGACAGTTTAACCTAAAATGCCCTAAGGCGCCACAGTAAAGGCATAGTCTCGCCCTCATTCGCCTATCTTTTTCTTCGGGGGTTAATTTGGCGTTTCCTAACTGCATAGGCTCTTCCAAAGGTTGGCTCTCGGAGGGAACCGAACGGGGCATAGGTGACGTAACAGAGGTGGATGCTGCGGGCGGTAGCGTTGAGGGTGGAGCTTGGCTCCGCCTCTCGCGAGCCCTGTCCCGGAGTCGATCATCTACTCTTACTGCTAGCTCAATAAGGTCTTCTAGATTCGGGGGCTTATCCCGGCTGGCTAGTTCGTCCTTTGTTTTTTCGGAAAGGCCATTTAAAAACGCCGCTTTAAGAGCGAGATCGTTCCAGCCAGTTTGCGCCGCCAGGGTACGAAAGTCGACCGCGTAGTCAGCCACGGATCTATTTCCCTGTTTTAAAGACCACAGTCTCTTTGCCGCTTCCTCCTCGGACAACGAGGAAGTGAAAGTTCTTTTAAATCGGGCGAGGAAGTCAGAGTAACTGAGGCTAAGAATGCTGGTCTCGTCAATAAACGATTCTGCCCAGCTCAGGGCTCTTCCGCGAAGAAGCCCGACAATATATGAGATCCTACCGACGTCATCAGGAAAAGACCGAGGTGACCGGTTAAATACCAAAGAGCACTGCAGTAGAAAGCCCCTGGATTTATTTAACTCACCGAAGAAGGGTTCGGGGGTAGGGGTGGAAACCCCGACGCCGGGAACTGTAAGCGGCGCGGGATCAGCGGGAGGCTGGGCTGCCGGTGGAGGAGTGGAGGTAGGCTGAATCACGCTTAATTGGTTTCTTAGGTCCTGAAAGCCATGGGTTAAAACATTCATCATCTGCATAAGTTGGTTCTGTTGTTGGCTCATAGACTGAAGGAGGGTCTCATGTTGCCCTAACAATTGTCCCTGATGAGTGACCGCGCTCCGTAGTTGCTCCCCAGAGTCGGGTTGGTCAGTTCTTTCTGTCATATTTGAAAGAAACGACTCTGAATCAGGGCAACAACGGAGTCAGTCAGTTCCAATAAAAAATGATCTTTTATTGAACAGAGTGGGTAGTGTTCCTGGTCGGATTGTTCTTGGTTCTGCTGGGAGAGATGAGGACAGTGGTAAATGACAGGGCTGAGATAGATGGAGAGGTGGAGAGGGCTGAACTCACGGAGGCTGGTGCTTGGCAGGGGTCCGGGGGGAAGTGTGTCTTTGGTCCAGGTGTATCCAGTGGCTCTCTCCAGTGTTGTTAGAGGTGGAGGGTGGACAGGCAGGTCAGTGCAAGAGGAGGACCCAGGCAGACTGGCAGTCAGAGGGCTCCAGGCTTGTGAGCCTCTAGAATCCTTGGTCGATTTTCTGCAAGAGATCAAAAACGCTGAGTTAGGGTTGGCCCGGAAGAACTCGGGACAGAGTTTAAGGTCGGTCATGTACCACGCTGGTAGCGAGAAAGAACTGACGCCCTCCTCCTGGTCTCGGCTCCTTAAGTAGGTGCCTTAATCAGCTGAGATGCAAAACACCTGCATGTCACACCCTGTAGCAGAGAGAAAGGGAGAGAGACCCACATCTAGACCAGCAGCATGACAATTTATCAGTTTTGATTTGGTTCTACATGCCTTCCAGAGGCCTCAGGTCTTCTGGAAAGGGCCTTTGTTGATACATACCTTTGTTCATACAAGTATGAACTAAACAGTTCCTCCTCCCCTATAAATGATTGATTTATCTCTCTTTTTCAATTCTTCGTTGTTTTATTATCCATATTAGTCTTTGTTTTGTCTGTCCGATTGCTTAGTTTGATTACTTTTAATCTGTGTCTCCAGTGGTTTTATGTCTGTCCGTTTTTAACCTCTTTAAAGACATTTGTGCTGCGTTTAGCTGTAACCAAATTGCTCTATAAATAAAACTAAAATTATTTATTTATTGATTCGTCGATTCATTGATTGATTCATTGACTGGTAAAAAATGTGTCACATTAGATTTTTCTTTATTACTTTATGCTTTAAAGTTTCAAGTGGTAAAGGTTTTAACCATTTTTTCTCAACTTGTTGAATCTAAACAAATGTGCTATAAATAGGCCATGTGTAATCTATCTCAAGTAAATGGATTAAATTAGGGTAATTTTGCCTCCATCCATCCATCTCCTAACCCGCTTAATCCTTCATGGGGTCGCAGGTGCCTATCTCCAGCTCTCACTGAGCAAGAGGTGGGGTTCACCCTGGACAGGTCGTTAGTCTGTCGCAGGGTGGGACTAAGGACAATTTAGAGAAGCCAATTAACCTAACAGTCATGTTTTTGGACTGTGGGAGGAAGCCGGACTACCTGGAGAGAACCCACGCATGCACAGGGAGAACACGCAAACTCCATGCAGAAAGACCCAGGGTTGGATTTGAACCCAGAACCTTCTTGCTGCATGGCACAAGTGCTAACCACTGTTCACTGTGCAGCCCCATTGGTAACCAATCACACCATCACATTAAAAATCACTTGGATCTGTTACAGTAGAGGTCCATATTCCCTGGGGTTTAGAAATGAAGCCACAGCAACACACACTCACACATGACCACAGTGACGGGGAGAAAACACGCCACTGCTGGTGCTCATGGGTTAAACTGATGAGAAATCTGAATCAGGAATTTCCAAAGCTTTCAAAACTGTATGTTACATGTGAGTCAGAGTGGTTGCTAAATGTCCTGACGTTGTACTTATCTAGCATGTGCATTTAGCCCACATTTGTCTTCCTGTTCTTCACACTTTCCAGATGTGTCAGAAGCCAAAAAGCCTATATAAAAATTGAGGAAAATAATTTTTAATAATGCCGATGACAACACAAATGACAAAACGTCGATGCACTCAAAACTTACATTACGTGGAACCACAACCCCAAACTTTTTCCTTCTCTTCCTAAGAAACTATTTTTCAGTTCCAGTTATAAATTGTACAGATAAAATGTATAATCCACAGTTAAAGTCCTAATGTGTGAATACTTACTTTGTGTCCTGATACCCACTCAAGTTCTTCTAAATGGCACTTTTTGTCCATTGCTTCACATTATTATATATCCTTTGTCAAAGGTCTGCCTTATGAATCAAGAAGGAAAAAAAAACATTTTTAAAGGAAAATCCTGGATGTTAACTGTTAGCATGACTTGGTTCTCTTGAGAAGAAAAACAACTTTTTTCTATTAAGTCACTTTGTGGGTTATCCACAATAAGTCACCTCGCGACACTGTTCTAGACAAACAGGTCCAATGAATTTGCAGTTTTAGAACAGTGTATAATAAAAATTATCCAATTCATACCAATACAATCCCGTTATATGTATGGAATAATACAATCATAGTAAAATACAGACTACTTTAGTTAGTCGTAATGTTAATCAGTAACAAGCCATCTGCCCAACTTGGCCCACAGGTTGAGCAGACAAGCTTGGAAGTTGTAAATACGATTTTTTTTTTAAATAGAGGTTTACTCCAGGAATGTTAAAATTACAAAAAGGAGGGATAGTTTGGAATTAAATTTCTCAGCTGCAAAATAAAGAAACACATGTACATCTATCTATCTATCTATCTATCTATCTATCTATCTATCTATCTATCTATCTATCTATCTATCTATCTATCTATCTATCTATCTATCTATCTATCTATAACATAATAGCCAATATCACAGGTATGGTGTACCTACACGTCTAGACATGGCTCCCTCTGGTGGACGGAGGGAGAAACAGACGTGACAGTTCACTTGACAGCACAAAGTCTGTTAAAATAACCTTAAGATCTGTATTTTCGTGCTGGTGCGTACCACAGCATGGTATGTCAGGTGAGTTCTCCATATGGTAAAGAGGATTGGTGAACTTAACAGAATTAGGTATTCAATATTTTCAGAAATACTGTTGTCTTTTTGGCATTCGCAACTCCCAAATCCCTGGATTGTGATTAGTTTCAGCTGTTGCTTCAGGCAACTTTTAGGATTTCTTCAACGTGGCTGTGTCACTGCTACACTGCCCGTATCCTAGTTAACAGCGATCAATATTTCTGTCACAAATTTGTAAATCTTGCAAACCCTACATCACAATCAGCCTATGTTATCCATTAAATGCCTTTGGGATATTTTTTGCATTGAAACATTAAAAGACGTTCAGTTAAAATGGAAAGCTTGACAGTATGGCCATTTTAGAGCATCTTGGTTAAAAATCGCTTTGATAGTAGCTGAACCACATGACTCTGCAGTTAATATGCGGTATCATTCTTGTCATGCTGCAGATGTGCAACAGCTCTGAAGCTGTTTTTCCCCTATAAAGCATGAAAGGCTTCACTGAAACCCTCTTCACACATTCACAGACACGCCTCAAAACGTTTGACAGCTGCATATTTAGGCTCTCTGTTCGCTTCGACTTTGTCTTTCCACTCAGCAATGTTAGAAATGTCATTACCAATGCAACTGCATTCAGGACTGTTATGAAGAGTCGTCTTTGTGAATCCCATTGAACATCTGGAGCTCCAGAGAATGCAAACAGAGCCAACTCCCACAGCAGCTTTATAGTGCATATTTTATACTGGAAGACCGATCTTTATGAGTGCAAATGCAATTTGCTTTGTGCAATAGCATCTAAGTGCATTACTGTTAACAGCCTTTTATCTACTGGATACACTTTATGATCATAAATTAAATTATACTATCACATCTAGGTCTATACCTATCATGGTAGGCTCTAAAGCCTTTATTGCTGTTTCAATGTGATCTGATCAGACATGTGATTGGGTCAAGTGTTTGTGTTTAATATTTTTATAATAAATATAAATGTATTTTGTGCCGAAAATGAAAAAAGAATGCTCATTTATACCATTCAAGTTGCATTACTTTCGGTAAAGAAAGTTATTATCCAAATATGCTTAACAGTGTTGCATTTCGCAATAGCTCTTTCACGGCCTACTGCAAAGTGTAACTGAATGTGAACCAACTCGGTGGTCATCAGTATCAATAACCATAGACTTCTACAGTCTAAAGTGTACATGACGGCAACTATGAGATACAATCTCAATAATATTAACATAATCGATAATAAGATACTACCTCTTTATATTGGAATAATTAGGCCATAATTATAAAATAATCCCAGAAAATATGAGTATAGATTTAATGAAATACTATTTAATTATTAGAAATTAGCCAAGTCAAAAATATGAGCTACACTTCTAATATCGACAAAGCTACATACAATTCATGAGAAATGCAGTTGCATTTATGGGCTGCCATAAAACACAAACACTATCCGCTAAGAATAGCTACTCAGTCCTAACTGATACGGTAAAAATAGAAACCTATCATATGTGTTTACAAAAACAAAACAAACAAAAAAACTATAACGTTGTTCAAGTTTCCTTTTCCGCCAATTACATCCCTCAATTTCACTCAGTTCAGTGGGAAAAAAAGTTTGAGTAGTGTGTTTAACGAGCGGGCCATGAAGGCAGCATGCGAAGGGGAGGATGTCCCGTTTTTGGGGAGGGAGTAGAAAGCCGAGGGGCGTCTGAACTCAACAAGTAGCTCTAAAGACGTCGTCACTGTTGCCACTCTTCTGTCATTTTTAACCTTTTGAAGGACCTGAAACACTTCTTTCTAATCGGTAAGTAACAAAACATCACGAAATATACAATCCTACCTTAGCTACGCCATGTATTTTCCGGCCATTTCAGTTGGCTTGTTCGTTTTAAGTCACCCGTTTAACGGTCCCCCCCCAAAAAAAGAAAAAAAAAGTTTTTTTGTGATCCTTTATCGATTTAATTTTAACGTTAAATGTGGAACATATGTTTCTGTGTGGTCCATCACTTAAAATGATAGATTGGAGGATTTGGTTGACGTTTAATTGGATCGGTTTATGTATTTTGGCCTGCGATAATGACAGTGGTCATTAACGGCTTGTTACCGAGCTACACGGTTACAGGCTGCCCTAAAAAAATGTACATTCCAATGGTTTTAACTGACAAAGAAGTAGAATTATGGACTTCGTCTTTTAATTTAATTTTTTTTTTACATATGTTATTTGCATTTCGTCCTTTTCTATCTTCGACGTTCACTTTTTTTACTGTCCTGGCATCTGAGATAACCAAAATAAACAGGCGATCAACAGGTATGTAAAAAACAAAACAAAAAAAACAAGAGGATGATTGTGAAAATCTTTCATCCTCTTTTATTTATTTATTTTTATTTGAGACGTCCTGTCTTCAGAAGCTCAAAAAGCCACCAAGAGGCGTTTTAGTTGTACAGTTCAGAGCTGGGGACACTAAAGCTTCCTGGTTAAAGTGAGTCCGATCAAATCAAATATGGCGTATCTGTATTTAATCTCTAATTTGTTTTCCTTTCTGTTAAATCAAGGAGCCTGATCATCATCTGCCATGGCCGTAGAAGGGGGAATGAAATGCGTCAAGTATCTACTTTTCTTTTTCAACTTCATTTTCTGGGTAAGTTACAGCCAATGCCCTCCATTCATCGTCCATGCTTATCCCAGGGGGGGGGGGGGGGGGGGGATCTGGTGTCTGCCTCCAGCGGTCATTGGTCACCAGTCCATCACAAAGCCTCACATCTAAGGGCGATTTAAAGAGAGCCACTAAACTAAGAGTCATGTTTTTGGACTGTGGGAGGAAGCCAGAGTACCCGGAGAGAACCCACGCATGCACAGGGAGAACATGTTCTATACTGAAAAGACCCCTGGCTGGTATTCAAACCCAGGCCCTTCTTTGCCGCAAGACAACAGCGCTACCAACTGTGCCACTGCGCAGCCAGTTAAAGTCAATTCCCCTTGTCCAAATATTTTTATGATTAAAAAGTTTGCAGACTGGGCTTAAAAACTTCACTGTCATGGGAAGAAGGCATCCCAGCACGCTAAGCTTCAGTAGCAATAACACAGTTTCAGAGTCTCACAGATTTAAACTAAAACCCTGATGCCTATAACTGGCCCTTGCCTAATGCAGGGGTGTCCAATGTGCGGCCCGGGGGCCGTTTGCAGCCCTCCAAACAATTCTGAGTGGGCCTCAGTCACGGTTTAAAAATAGCCTACATGTGTTTGCCAACTGAAGCGGTAGGGATACACGTTTAAAAAGAAAATGCTGGGATGTATATGTAAAAAATATACAGACAAAGTAAAATCGTCTTAAAATGAAAAGTGTTATTTAATTTAGTAGACGACAAACATCCACTGACTTTAACTAAAGAGCAGACTTGGATGAAGCATTTTTTTTGTTCTAACTTGGTGAAATAAAGCAAGTTGGAGCTATATCATGCTCTTGTTGTTGAAAAGAGTCACAAAAGAATCTAGATAAACGTGAACAACCTGAAAATTTTAGAATATCATTTGTTTTAATGTTATTATATATTGTTTAACCTTTTTATGTTTCAATTTTACGATATTTATCGATCTGTTTTCCCCAGAAATCAGACTACTTTGCCTGTTTCGTTAAAATATTGTGTTTTTAGTTCATCGTTGGGCAGCTTTGGCCAGGCGTTAAGCAGGCCAAAGACAAGGGAAAGGGGGTCAGTTTGTGGGCTGGATGGAGTGTGTCTTTTCTCGGCCAGCCCTGTGACTCGGGAGAATGAAACGCCGCTCTGTTTCTCCACTTTTATATTGTAATACAGCATGTAATCCCCTGTCAGATCAGCTGATGAAAACACCCACTGGTCACATAAGCTGCTTCCTCTTCCTCCTGCATCCCTGTGCAGGACGTGTTTACTTTATATTAATGGAGTCCTGGAACAGGCGACACTTATCCTGCTCACCGTCTGTTTGCAGTTTGCCGTGTGTGTGTGTGTGTGTGTGTGTGTGTGTGTATTATTTTTTTTGGGGGGGGTTTAGAGGTGGCAGTAATGGAATGTGAATCTTATGACCAGTTTTTGAAGTGTAACACCGTCATGTGATTCTTTCAAATCAACACGTCTCCGTTGTCGTACTCGTTTGCCGACCCTGCTCTACTTTCTAAAGTGTAATGAGCACGGCCCGTTTTGGGTCGCAGCCTCTCACTGACTTGGTTGCACACGAGGAAGTAAAAATTACTAAACGGCGCGGCTAAGGTTTTAACTGAAGCCTTCCCCTTTTTTTTTTTTTTGTCTCGATAAGAGTTAGGAGTTCAGCTGGCAGTTTACTGCAGGTGTGTGAGCACGTAAAAACACTTTGTGTTTGGCAGAATAAACGCTCCAGCTTTGCCCGAATTTCCTCCCTACCTCGTCATAGAAAAATTCCCCATATGTTACTCAGTAACTAGTTTTGTGTCACTTGGTTTCTCTGCACCTTAAGATTATCCCCCCTTCCTCAGGATCAGTTCGTTTCAACTTATTTTACCACTTTTCTCACATATAAGGGTATAAGTCTTCGATGCTTTTTGTCCCAGTGAGCTGTTTTCAAGCTACTTTAAGTAAAATGGATTTTATAATCTACTTCAGGATTTTGAACAGCCCTATTGGCTCCATTCAAATGCTCTCTTCACTCCTTTTTTTGTTGGCCGGTGTCAGCCATCGGCCACCCATTTGACCCCGGCTCAAATATTTACACTGGTGTTGTCAAACGTGAAAAGAGTTTCATTTCAAGCCAGGGCTTAACATCGGAAACTAATGGGCTGTCTGACAGCAGTTTAGACTGTGAGATGGATTTAAACCAATATAAGCATGAAAACACGGCAGTGGGCCGCAGCCAGGTTGACGGAGACGAGTTATCATTGTTGAGGCTTTTTGTCTAGAAAGGGGCATACTTTTCAAAATTAATTTATAAAACATACAACACATTTTATCTGTTCAATGGATGTATGAAGAAAGAGTAGCAAATATAGAATCCTTGTTGTTTCTGTATTTCTGTCGAGGAGCATTTTTCGGTAATCTGATGTATCCTTTGAGTGTTTTTTTGTTTTTGAGCCACATTTTCCCATCTTTTTTTTTTTTTTTTAGTCACTCGCAAGATGCCAAAAATCAAGACCTCAAGACAGTTTCTTAGCGATTGCTGTTGTGTTTTTTTATGATCAACAAGTAAAAATTGTGATTTTAGGCAACATCCAGAACTACTTTCATGTTCATTTAATTTTCTAACAGCTTTACAAATAAAATATCAAGGTTAGAATTTTAGCTTCGCTCGACACAAAAGCTGAACGAGCAGACCGGAGTTATTGTTAAAATCAGCCTATCCTTTATCTGGTACTGAAAATCCAACACCTGTGCAGAATGTTTTTGGACTTTTTGAGCAGTACTCACCGCTGAAGAAAAAGGAAAAGCGGGAGTTATCGCTTGACAATGATTAGGTTATTTTCCTTTTACACAGAAAACAAGTGATAGAGACGACGAACACAAGTTTATAACTTCGATGTCCATCATCTTCAGGGTTTGTGGTAGATGCATCGGAAGTCCACAAATACCCATGTGTGGCTCTCAGATAAAGAGAATGGAACGAGTTGCTAGATTTTATCTACTTTAACTATGAAAGTATTTTTAAAAGACCTATTGGTGCAGTGGTCATAAATTAATATTGTAACAAAACATTTACACAGCTTGTAGGTGGTTGAAGGAGTCCCACAACTAATAATTACTCTAAATATTGATTATGTAAAGATTGTTCTTTTTAAACACGATTGTCTTTATCATGTGTTTAAAATTTTGCAGGACAAACAAACAGCAGTTTTGTTGTTTTTAAGGGTTTTCTGTTTGTTTAAAGGTGACTGTAGCCGTGAGTCACTGAACAAATTAGCAGATTATTTCTATCTCCTCTGACCTCACTCTGAATCTTGCCAGGTCTCTCCTTCCAGAGAAGCGCTTTTTTTTTTTTTTTTTACCGTTCTTCTCTAATAAACATAGCCCCAGTGCACCGAATGTCCTTCCCAGTTGTTTGCTTAACAGCTACTTGGTGGTGATCTGATCATGGTCAAATAGATTACCCACGCAATGTTTACAAAAGATCCGACCTGCTGCCGTCACCCCGCCCAGAAGACTTACAGACCATCATCGGATCGCTTTCCACATTCAGGAACTGAATGTTGTAACATCGCTGTCGTTCGCTGTTCCGGCGCAACGCTTCTAGTTTGAATGAGAAAATGATGTTTTCTGGCCATTGTTCCCTTTCAGCGTGTCGTACTTTCTCCACATGTGTCTCTTTTCTTTTTACACGACTATTCTGGGTACTAAAAGCAGCCACTCCTTCTTCTGAGCCTGGGTGAACTCATATCAGCCTAGAGGACATTACAGACTTTGTTTTTTTATAGCCGTCTCATACATTTTGGTTTGATCATATATCTATTTTATTTTTTATTTTAAGATAGGAGAAGAATTCCTTTACTAGTCTAATCTAGAGTTAGTTCTGAAGAAATGCTAACAATAGAAGATAAAAAAAGTAAATACCAGAGTAAATATTGCACTGCGTTGCTATAGCATACTCAGGTAACCCGTCATATTTCATAAGAGTTGAAAAAGGAAAATCAAGAACAAGATCAGCTTGTTTAAGCTTTAGAAAATAGTCTGCAAATAAATAAAAATAGGCACAGGATTTAAGCTAAGCTTCATGTCTTTTTCATGTTTTACTTCCATAATTCAACAAAATATTTAACTAACACAAGAACTAAGTTGATATGCAGTGGTTCATATCACGGGTACAAAGCTGTTTGTTTATGGGAACAATCTGAGCCAGAGCCATACATTTGATGAAGCGTCCACAGATAATCTCTTTGGAATCAGGAACCACCTGAGTTCTCTTTACAGCAAAAATCTAAATATTTCTAGATTGCACCTGACTTTTATCGCAGTCAAACACTCGACGTGTAGTTTCCTGCTCATTAATCACATTACTTTGCGGTTCACTTTTAAATAAGCTAGAGGCTGTTTTAACTTTCAACTAAATGCAGGCTAGGGGGCATGAAAACTAAACGAATGTCTTCTTGTCGTTGCAGTTATGTGGACTTGCACTGATTGCCGTGGGAGTGGTCGTGCAGGTTTCTTTTCACAAATCCTTCCTGATCCGTGACGCGTCGGCCTCTGCAGCGCCCATTTTCATCATCGGAGTGGGCGTTGTGATTTTCTTCATTGCGTTCTTCGGCTGCTGTGGAGCCTGGAAAGAAAGCTACTGTATGGTCACCACGGTAAGCCCATAGATCCATTACAGCAAAAACCTCCATGAGATTCATTCTATGCTGAGGCTGTTTGCAAAACATTTGTACTGCTTCTAAATGATTGGCCACAAAGGTTTTTTTGTAGAAATTTTTTTAGATTAATTGGACATATTTGCAAGACAAAACGTGTTTTCTGATGTCAAAAAGTCATAAAAATACAAGAAACATTACATTTTCCATGATTAAAGGCACACATTTGCACATTTACACACACACACATATATATATATATATATATATATATATATATATATTTGGGCTATTCTCTGACATCTGAGGTTTGAAACATCTGTGACCGTAGGACTGATTGGAGCAACTAAATCCAACCAGTTGGGCTGAGAAGCCAATAGTATATGTTTTACTCTTCTTACGTTGCCCAATTCTTCTTTTCCAGTTTGCGATCCTTCTCTCGTTGATCATCATCGCTGAGATTGCTGCAGCAGTTCTCGGATACGTGTACAGAAACAAGGTGAGCGCAGCCGTCTCCGTTCACAGAGCTGCGTAACTCCCCACAAAAGGGCCGTCTTAACCTTTGCCTCCATGCTGCATCCTCCACACAGCTCTCAGACGTTGTCCAGAACAGTCTCGGCCAAATGATCAACAACTACAAAAACTCCTCAGCGGAATTCAAAGACGCCGTGGATAAACTGCAGCAGGGCGTAAGTCCAGCGCCGACCATCCGAGTCTCTGTTTGCATTGCCCAGCAACACCTTTGTATAACAGTTTTGCATCCTGTTGGGTTTTTCGAGACATGGGATTATTATTCTTTGCTCCATGTGTCGGCCCGGGTTAAAGCCGGCTCTTCTGTGACGAAGGTTTTGTGCTGGCTCATTTGCAGTGGAAATGCTGCGGTTCCAACAACGCTTCTGACTGGAAGGGCTTTGATACCGACCAAATATCAGTGCCTGACTCATGCTGCTTGAACGTCACTAAAGGCTGTGGAAAAGGAGCCATTGCAAATCCCAGCAAAGTGTACGACAAGGTAAACCTGAATGTCTGAAAGAAATATTCGCATCTATCTGTTTTAGCTGCTGCCGTTTCAGGAACAGAAGGTTAACGGGATGTCTCCAACCACTTAGCTAGCCGAGACCAAACACAGGCCGTATGTGGAATGTAAATATTAGACAGAGGCATAACTCCAGTTTGATAAAATTGTCGCTGTGAGGCATAAACACTTGGGGACTTGGTCTTGATGCGTGTCCTCAGAGGTGTGTGAGACCCAACCGCTGTCTGTCCTTGTAAAGGAGTTCGTCTTGAACATTTACACACAAACGAGCAAATAATACTGGAGACGAAAATGATACACGCATATTCAGCCTCTCTGGGTCAGCGCTTGATGGAAACGGAAAATTTTTGGCCCATTCTTCTTTGCAAAAAAGCTCAAACTCAGTCAGAGCGGATGGAGAGTAGCTGTGGACATCAACTTTCAAACCAGTTTTCCATTGGGTTTAGTTCTGGAGTTTGACCGGGCCACTCTGTCCCATGAGTTTGCTTACATCTAAACCATCCTATTGTAGCTCTGGCTGTATGTTTAGAGTCGTGATCCTGCTGGAGGTCGAACCTCTGCCCCATTCTCAAGTCTTATGCAGCCTCTAACGATTTATCTTTTGGGATTCTTCTTTATTTCATTTCATCCATCGTCCAAACTAACCGGCTGAAAGCAGATGAAATGATCCCCGCAGCCGCGTGATGCTGCCTCCACCATGTCAAATGGTGCGTTCAGAGGGAGGTGCTGTTTTAATCGTTTTGCCTCACAAAGTGTTTGAACCTGTGCACTTGGAAGGAGAGATCAGAAGGTATTTGGTTCCACTGCACCACAGTGACCTGGACCTCGACACCACCGACACGAAGGAGAGTCAGCGCCCCCTGGCTACGTCAGTGGTGAGGAGGTAGAGCGTAGTCTGAACACTGTCTACGCTTTCCCTTATCGCATACGGTACATGTTGGGATGCCATCCTTGCTGTGCCAACCTGTGTTGCTGCTGTTACTAGTTATGTGCCACCAAAACTTTTTAGTAGCTAAAAAGTTATTTATGGCACTTGCTTCATGGGATGAATCTGTAACCGTCCTCCTACTATGAAGGGTGACAGCTCATGTTGCATAGATCATTCTACTGGTGAGAGGACATGCTGTTGATCAACAAGCGCGGTGATATCCAGGCCCTGCTAAAAGTTTTAGTCCCCATCTGGGATTTGCTTAGAAAACCATCACAATGTAAACG
Source organism: Fundulus diaphanus (assembly GCA_037039145.1). Lineage (NCBI taxonomy): Eukaryota > Metazoa > Chordata > Actinopteri > Cyprinodontiformes > Fundulidae > Fundulus > Fundulus diaphanus. The sequence continues at coordinate 45,574,834 of CM073129.1, forward strand.
TTTCCCCAGATGTGCAGGGGAATACGCTGCTCGGCGTCTTCTCTATAAATGACGCCCAGTTGGAAGGCAGTCCAGCGTGGAGAAACTATGTTAGGAGCTTTTACAATTTGGTGGAGGGCCAAAGATCTCAGTGCATCTGGCCCTCTGTGGGGCAGCCACTCTCTCAGATCAAATGCTAGCAGGTTAATGTCTGCTCACTCATAAGGTTTTTTGTGTTTTTGTTTTTTTTAAGGGTTGCCATGATGCCTTGGAGGCCTTCATGAAGCGCAACATTCAGTGGGTGATAGTTGCGGCTCTTGTTATTGCCTTCCTGCAGGTACGTACCGGCGATAAACCAAAGACGTGTATTACTGTATTTATCCATTATTTATCGTAATTTTAAATGTAACTTTTGGCATCATGGTGGGTTGAGTTTATTTTCTAGCATCTTGATGGGGTGGAGGTGCATTAACTTCCCTTCTGTCCTATAAAGTTCTGGAATTAACTTTTGAAAAGCGAGACAGGCTTTTCAAATAAACTCCTTTTAAAAGACAGGAAACAAAAGTCTGAGCTCAGTTTGAAACCTGAGAAGCAAAAATTCTTGATTCTTGATTTTATTTCTTTCAGATTTTGGGCATCGTGTTCTCCTGCTTGTTGATGAGAGGCATCCGCAGCGGCTATGAAGTCATGTGATTAATCTACAAATAACTGCTTAGTGGGAGTATGGTTTCTAAAATATTGATATGCTCACATTAAACCTTCTATATTATTCACAGAACATTATATTTTTCCCTTATTAAAATGTGGGGTTTTAGTGTCGTGTTAGAACATTATTCCTGCTTTGGTACTGTAAATGCAAAGGAAAGCATTAACATTCAGAGTAAAGCTGGTGAACGTTTCACGGTTTAGAGAAAGCCGAAAGACCTTTAAGGTGGCATTTTCTGTAGAGTATTCTGAATCAATTTTAAGGTTATGTTTTTAAGTTCTGGTTCTACTTATATTTGTAATAAAGTAAATAAATGACATGGGTTTTCATTAAAGACAGTGAAGAAAAACAAGCCGTCTGAAGATATTTATTGCAAAAAGCGTTCCACGGCATTATGTGGTTTATTGGCCCAAAAACACAACACTCAATATTTGGTGATAAATCATATATTATTACAAACAAAAAAAAGACTCCAAAGAGAACTTAACCTTTGCTGCCCGTGTGTCAGATGCAGAGCGCTAAAAGCTGCAGAAGGCACAGGAAGACGATGAGAAAAATAGACTTCACAACTACAGCTGCTGCTGCTTTGGATGCTGTTGGTCTGGTTTCTACTTTCACTCAAATATCTGAAAAGATTGTATTAAACTTTGTGCTAAAATACACAAGCCTCATCAGAGCAGGTCAGTCAGCGGAAGTCTGCTTGAAGAAAACGATAATAAAAGTAAACAGTAAAGGGCAACCACAGCTATTGGCATATGCGTGTGATGCAGCCTAAACACTTTTTGAATGTTTTTCTGAAGTTAAACTTGTAAGCCAACAGGACTGTCTCCACAGCCGGCCTTTCCCCTCGTATCTCTATAGTTTCCCTAAAAACTGCTGATTCTTTCTGACCAAAAACAGAAACGTTCCTCTTTTAGTCTGTTAAACAGCTTTGTCATGACCAGCAGTACCCGAGTCGGAAAATAAAGTAAAAACAAAACACATAGCGAGGTAACAGCACGAGGAAATAACAGCACACGTTTGATGACACGTCCATACATTCTGAATGCTGACATAAAAGCTCTGCTTACATTGGTTATTACTGAAGTCTGAATTGTTCCATCAACTATTTCTTTTTTCTCAAGTAAAATCGTCTTTGTTTCTCCAACTTGCATTTGTAGCTGTACAACGATGTGCACACTCAGACAAAAGCAGAAGCTATGCACATGTAAAAGCACTAAAGGACCAGAGAAACAGGAAGGATAATCATTTTACCCCAACATTGCTTATTTTCATACAGTGCCACCAAAAAGTATTCATACCCCCTCAACCTTTTTTTTTTTTTTTGTCACAGTACAACCACAAAGTTTATTCATTTTTATTTAGATTTTATGTGATGGACCAAAAGCAACGTGCTTAATTGTGAAGTGAAAGTAAAAGGCTACAAAGTTCAAAAAGTACTAATAGAAATCTGAAAAGTAGGGCATGCATGGTTTAAGCATTTTCTTCTGATACACCTAAATAAAACCCAGTGCAACCAAGAGGCATTATAAATGAGTGGATAGAGTGATCTAATCTCACTTGGGGAACATCGGAGGACGAACCACACGATGAACACCAAGCAACAAGGTAGACGGGTCAGGGAGAATCTTAAAGTAGGGATGGATTATAAACTCAAGCGTTTAACACGTTACGGGGCATCGTTCAACCCATCATCCAACAGTGAAAAGAGCTGTGCATTTTATGAGAAAAAGTAGTTCTGGTAAGATATGAAAAAAATGAAAACATTCTGTTCCACCGGATGGTACATGGTGGCAATGGGCTGTGGGGATGGTTTCACTCAGCTGGGACAAAAAAGCTGGTCAGACTTGATGAGAGAATGGATGGAGATAAATAGAGGACAAAGCCTGTTAGAGGCCGCACAGGACTTGAGAGTTGGGCTCAAGTTCACCTTCCAGCTGGACAGCGATCCAACACAGCAACAACAGATCTTCATGTCAGAATGTCCTAGTCAAAGTCAAGACCTAGGAATCTGTGAAAAGTTTCGCAAAGGAATGGCAGCAATTTTATTTGTTAAAAAACAAAAACATGAAACCCTTTGCTTCCACGAGGATGCGCTATTTTATTTGTTGTTAGTCTTTAGCATAAAAGTCCAACTAAAGTACATTTATGTTTGTGGTTCTAAAGTGAAGAAATTTGCAAAAATTAAAGAGGTGTGAATACATTTGCAATAGCTAAGTGCTATTCAAACAAATACCACTTACTTCAAAGAAAAACTTCAAAGAAAAACTTCTGTTCTCGCTGATAAAGACACTTTGACGTCATATTTTCAGAAGATGTTTCACCGAGTTTAGGCGCCGCTTGTTCCTTCAGATAAGCATCGAACTCCAATGATGGTTTTTATTTTGAAACCTTCTGTATTTCTTCGCAATAGGGGGGGGATGTTGCTTACTCTTAGGAAGTTGTGCAACGCAATACTAAAGTGACCATAATCACAGATGCAGGCTTCCTGTCAGTGACGGCTTGGAGCGCTGGGGTAGTTTGCAGACAGAAGAACGATGCAGTGCAAAAGAAGTGAGACCTCTGACTCTGCAAAATGGAAAAATAGAGAAAGAAACAGATGCATGATGTTAGGGTAGAAACACAGTTGCTTTAAATAAAAAAAAATGAAAGCTGTGGAGCAAGATGCAGAGCAGATCTGCGGGTGTTATATATTCATTCAGGCCCTGTTGTCTCTCAATAACAGAAAATGAATTTAGCTGTTGTGTTTCTGCTAGCCTCACAACCACAGGATGTGTGTCTGCAGCTAATGGCCGCAGCACAGGGACAAAGTTCTCCAGCACTCACTGGCTGGTGTTCATGCTGCTGAAAAGTGCACATTATTTCACAACGGTCAACCTATTTAAACCACATATGATCCACTTACATGACCCGGGTTACAAATTTACGATCAAAAATAAAATGAGACTTATTTAGCTCAAAGTATTTCCTTGATTAACTATAAAATAATCTGAGCTCCGAGAAAAAGAAGAACGAATGTTGTTCATTGAACAGAGGTAAACTGTTTTAATGCCTTTAAATCTGAGCTAGTGTAGCTGTGGCTGTTGTACATCTACAGATGAATTAAAAACAAATGAATAAAAATCAGCTTTCTAGACACTTGTAGCTTAGATTTTTTCTCCAAATCCATCTCCTCAGCATCCAAGTCTGATGGTGATGAGTTTCTCAGCGTGTCCAGATGTTCTGGACACGCTTTGCTTGATTACAGTTCTGGAAGGTTTTGTGCTCTCTAAGGAAACTGGGCTCATACTGGCCCGCCAACCTTCGCTTGTTCTCTTTGACACAGTGGAAACACAACGCTTGACTAATGTCCTTCGGTCTCTTCTTGCCACATTTTAGAAATGGACCAATGTGGCGGTTCCCACTCATAATCAGTGGCTTCTAGAAACTTCTCGCCTCAATCTTAGACGGCTTCATGGTTCTGCTCAAGATCAAAATTTGTCCTTTTCTGAAAATGTTTTGTTGTTAATCATAACACTAGAGATGCATCAACATGCGACAATTTAATCCGTTACCGACAATTTAATCCGTTACCGAGGCCGTCTTTACTTAAGTGGACCGATCTGGTCACTGAAGCACCTCTGCTATCAGCAGGAGATAAAATGCGTAATGCAAAGGTGGGCAGTAACTAGTTACATTCACTTGAGTAACTTTTTGAGAAAAAATTACTTTTAGGAGTAGTTTTTTTACCTGAGTAAAATATCTGGCTACTCTACCTAATGTGAGTAACTTCATGAATAAAGAACAATTATGTTTTTATCAAGAATGCACAACAGACAAAAATCCAGAGTTAATGTTAAAGTGAGACTTCTTATTGCACTGTTCTAACATATTATATATACACATTAACTGCTATAATTTCCTTTCAAGTTTTATGTTGAAGAAAAAATTATTTAGAAAAGTGTTTCTTTTGTCTTTAGTGTACCTTTTGTCTTTAAAATACCAGAATTTGCACATAACCTTTTTTTGTCTGTCCGATTACATATTTTTTAAATATTAGATCATCAGCTGTTATGATTAGTACTTGAGTAGCCTTCTTACTGAATACTTTTTTACTCTTACATTAGTAATTTCAACTTTTTACTTTCACTTGAGTAAAATATGTGGAAGTAGTGCTACTCTTACTTGAGTGCAATTTTTTTGGCTACTCTGCATATCTGGTGTAATGTGATGAAGGAAGTCTGGTAAAAAAAATAAAATGTACAGACCTATTTTAAAATAAACATATTGTTAACGGTGCCATGACATCACTGTATAAACTATTTCATGTAGTTGATATCGGTGCATATGTAAATTCTCCAAAAAATTGCATTTAAAAAAAATAACGTCACCTTTTTGTTTGGAGTTGTTTTGGCAGGCCAGATTCAGTTTGTTTGAAAATGTTCAGCAAGCAGCTTCAGGAAAGTGCACTGAATATACAAACATAACACTGCCTCGTATTGGACCGCGGTGAAGTTAGTTTTAGGGTTAAATATTGGATATTTACGTGTCTGCGGCCAGCGAGCAGACAGAGAGCAGCAGCCCCAGATCAGCCTCTCTGTATCAGCTTTGAACAGGAGGCAGACGAATATCCCACATTCAACCTAAAACTAACTTCACCGCGGTCTAATTGGGGTCATAATTGTGTGGTGCCTCCCCAGAAATGAACTCCAGCCGCTCTGATTCTCTCATCCTCTGGGAGTAAGTCCATTTTGAGCAGCTTTGGACATAACAGTTCCCCTTTTTAGTAGCCATCCTCTGCTCGAGTGGAGCAGTCAGACATGCTAACGATACTCACGCCATTAAATGAGCCTGCAGGTATCAGCTGGGGGGAGGAGGGAAGGCTGTTTGCTTGATGCTGTGCTCTGGTTGGAGAATATGAATTGCGTAGAAAGACAACCTGTTTTCTGATCTGATCGTTTTTGAGCAAAGAAACAAAAAGATGACTTTTGGGACCCACTCAACATTCACACAGCCTCGTCAGTTCACAACAGACCACATAATGCCCCAAAACCTCAGGAAATAAATGTATTGTCATGGCTCCTTTAAGAAAAGTAGTTTAAAAAAATGTTTACTTATTCCTTTACGTTACCTGTGCAAACATAACATCGTATTCAAACAGATTTTTTTTTAGATGTCATATACAGTATCTGTTGTCTTGACCTTATTAGAAGCAGACTGTATATATGAAACCTCTGCTGAAAATGCAACATCCTCTAATTTGCACAAGTTACACGTTATGTGCATTTCTTACAGTGTGTTTTTCCCATGAAAATGAAGCTTACAGGACCGTAAAATAATCCACGGCAAGACACGTGATAGTAAAGGAAAATGCATTTAGTTAAGCACAAAAACGCTGCATCTAAAAACACGTACCTTTCAACGCGGAGGACACCTGAAGCCAGTGGGACAACCACTGACGAGACTGATTGGTACCCAGACTGTCAGCGTTGATGCCCCGTACGTAACAAGCCTGCAGGAGGAAAGTCTTACATCATCCTGTGAAACAGTTCGAGCTGAGAAAAATAAAACACACAGGGTGACGAACCTGTCTGAGCTCAGAGTCACTCAGCTGGTGAGGGCCCAGTCGGCTCAGGGCTCGATCCAGCTGGAGCAGCTCCAGGGCGTGGCGCTTCAGCCGTCGACCAATCAGGAAACCGGGGAGACGAGGCGTCAGGAAGAGGAGGGAACTGATGTGTCTCTGGTTACCCGTAAACATAGATTGGCTCAAAAATGTTCAGCAGAGTGAAAGTGTGTGTCTGTGAAAAATGAGATTTAGCAGAAAGGTTTAACTGACCATTTGATTATTGCTCAACGTGTCCACAGCCAGCGGGGCCCCAGAGAACAGGCCTCTGACAGCAAGGACTTCAGACACTTTAGGGTTTTCTCCACTTTGCACCTAAACGCACACAGAAATCGGTCCAGTTCAAGCTGAATAAATAAATGCACTGACAGCCAACGGTGCAACGCTGCAACACCAAAAGCCGAAGCCCAATCTATTTCGAAAGCAAGACGGGGCCTGTGCAGAAATTAACCTGTTGGGACATGAATGTAGATCACTTTCAAGCATTAGAGCAAAAAGCGACACAATGTCATGTCCTCAACAAACTTTTTTTTTTTAGGAGATGTTTGAATAATATTAACTGTTTTCTTGGAAACATCAAATCTATTATATATATATTCAAGTTAAAAACATATGTTTAACAGCACCAGCTGTGCTTATTGTCATCCCTGATGAGAAATGTGGAAAACGTTTTACAATAAATGTATCTTTTATTACAGTAGCACTGATGTAGAACTTTTTCTACAGCATATATCTTTTTAATTTATTTCTTACTTTAAGTCAGTTAATGGTTCTAGTGTGCTCTAATTAGTAATCCGTGGCCCCTGAAGCATAAAATGGCATGTCAGAGGCCCATTTCTTTTAGCTGCTGTTTGCTAGGCTGGAGGAAGACCCGTATTTATCTCTAAGATGGTCAGGGAGGGAAACAAATCTCAAAACCTCAGTGCTGGAGAGCTGCAGGTTACCAAGTTTCCACATCAACTCTTAAGGCCCATTCATACCTCACGTAAAAGACGGATACGGATACGTGTGGAGTGTTTCATACGTTCTAACCGTCGATTTCGTCCGTACTTTGACACGAAAATTGGGAGCTTACGATTACGGACGAAACGGATCAATACGGAGCAATACTACCGGAAACGGTGGGGGCGCTATTGAGTTTGTAGTACAAAATGTCAACAAAATCACGAAGAAGGTTGTAATTCTGGGCTTTAAACAATGGCGGGACTCGAGGAACAACTTGCGGAGCTTGTCCGCAACTACCCACATATATGATGTGTCGTGTCCGGGGCACAGGGACAAACAAAAAGTTTACTTACGGAGCAAATACAACAAAATCACGTCTTGGACCGTCGCCATGTTTGATCAATGACGAATCATTGGCGCCCAGCACTGCCACCTAGAGGACATATTGGTTATTGCGCACCTCAACGGACGGAGGTATGAAGGAGTCAACGGATAGAACGTACGGACAGAAATACGGACGTGTAGGCCAAACGTAGGGTATGAATGGGCCTTTAGACGCCATCTGGATGTCAACTTGTTGATTGTGAGCAATGCCAGAAAAAGTATATTCTTCCTACCATTGCAAACTACTTTTTAACTGGTCAACTAAAACTAAAGCCCCATTTACACTACCCTTGTTAAACCGATCTGTGCCGAGCTCGGTCCGAGCTTGGATCAGTTAACCAAGCCGAGCTTGGTTCTGACGACCGTTTACACATCAGGCTCTCTCGGTTCCTTGGTTCCTCGCCTCCTAGTGACGATCTGCGGTACTAATGCTCTCTAGGCTTGAAGGAGGAAATCAAGCAAATAAAAATGGCGGCTCCCGTAACATTCAGGAAGTTATGTTTGGTTATATTTCGTTGTTTGCGGAGAGTCAGGCGAAGACGGCAACTTTTGGTGAATTTACTTGACGGAGTCGGCTTTTTGGAAGTGGATAAGACAAACGAACGTCTAATAAGGATTTACAGACACAGGAAACAACGACAGACGCTGAGGTTCATCACGCTGCTGAGCAGAATCATCACTGGAAACCGTGTGTCACGGTAGGGAAGCTAGTATTTTTATGAATGTCTGAAATGTCAGCTGGCTTTAAGGAGATGATGCGGTCTGCTCATGCGCTCTTTGTCATCTGAGAACCGGGCCAGAAAAAAACCAGGCCGAACCCACACATGGAACTGGTCTAGATTTAGCGCGGTCTGGTTGTGTCTGGCTCGGTTCAGTTCAGTTTGCGTTCCATTTACACTCGATAGTTATCTCAGTTACCGAGCTCGGACTGGTCTCGGTAACTGATTTTGTTTAAGACTCGATGGGAAATATCGCCACTGAATAAATATACTCAAAAAAGGAAAGATTATTCTAAAATGTCTAAGCTACTGCATTGGAAATGGTATTTTAAGACTTTTTGCACATTTCTATCATGGATGCCAATAGATTCACCCAACAGTGTATGTTTTGTGCATGAATGCATGTCAGAAAGAGCCGCATTCAAACGTTTTCTTACCTTAGCGCAGAGGTTCTTCAGAAGACCTTGCAGGTGATGATTTTTGACACGGTGGCTCGTGTTCTCGAGCTCTTTGAGAAGTGGTCGGTGGTACTGGGCTCTGTGCAAATGGTACAATCTCCGAAACTCCAGCTGCTGCCGGGGAGTCCAGAAATGAGGAATCAGGAGCTGACGTGGGAAAAAGTACCTGAATATGAAGAGGGGCGGTCCCACAGACTGTGTTAGCAACTACAGAGGTAGAATTGTGCATTCGTCTTTTAAAAATGTTTTGCTGTTCAAGTAAGTACAGAAAATAAATAAATGAAATAAACTTACATCAGGACAAAAACCAGGTAGTTTGCAAAGGGAGGAATGGATATGACCACAAGTGGGGCGGCCTTTATTAGATCTCTGCGAAACTGTGAAGCATAGATTATTTTAGTATGTAATGATAGACATCACAAGGCAGTGGCATCAATCAAAATAAGAAACAAGCTCATATAATCAATTTTAGATACTATACGTAGCTAATGTGAGTAAACCAGCGATAAATTGTTGTGTGTAATTTGTAAGCAGATATTTCTACGGTTATTAGAACTCATATCGGTCCATGCGTGGTCTTAATACATCATCCAAGCATCTTTTTCTCTATTTCTGCGTGTATAAACAATCTTGTTAGTCTTCAAAAAAAAAAAAGTTATTCATCGGTTTCTTTTATTTCCACAATTACTTTTCCATCAAACTTGTTAATTGAACCATCTATCTAAGCTTTTATTTTATCTGGCCTCCAAGCACTTCCTCCTAAACATTTTGGGATATCATAACCCAAACAGAAATAAACATATAAGCTGCATTCAGAAAATAAACTCTGCACATTCCTTCTCCTGTCGACCAGGCTTGACACTGGATCTAACAACGAAACCCTGCTGCTGCCACCAGGGGGAGCCATTGCAGTGCAGAGTATTTTCCTGGCGTAAGTAAGGTTGTTTCTGTTCCTGTTCAGGTGTTTTGTCTCTCTAGAGTAAAAATGTCAGTGAGAAGCTGGTGGGGTTCTCCTCTAATGATGTTTCCATGTAGCAGCTCATGTCTTTCCTGTTAATATTTCTCACTAATTTGGGAACCTGGTACTGGACTCATCTGATCTGCACTGTGTCAATCACATGTTGCATGTTCATGTTGTTGTTAGATCGCTGTCTGAATGTATTTTTACCTTCATGTAGTATTTAGCATCTGTAACGGACAGGACCAAGTCAAAACGAATTGCTCTCAAGAGTTAAGAAATTATTTTTGATTGTGAATATTATTATTTTATTTTTAACCTACGTCCAAGACCCTCAACCAGGCTCTACAGACTTGACACCGCCAATTTCAACCTTTTTTATTTAGGGAAAAAAAATTGCCAAACATAGACATGTTCAAAAAAAATAAAAAATTACTGTATTTTTCAGACCAAAAGGCACACCAGATTATAAAGCGCATTCAATATTCTTCCCAAGTGTATAATATCACTCTGCACTTCAATAAGGGAACTAAAAGTAAGTAATTTTTTTTCTTGAAAGGAGTGTATTTTCCTTGATTTGAGCAGGAAAATAGGACTATTTGACAATGGAATAAGATTTTTGCACTTAAAATAAGAACAATTCATCTCCGTCATTTTATTTCAAGTGCAGGATATATAATGATCTTATTTTAGTAGTAAAACATACTCATTCCACTGGCAAATAGTCTTATTTAGCTGCTCAAATCAAGGAAAATGTCAGGTTCAAACACCTAAAACATTCATTAAACAAATAAAAAGAAGAGAGACAACAGGGTTAAATCTTGCAAGAAGACCAGCAGAGAGATGAATTCCTTTACATCTCTCCTCTGTTCTGAAATCCACTCTGCTGCTGTACTTTTATTATCTCAAAAAGGGAGGGCCCTAGTTTCATTTGCAGAGCTTAAGGAAGGGGGGAACATGCTTTAGTATGACCTTTGACATCATAAACTAGCAGTTTCAGGTATACAGAACAATCTTGACAATTGACCATTCAGTGACCAGTAAAGGGAGGATACACACATTGCTGGGTGCAATTCATCACAGATAAGATAGAGCTTTACAAAAACAATCAACATTTATGGTGAGGCTGTTTCTTGCACCAGACCTCACTCTGTAACATAGGAGAGAGAACCTTAAAACCTTTTCAATAGTGATGAGTAAAATACATGATAAATGCAATAAACATGTAGAGAATAATAAAACATATAGAATAGTAAAAATAATTCCATCAGAAAAATACACTAATTTCAAGAAAATGTTACTTAATTTTAGTTCCCTCTTTGCAGTGTGCCCCTTAACGAATGCTGCTCTCTCCTGAGAGGGAGAGCTATCCGTCTCTGCTGGGAGGACAGATTAGTTGGACTACACTGGCCTGTTTCTAATATAAGGCCAAAATAAAAGTAACTTTTATATTGAATTAACTTACTTGGTTTATTGTTGCTAGCGCGTACTGCGGGCGCGGGCTGCCTTGCATGAATGCAATTCTAGTTTAGACATTACAGTCAGGCAGTCTTGTAGACAGCTCAGGGGTCCGATCAGGCAGTGACACAGTGTACCGTAATTTTCAGAATATCCATTAAGTGGAGCGGCTTCATTCCCAAACAAAGTCGTTCTTACACATTTTAACAGATTTTTGAGCGCATTGTACCACATAAAATCAGTCAGTAAGCACAACGGTGATCATATATAAGCCGCACCATCAATTTTTGAGAACATTTCAGGATTTTAAGTGTGCCTTACAGTTAGAAAAATACGGTGCTTAGCCAATGACTTAAAAAGATTTCCCCTCCGTCAGATAGTTATGCTTATTAAATTCTGTGGAGGCTCTTTCAGAGGAGACACTCACCTGTCTGAGTTTTTCCATCTCCCTGTAGTGTAAATCTGGGAACTTTACTCCACCAAACAGCATTTTCATTTTTATCCTCCTCACATCTTTGGCATCTTGGAACAGCATCCTGAATCCTTGAACAAGTTGGAGACACAGTCATAAAGGCAGGAGTACAAGGAAATTTACAGAGAAGCTACAGCGGGTTTTATTTGTAATAAAATACACCCTGGTTACTGTATGGGTCAGCTTCCCTTCTTTAACATCATTAAACTGAGCGGTGATGGAGGGTTTACTTTTGTTTTGGGGGTTATATTTCCCATGTAACCAAATAACAAACACACCCAAAGCAGCAGCAGCCTATTTCCAGCCCATAGTTATTAAAGGCGGAGTCACAGAGGACAGCTGTAGTGAGGTATGAAGCCATCTGTTTTCTATGCTCGCTTAATTTTGTTCAGAATCTTCACTGGATTCAGGTTTCTCTACTTTTACTAGGTGATTTTAACATGGATGGAAATATGTTTTGTTCTAAACCAGCGGCCCTCGCTGTTTTTGCCATTATGCCTTTTGTTTAATTATTGATAATTACCATTATTTAGAACTTGTCTGCTTTTTGTAGCTTGCTTTTCCTATTTGTCTGCCAGCTCATTGGCTATTATTCCTACGTGCCAAGGAATCCATATAAAAGTTAGTCCAGTTGCTTGATTTCTGTGCAGTAATTGTTGAATTTCTAATAAAAGGTCTGGTCTGCTGCCTGAATGATTGTGTTTCGATGAATATAACGAACTAGGATCAAAGCAAATTAAAGTTCTTAACCGGCGGACTTCCTCTATCAGTCCTAAAGTAGGGTTGGCCGATAAATCAACTTTATCGATTAATTTGATTTTGCAACTCCTGAAGATTTAATTTTGGAAAAAATGTTGTTTTTTGTTGCCAATCCACTCTCCTGGGCTTCCATGAAACTTTGCACTATATCAGTACGAAAAGGGGAAAGTGTTTTGGTAATAGCGTGTTTAATATGTGTTAAGGAATATATGTTGTCAAAATACTCCAAAGAGGAATCCTTTTTACCCTAAGATGCTTTAATTTAATCATTTACTTATTTTTTTTAAGTTGGTCTGAAGTTACACAAGAAAAGTGAAGACTATTTTTAGATGTCTAATATAACTAGCAGCAAACATTTTGTGTTATATTTTCATTATTGTCCATGGCGGGGCCTGCCATCTTGCTTTATGTGCATGTTTTAAAGCTCGTAATAAGTTGCACCTTGAATTCAGGTCAACTCCCAGCCCCTTTTATTGAGGTAAAAGCAAGTTTTTAAAAATAATTTCAGCAATTTGGTTTTACGAAACAAAAGGGAAGATAATTGATTAATCAGATTTGATAAAATAAGTCAAAGATTTTATTTTTAAGCCAGCCGTATTCCAAAACTAAGGGGATTCACTGAAACGCCGTCACTATTTCTTTTACCTGTTTCGAAACTGAAATCTGGAAAAATGAGCGAAACATTATGTCTTTTATTTGAGTCTTCTGTTGCATCCATATAAGCTCGAAGGTAACGATTGTGTTTATGATCTAAACTTGATTGTACTGCACATGGATCTGAAATATTTTGCAGTTCGATCAACGGAGAAATGTCGGTATAATGTCAGGTAACAGAGATGGATTTGAGACAATTTAAACTCTTTTATGATCTTTTCTACTGTCTGACCAAAATAATTTGATTTCTTTTTTGTTTTGGGCTTTTTTGTACATTTTTCCCATTTCTACTTGCAATAGTGATGATGGAATTCTTCTTATGCCACTTGTAGATAATCGCAATGCTTGATATTGAATATTATCTAATTTAAATGAGTAATTAAACTGATGCTGCTGTAATCAAATACTAACCTTATTACCTCTATGTATTTGGACTTCAGCTGCACTAGACTGAAAGTAAACCCACAAGTGGACTCTATTCACTAATTAAGTGATTTGTTAAGGTAACTGGTTGCACTGCATTTATTTATTTACCTAGAAAGCTGGACCAATGTGCCGCACTATATTGGTTTGTATAGAATTTTAAAAAGCAGACGCACAACCTGACAACCTTCAGGACAAGATGCAGACACACCTACACCCTGACCTGCAGTGAATAAAAGTATAAACACCCCCGCCTAGTGTTGCAGGGATGTCAGAGGTGAGGAAACTTTGGTCTTACCTTCCACAAAGGTGTGGTAAAGCAGGAAAAACCGAGGAAATCGTCTTTTCAGGAAGCCTTCATATTTGGCATTTACCCACTGGAGTCTGGAGGAAACATATCGACCAATGCCTCTTCTAACTTTAGAAGAAGTGTAATGCCTGCACAACGGCAACCTGTGACGTAAAGACAGAAAATCTAACATTAAAAAATTCTCCATCACTGGGAAGGGCTAAAAGTACACAAACGCAGCACAACATGATGCTTTTAGGGAGAAACATCCCCGATAAACATTGTGACACGATCAGTCCGGTAAACAACGGCCCTTAGCGAGACGTAAACGTCCTTAACGTTTGATTATTTAGCAGGTGTGTAGCTAGCTAGCTTAACAAGCCGAGATCAAAGGCGACTAAAACGAGATGACAAAAACGGTAAAGGTCCAAGCTGTGAAGACAGACCTGGACCGACACGATAAGTCTTGAAAATAAACGCCATTTGTTGTCCTGTTTGTGGTCAGGCCACTCAGTCGGGTCAAAGACAACCGGCTGCACAGCCTCGAACAGGAAAGCGCCATGTTTGACAGCGAGAACAGTTACCGTAATTACGGTAATACACAAGAAAGCTGCCCAATGATCATTTACCGTAACAGACTGAAAGAAGGAGGCACTTTGTTTAACTTGTGTCACTAAATGTATGGCAAATGTGGCTAAAATAAGATTCTATGTTTATTTTATTACCTTATATATATATATATATATATATATATATATATATATATATATATATATATATATATATATATATATATATATATATATATATATGTGTGTGTTTGCTATAATTGATATTATTTTTTCTGTGGTCAAGATAAGTCTTTACTGGTTTGTTGCGTGGCTGACTTCAGTGCTCTGAGTCTCTTTTATTTCAGTTGTCTGTTTTTGTTGGGTTTATTTCAGCCGTTTTGTGTTCAAATAATAATTTGGTTGAATTTTTATTACAATTTCATGTTTGTCTTTATTTAATCAAAAAAAGAAAGAAAAAAATAGCTTTTTTTTCTTCCTAATCCCAATAGACTGTGGTCTTCCTGTTGTCTTTTTTGGAATGAGGCTTCTGTGGTTGCACTGTTGTCACCTGAGAAAATGTGTCTTTCAAATTGAAGGACAGAATTTCGGTCCTCTGTTGCTGCAGCCTGACACTGCAGTTGTCCAGGCCTGGCTTCTCTCGCCGGTCCTCGCTCTCTGCCTCGTGGTGGCATGGGGTCGGGTCGGGGGACTCTTGTGGACGGCTTGATGAGTTGCTGGCCCGGGTTTGTGGGTCTTCTGTACTGGTGATGGGGTGTATATATATATAATTGTGTTTTTTTTTTTTTTGTGAATTTTGGATCAAAAACATAGTTGTTAAACAGGAAGGTACTTTAAAGTTACTTTAAGTGCAATTAGAGGGAGAAGGGGTATGAAATCTAAGTTTTACTTCTTCATACCCCTTTTCAGACAACTTACATTAATCAATAATCAATGTCAGATATCAGGGTAAATATACTGACAAGTTTATTTAGAGGAAAATATGGTTGGCCACATACGTCAAGTGTTGTTTTGCAGCATCTTTACGTATGATCCAGCTGCTGAGGTTTCCTCTGATCTGTTCCTGCTCTTAGATTGTTAAATTTCATAACCTTTGTCTTCACCTTTGATAGCGAGCGGTTTGTCATCTCAACCTCCACCCTGACCAGACATTATTTCCCCTGTATTTGCCCAGGGTGAAAACACAGGGGAAATAAGCATAATTACGCATGCTGAGGGCTGAGTTTGAAGTTGTTCTCCAAGTAGATGTTTCATGTCTGTGCTCCAAGCGGACCCAGTGAGACATGGACTCCTGCTTTGCCTTTAACCCGCTAGCAATAGTCTTAAGCATACAGGAAATACAGGAAAAACTTTTATGTTGTATCCCCAAATTCTATAAGTATAGCCGCAGCCCTTAATGCTCTCTACTTCCCTGTGTCTCAATTTTCTACACAGCCAAGATGACTATAGAAAAACAATAAGCTATTTGTTAACTGATTATCCTTTCCCAGCATACTTTGTGTTCAATGATACCAGGTTGAGGTGGTGAGGAGAGTGGAAACAATTCTTCTATAATCAATTTTGCGCTGAGCGCGAGGGATAAACATGATGGGGAAAATGCATAAATACAGACTGTAAAGTGCTCTTTTTAAAGAGGGAGGAAGAGGAATGAGGGGTCTGTACTAACCCTCCCAATGTTACAGGACCCTAAAAATGCCCCTTAAAAGCACGCGCCAACATTACGGTGTGACTAAATTGAGTATGTGCTCCTGAATTCAAGCACAAGGCGACACAGCAGCCCCACAGTTCCCCTACCCCAAAAGAAGAATCTGCCGCTCTTCTGTTTCTCTGTGCCCCCTGAGGAATATCCCGGGACGGCTCGTTTGTTCATCTCTCTCCCTGCTCAGAGAGAGACAGACGAACAGAGAAATTTGTGAGTACATGGAGGGATATCAGTCGACCCGTTCACTGTCTGTAGTGCAACAGCAGAAGAGAGTCTCTTTACTGGTGTTTATAGTCGTTTATATTTGACCTCAAATAAGTGACTGCACATTCAAAAACAAGCCCAAAAAAATGCAAATCACGGAATTTACATGCGACTTTAGAAAAAATAAGCGGACAGAGCCAAAAAACATTTCACACAATGGCCGTAGCTATTGGCTTTTAGCAGTAGCTTGATTCCAGGAGGACATGTTTACATTGTCACGTTTATGATTTCTCAACGGCTTCTGTAGTATTTGTTGGGGGGGGCTAAGGACATGCTGGTCAGGTTGGCCATTAGTGGCGGCATGCTCAGTCGCAGCGGCTCAGGCTAACTCTCCATCAGATCTACAAAATTTTGTTGTATGTACCTTGTATGTATAATGTCAAATAAAGTATCTTATCTTATCTTCCAGTGTGAAAATCTCACACACTGGGGGTTTAAAGAGACAGCACAAAAATGAATTGGTGTCAGGCATATAGTTGTTTTTAATCATGTGGTTCACACTCCTAACCAATTGGTGGCGGTAATGCTACCCAATGTTGTTTGCCAACCACCATAAAAATTGAGGAAGAAGAAGAGGGGCTATCAGACACATAAGGTAGAAAAGGGGAATATGGTAGTAAAATAACGACGAATTTAGACCAAAGCATTGCAGTTTTCCTTTATGTAGACCACAACTGAATGATCTCAATGTGAAAAGGATTAACTAAAAAGCACGATATGTCGCCTTTAAGCACCACTTGAGTTGGGTGGGACTTCGCCTCACTCCAAGGAATTACTTCTGCAACAGGCAGAGCTGGCGGCACGTAATCGAAACATATTTTAATCCACTCTTTAAATATGATGTACTTAAAGCTGCGATATTTTGTTTACATATTCCTGCGGACAGATGTGAGTCAGTGCGTGAACTTTACGTTAAAGCCTCGACTTGCGGCAGCTAGCTGCTTCCTAGCATAGACATAATATAAGATATATATTTATATATGTCTATGCTTCCTAGCGCCAGGCTTCTGGTCACGTGACTGAACGGGGGTTATAAATAGGAGGAGGTCCCCGTCCTCCTCCGCGCGCCCGTTGCTGCTCTGCTCACTCAACGTTTGAGCAAGACAGAGAGGAAACAGTCTTGCCCTGTGAAAAGTTTGTGGCTTTCCGTTTGTGTGTTGGAGTTACAACTATTTTCTTCTTTGGTAAGAGATAAGTTGATATAAAGGTGATGAACAATAAAGTTCTGATTTTAAACGTAGTATAGCTTCTTGCAATCGGAAAACTAAGAATAAAGAACCGGCTAGCATCACCAGTTGGGAAGCTAGCTTCATGTTAGCTAATTTTGCTGCTGGCCAACTTTCTTTGTTGTATTTATTTGTTTGTTTTTGGTCAGGAGTGTCACTGAAAGTAAAGATGAAATTGTGACTTGTTAAGCAAGTGCCGTGGTCAAATTAAAATCCTCGTGTGCCGGTGACTTGGTGTGTCCCCTTCCCTACACCCCTGAGTCGGATGGCTATTTAAGGTGGCGCCATGGCTAAACTACCTCACTAGCGCGTTGGAGCAATGCCAACATTAGAGTCAGCTGCGTTGAAACAGAGACTCGTTGCTCCGACTCTAGACACCACTGAGACGGTGAATGAAGTGAAACATGTGGTTATTTGGCGCAGGAGAACGTGTGGAAGCCTGTGTTGCAGTTAGCCGCGAGTAAAACGATTAGCGAAACTCTTGCTTGCAAAAGAAGCCCTCAACATTTGTTCAAAGCTAATATTTACGTAAAGGTTTATCATAGCTGTGTGTCAGGAATTAACTTTTGTTTGTAAGTTAGAGAATGTAAGATTATACCAACCTTAATCGTATCTGCTATCATGATTCTTTTTCAAGTGGAAGTTGCTTGTTCCCATTTTAAATGTACTTTAAATGCATTTCATGATATGAATTTTATTTCCTCCTAGGTTGCACTGATGTCTGCTCCAATTAGATTTGTAACCAGGACTGGTCCATACAGCATGCCCTCTGAAGATGGGGCACAAACGGTGGAAACCTATGGTAAAACATCTTTAAATATTTGAAGAGTTCATTTGCAAAAACGGATAACTCCGTTTTTATAAATTTTAAAAAAATAAATACTTTTTATTATTTTGTTAAGGTGATACCAGTCAAACTAAAGGTTAGTGAATTTGATCAAGTAAGAGTGAACTAACAAAATAATGTCTCTATTAAAAGGACCCCCCCCCCCACTTACATTTTAGTTTTTTTGGCAAAACCAGATACCTCCAACAATTCTTTTTTTCTTCACAAAATCAGTTAACCTCAAAATTCATGTCTCACCACTGAATAAAGTTAAATAATGACTCAGTGCTTCTTCTCATAGCAGCAGTAAATTAATCATACAAAAAGTGATAAAATAAACTTAATATCGCATTAAGCTTATCTGCAAGTAATCAGTAACCTCATGCATGTCTGTACAATGAACGGTATTCCACATTCACTAGTCAGTTCATAGTAAACAGCGCTCATCACAAAACAGATCAGGTCATTTAAAACTTGATAAAATTTGTAAACATTGTTAAAAAAAATCTCAAAACAAGTAACATTTGGATTGCACAAATCTGTTAAAACAGCCATTTTGCAGTATTTGATATTCATTGATCAGTGCTAATAATCAGTATTACACAATATCCTGTGTCACAAAATACAAGGTTTAAACAGCACAGCTTTTTGCATCATAATCAACATTCATTAGTTAAATTAACGTTGCTTTAAGTACTACTCTGTTTAGTGTTAAACATTTTACCTGTGGTTTCCGTTTAACTGAAAGTGTCCCAGTATTTAGTGCTGCATAGTATTCAGTAAAGCTGCTCAATAACTTCTCAGTAAATCATTCAAAATTCCACTAAGTGGGGATAAGGCATTCAAGCTCTAGCTTATACTAGGTTAAAATCGGCTTATTCTTCATCACTGCTTTCCTCCAAGTCCTGTCTGCCAACATCACGCCCTGCCTCAGCCAAGGCATCCTCATAAAATCTGCGCACTGTTTCACTAACGCCTAGCTCACACAGAAGATTAAGGAGATCATCCTTTTTTGCGTTTTTGACACAGCTCATCTGCGGAGCTAGTACAGGCTGAAAAGTTTCCCACTTCCTACCACGCTTCAACAAAGGATAACAGAAAACACCACTGTAGAGCTGCTTGAAGCCGACTTTGTCCCCACTGATTTTGAGTGCCTTGACATCACTAATTTTAAATGACCGAGTAGAGGAACAGTGTTTAGCTGCAACAGCTTTAAAGTCATAACATTGCCAGTGTTGCCCATAAACATGGACACTTCCATGTTTGTTCATAATGTCCACATATTCAGATGGTAGTAGTATAGTGTCTTTCTTTCTTATCTCCTGCTCTAAACGGCCAAAGACGCGGTCAGGGGGCATGAAACTATGGCCACGACAGGAAAAGTATATTCCATTCGTAGCTCTTTGAAGTTGTGCTTTCTGAGGGCAAAAAGTATTGCTAACACAAACATTTTTATTTTGCCCAAAGCAGGAATCTGAGAAAAGCTTTAGCTCTTTATACTCGCGTAGTTCATTGCTAGCAACAATACCTAAATAACGGTGTAAAGCAGATACCACAATGTTGCTATCTTTCTTCTTCTCATTCTCTAACCATGTGTACAGGTGAATTTCCTCTTTCCTCTGATTCACACCACGTCCACAATGACGAACAGCAGCAAAAACTTATTGGTACAGCTGTCTTGAATAGTAGGTCTGGCCAATTGGTGACTTTGGCAGCACCATATTTTGCATCATGTCAAACGAGACCGTAAAAGATTCATCCACAGCATTTAGAAGATTGTAAAATTTGCGTCCCCTGCGCCTATGTAACATAAACAGGGCAGATTCTCTGCGCTTGTCTATATCTGAGATTTCTGGATCTTTTAGTCTGAGTCTGAACTTGATGCAGGTGCTACACACATCTTTAGCTGGATGTCCAAAGTCAAGGTTAAGTCATACATAAAAATACTATAATATAAAGCATAGGGAATCTGCTCCTCATTCTGTCTGCGGAATAGTTCATGCATCTTTTTAACATTTAAATCTACAGGAAGGTATTTTCTGCCAGGTGCACCATGACGAGCATAATGTCTAGTTCTGCAGGTGAATTTCTTTGTGATCTCTCACGGCCTCCCTCTTGGCTGCTCTTTCCTCTGATCTCCGAGCACCACCATGACGCTCTGGCATTGGTGCATCCAGTACTTTGCGATGTTGCAGAGACGATCTTTCTTAATGCCTACAATCACAGAACAAATGAGGCTATATCAAACAACGCAAACTGAAAAACAAAAACAGGAAACTAAACTATACAAAACATAGCTAAATGCTATAGGCTACTGTTGAAAATTATTACATAATAAAATAAATAATAATAATAATACAGTGGAAAATAATGAAAAAAATCAATTGTAATTGCAATATTGCTTTGAAAAATAGCAATTATATTTTTTTCCAAAATTGTTCAGCCTTATTGCCCAACACAATGACTCAAGTCTGGTATATCTATAGAAATAAAATAAAATTGGCCTTTTACTGGCCAGTAACCAGACTGAAATTCACTACTTCCAAAAAAACCTAAAAAAAAAATAAAAAAGATAATACTATATTATTTCAAAAAGTAGTAAGTCAGTTACATTTCAGTGTGAAACAGTAAAGCATTAGTAAAAATTTAGTAGCATATAACAGTATGTATAGTAGTAGCACTCTAAAATTTCCAACTTACCCCCCGTACTACTACTCCGTTGACTCTGTTGACGTACCTATATCATAAAAATAAAAACTGGTATTAAATTAACTGAATACTCACAAAATAGGCTCATACACGAGGCTTTACAGACTGGAATTTTCTCCCCCGTCTCGATCAGGACAAAGTACTACAGTGAGCTCTCTTGACTTGTGCTGTGCTGGGTCATCCACTTTTGGTCTTAGCCGTTTGACAGTCATTATGTCCGTATAAGACAACAGCGTAGCATCTTGTTTCACCTTATATGTAGTAGAATACAAAACTCGATGTGGGAAATCTCATCAGAAGGCAACACGTTAGCTGTGTTGTGGGTACAGGCTACGCAGGGTGCTATGGCTCCACCGCTGTGCCGCGCCTTTTTTGCCATGTTACGGGCGTGCTCGGCAGCTTTTCTCTTTTTTGTTTGGTGTGGATAACACAACAGCCTCATCTGTTTCATCAAACGTCTCCATTGTGATCTGCACAAAAGTCTGCGGTTTTAGCGGGAAAATATCCCATTCTCCTCGCTCGGTGCTGTGTCACGTGACGTAACAGTGCTGCACTGATTGGCTCAGTGGATTTATCGGCTTTTACTAAGAAACAGCGGGGTTGTATACCGGCTTCTGCCACAAAACAGGAACTTTGACTGAGATTCTAATAGGAGATATCGGGTGCTGCATTACTATGGATTTAAGCTTTAAAAGCAGCGCCATGAAAAGAGTAAATTACATGCCTCAGCTCATTTTTTTCAAAAACGGCGTTTATCTGTTTTTGTTAATGAACTCTTCATTTGTAATCTGCAACATCAGTTTAAAAAAAAATCTTTATTCATGATGCATTTCATTCCTTCAGATAATAAGGGAAACTGTGATCCAGACAAACTACTACAATGTCCGTTTGACAAAAACCACCAAATCCGGTCCTGCCGCTTCCCTTACCATCTGATTAAGTGCAGGAAGGTAAGTTGATTAGAGGTGGGTTACAACATGCACTCCTGGAAACACTGGCAATATTTTGTGGGTTCAAAAGTTTTCTTGAACCTTCAAAATATTACAGGTATTTCTGTACACCAGGTACCTTTACAGTTGCCTGATGTACAGATGTGAAATATCAGGTTGGATATAAGTTAAGTGAATAGTGTTTTTCTCTGTACCAGATTATATTTTTATTTTTTTTATTTTTTAAAGGGACGGTGCATATTCATAAACATTTAAATTTAAATATGCCAGAAGGCTACTTTACATCTGTAGTCCCTGGCAAGTCAATAAGAAAAAAGCAAGAAACCACCAATCGCACTAGACAGAAGACGTCAATAAATAACAAATCAATAGAATAAAAGATAGTGGAACATTAACAACACTGCACATAAGGATAATCTGACAGTGATCACAGATCTGGTTCCCTGTGAGTCATTTTTTTTTTACAATTGGTTTTAAATTAACTGAATATAGTAGACTTTATTGTAACAGCTGGGATGTTCTAAATTTTTGTACCCTTGATTGATAACACCTATTGACTAAATGTTGTGTATCTATGAGGTATTACAGTCACCTCTAGTAGATTCTCTTGTTACCTTTCCACTAGTGCTGGATTTTAGCTTAGACTCTCCCAGAAGTGGTGGAGCAAGTCCATTTCAAACCTTAAATATTGAACAGGCAATTTTTGAAATTTCTGAATTTCTCAAAACTAATACTGTATTTTTGGGAATGAGACAATTATGAAAGGACAGAGGGTTTTCTATTGAATTCCTAAAAGCCTTTTTTAAAAGTGATTCTATTTTTAAGGTCGTCAAGTTTGTCAATGACCAGTTAGTGATACAGTATTCAAAATGTGGGGGGAAAAAAAGCATGCAATGAAGAAACATTTTAGCAGCATTTGGTATTTTATCTTGGCAAAAGAGCAGCAGCCTGAAAACATGCGAGTCAGAAATAGCAAAGGTAGCAACAGAACAGTGTAGACGACATATTACATTGAGTGGCTAGCTGTTGTACTGATTTGAGACACCGGGTGTCATTATTGCTTTTTGTTCCTTAAGTTTTATACTTTTTAGGAGTTTTTGTCCAGACATTCATATAGCTACGTAATGTTACCTCAGTGTAGTAAAGCTGTTGCTCCGAGTATTACAGAATCTTTGTACTCGTACTACTGACTGCAGGTACAGACCAAACAGCAGATGGTGCTGTAGTCCCATTTATCAGGAACACCTACCTAGAAACCATTGGACACAACTGGCCTG
This sequence comes from Fundulus diaphanus, assembly GCA_037039145.1. NCBI lineage: Eukaryota > Metazoa > Chordata > Actinopteri > Cyprinodontiformes > Fundulidae > Fundulus > Fundulus diaphanus. The sequence goes on from CM073129.1 coordinate 45,598,163, forward strand.
AACTATAGTTTCCACTCCACTTTGGCCTTAAAATTCCTTTGGGGAAGCCACGTTTTGCATATGAATTCAAAATTGACCAATGAATTAGGTGCCAAACATCCAAAGGTGTTTTTTACCACTTAAGTACATACTTTTTGCGATGAATATTGAATAGATTTGGATGGCCTTGTTTCCACATCAGAAAAGATGACCAGTAAGATGGGTTTTACCCAGAATGGCTTTGTCCACCTTCATTGTTGAAGGTGAGAATGTAGGAATTGGTCTGGAACAGAATTTGGCTGCACTTGATAGAATATAAAAAAAAAAATCACGGTGGACAAAGCCAATGGTGCTGATTGCATGGCTACCCCTGTTCTGAGAAGCGGGGTAGCCATGCAATCAGCACCACTGAACCCTCTGACCACCAGCAGCAGGCAAAATGGGTGAAAGGTCTTGCACAATGAGACGACTGAAACGGACGGAGCCAGTTGTAACCACTTTGAGCTTGTTGAGAACAGATGGTTATAAAATCTTAAGAGCTGCTGGGAGGAAGGATCTCTGATAACGCTCCTTGGTGCACCTTGGATGCAGCAGTCTGCCACTGAAGGAGCTCTCCATCTGCAACAGCTTCATGTTTGGGGTGGGAGACATTGTCTAGCCCTCTTCCTGCACTGGGTTTAAAATGAGTTTGGTGGTGTTTGTTGGAATAAATGTACGTAATACAGGAAAAGGGGTTGTTGGAGTAATGACTTTACTGTGCAACAGTTATGTTTATGGTGGACATTTATTTACTTGAGGGTCCGGATAATAAAAGCGAAACAAGCAAGAAGGTTATTGTAGTGAAAATGTGACCTTCCTGCCTGTACTGCTTATTAATGCACCAATCCTCCCCCACTTCCTGTAACTTCAAGACAGAAATTCCTTCTTGGATTTTAGAAGTGGGTAAATTGAATGACCTTCCTGCTGCAACTGAGAAACTGATCCAATCTCTACCCCAGAATCACCCAGAACTTGCGAGCCGGCTGAAAACCTGTCCATTTAATGCTCGCCACCTGGTTCCCAAGCATGAGCTTGCTCACCACATCGAGACCTGTGAGGACAGAATATCTGTGGACCCTGAAGATGGTGAGGTCATTTCAGTTTCTGTCCTTCAACCAGATTTTGTTTAAGTGTGATATGTGCTTCTTTTTTTATTTTTTAACAGCTGGAAGTCATAGTGGACATGGTGACTGGCATGTTCCAGTCAACACTTGGGTCAGCCCAAACATGTCTGAGGACTGGGACAAAGGCAAGTTTAAAACGCTTAAAGATGAGACGTAGATCTGACTTTTACAGCAAGCTGTTGTCTGGTACGCATTTATCGTTTTTGGAACAAATGAGAACTTTAATCTGTAAAGGTAACCGCTCTGTTCTGTTTCACAGAGGCGGATGATGCTCAAGCGCCGTTTGTGTGGGGAGTGAACTCAAAGTTGAGCCAAATGTAAATAGTCTTCACTGCAACATTTTCTGTGTACGTATATTTTCTTTGATATTGAGCTTTTTTTTTTTTTTTTAACTTTGTTTTTTTCTTTTTCTGCAGACAGGCCACCAGGCCCAGTAACCACCTTGGTCCAAACTTCAGGGTACCCAGTACTGTCCCTTGGTCAAATGACCAACTGTAGGGCGTGGTTCAGTGTCGCAGTGGTTAGCGCGCACGACCCATGTACCCCTAACTTCTCTCACTGCATGTTCCTGAAGCCGTTGCTGTGCATGCATTTGCCATTTAAAAAAATGTTCATTGCTTCAGTGTGGAAGATTGTTTTTATGTTTTATATATCTCCTTTATTACAACACTGTTATTGGAATAATCACGTTTTTTTAAATAAAAGTGTTTTGGTTGAAGTTGTTCAAGCATCTTTAAGTTTATTGAAGGAAAGAAATGTGTAATGTTCATTACAATCTATTTTCCCTGTGCATTTGTTTTATATGACTCAGTGATTCTCTATTTCTTAACATACTAGAATTTTAGCTCTAGTTTGTAGTGGCCAAATAAATAACATACGGGCACCCACGCACACAAAAAAGGGGGATAGGGAAGTTTCGGGCATTCATAGCAGATGGTAGAATGTAAGATGGCGTCTGACCTGTGGACTCATAAACAGTCCCGTTGGATCTTCTCTGCACCCTTCAGTGAGCTATGCTTCCCAACCCTCTCAAGAACTTTCTGTCAGTGCACCTTATTTTTTTTTTTTTTTTTTTTTTTTTCCTTTACACAATGGAGTCAATTTTTAAACATTCTGCAGAAAACTACAAAGGCTTCAGTCTTAACCTGAACATTGGTTATGCGACTGTTCACAAAATTACAAAGCTGCTGGAAAAAAATATCCATTTAAAATAAAAGCATGAATAAAATCTTATCTGAATGGGTGAAATAATGATAAAGGCGATGTCGAGTCACATAAAGCTTCACTAGATTTCAGAACGATGGTAAAAATATCAAGATGTTAACGCTTGGAAAATCACAGCTAAACAATTTGACCACTAGATGGCGCCATTTGCCGCTTTTCTGTGTGCGCTACTGCAGTCAGTTCAATGTTATTGCAGGTAAAAACTACTGAATATTAGATGATTTTAATATGAATGGGAGAATTTACTGCAGCGTGAAAGAACTTGGCGCTGTAAAACGTCTCTCGGTGAAAGCAGCTGTCTTGGAGTGACCTCAGGGTGGCGAGTGCCAGGATAACCCAAGTGTGTGGGCTGCCTGCCAGTCCTCTCGGATATATATATTTGACATTATTGCTTTCATTTAATGACTGCCTATTTTAGCTGCTTGTTATAAATGGATGTATTCAGAACGTCTCCTTGTTAGAATGAGAACACACAGGACTTGTCCCATAGGAGGTGAGCCACGAAACTAAGGTAGCCACCTACGATGCATCAGAGGTTTTAGTCAGCGTCCATTGTTCTGTATTTCCTGTCTCCGTCTTGGAGCAAGGTGTTCTCTGACCTCTCTGAGGAGTAAGGAAGCGTTCGTGGTTTAAAAACCAATCCAGTTTGGTGGGAAATCTAAACCCAAATCCATATTTATTCTCCAGGGAACCTAAAATGTAAAGTGAAACCGAATAGCCTTTTACATCCTGCCTGCTAAAAGACCAACGTGTCTGTTAGAATGCGGTTGGGATTTCCTGGTTACAAGAGGGAATTAAATCCTTCAAACATAGCTTCAGCTTATCTGTATCTCTGGAATTTAGTGCATATGTCAGCATAAAGCTGTTTCCCAGAATTTCAAATATTGTCTTTGCTGGGTCACAGGGGGCAGCCGGTGCCTATCATCAGGCGAGGTTCACCCGCTCCATCACAGGGCAGCTCAGGACTGACAACCATTCATACAGTCAACCCTAAGGGAAGTTTAGAGTAACCAAAACCAGTCATCTTTTGGACTGTGTGAGCAAGCGGAGTACTCAGAGAGAACCCACTCTTGCACAAGGAGAACATGCCAACTCCATGTGGACAGAGGTCTGAACCCAGGACCTTCCTGCTGCAAGGCAACAGTGCTACGAACCCCACCACCAGGCAGCGCAAAGCAGAAATTGGTGTGACTAACCTGTGACAGGGCTCACCTGTTGAAGTGGATGACGTCAAAAAGCATGATACTGATGCACTTGGAGTCCAAATATTTAATTAATGTGGAACCTAGTTAATAAAATACCTATGAATCGTATCAGTGTGTGCTTACGCATTCAACTCCTACTGTTAAAGGCACACTATGCAACATTTTTCAGTTAATTAATGTGTTCCATACCGTTTTGGATGATTAAATGAGTCATTTCAGGTTGAACAAAGGTTTTCTTGGCCGCCCTGGTGGTCTGTGGGGGAAATACCGCACTTGCAACTGCAGGAGCCCTCGGCCCGCGCCCACAGGCTCAGAATCTCGTGCAAGATCGCGAGAGTCGGTCTTGCTTTACGGCGAGAACTGCTACACGCCCCCAGTGAAACGTATGCTCGTTGCTAGCGCAGTGGCGATATCTGTGCAGTTATCATGGCGGAACCGGCGATAAAACAGCGAAAGCCCATGTCGGAGCAGACAAGAAAGAGGAAAAGGGCTGTGGAAAGAGAGAGGAGTCGTACACGGGTGAACATCGGGAAAGCTTTTTCCGAATGGCGAGAGCTAAAAGAGAAAGAAAGCTGCAAGGCTTCCGCGGACCTCGCGTTTCTGCTGATGCGATTGTAAGTAACATTGGAATGGTTACTCTCTCTCTCTGTGCATGTTCATACTTTCACTGTGTTAAAGCCGGGCATACACTATACGAGTTTTTCAGTCGTGGTACTTATATACATCTCAAACTGTGCGACGGAACCGCGGGGTTTAAAAGTTCACCGCTCATCTGTGTGCTGATCTGTGTTTTCAAACTGTGCGACGGAACCGCGGGGTTTAAACGTTCACCGCTCATCTGTGTTCTCAAACTGTACCGCGCGACGCTCGGACGCGGCTCGGGAGGCACCGGGCGTCGGGGGGAACGGAGGGGAGAGAGGAAAGACGAGACACCCCGGCGGCCGCGCGGCATACGGAAACAGACGGCCAGCGCGTCGCGCGGACCGGGACCCTCGCCCTCCCCAACCCCCCCGCGAGCCGATGTCCGGGCCCAGCGGGTCCCGGGCCAGGCGGAGGTCGTTTCGGGACGCCCGCTCCCCTCACTCCACTGGCGGGGACGGAGAGGAGGGGAGGGCGCTCCCTCGTAGCTCTGCTTGAACAGCAGGATGATGATTCGTTGCGTTCGCCTGTCTGCTAAGCTCAAAACAACCACGCCTGGCTTGCCGGAGAAACCAGGAGAACAGCTGAGCATCTTTACGACAGTGCACTTTTACTTTCGCCCTCTGGGGGGCGCCTCGCTGGAAAATCAACCCCGGTTGCATAGTATACCTTTAAGGAATTGGTGCCGTTTTTGACAGGATGATGTGACCGAGCCTCCGGCCTCACCTCTGGATCAAGTGACACAGCACACGCTGTTCAAGTCACCCTGCTGGATCATCTTGACCATGAAACCTGTCACTTGGCCTTCACGGGAACGTTTCAGGCATGTTACTGAAATGCATACCTCTTCCGACGGCCTCACTTTGTGAAGCGACGCTCGCTCAGTCCTTTTCGCGAGAGTCCTCCGCAATGTGCGAGGAGCAGTCAGGTTCTCGGGGCTGGCCTCGTGCCCCGTGAGTCTGCCCGAAGCTTGTGATCTTCTATTATTGTCTGCATTCCTAGCGAGCCGCGTTCACGTTGCTCTCGCTTTCCAGAGTTACAGCTGAGGCATGGCGTTGGCTCGATCACAGGGGAGCTGCTGTCCACGCTATCTTTATCGGGGTACCATCACACAGGGAGGCTGTGTGATCACAGTGATGCTGACTATCCAGTTTCTCTTGTTGCACAAGCTCTACATGGTTGCAAGGTTATGAAAGCACCCAAGTTTTATGTTACATTTCTGCACCAGACTGGGGATTTGGGCATCTTTAGTCAGAGGATTCCTGAGACTGGTGCATCACAGAACACCAGTTTATGCTACATTGTAAATGCAGATAGCTGTGGCAATGCATTGCGTGTAAATGTTAATGAAGGAAGAGTGAGCTGGAAAAATCCAGGAGCCATTGAGAAGAATTTGTGTGGATCTCCAGGGTCAGTTTAAGAATGGTGGCATAGCAAAAAAAAAAAAGGAAGCTGAAAAATAAAACAGAAAAGGTCCGGTACAACACGCAGTATTTGTCGTCTTAATAACCACACCTTTTGCTTTCATGTTAATTTCATAGTAAATAGGACCACAAACGTCCAGCGAGTTTTTCTCATTGCCACAGTTGGGCACACAGGTGGATTTAAACTGAGCTGAATACAGTGAGCCTTTTTTTTGAAGAAAGAGTGACCCTTATCCTGTTTGTGCTGCTGTGAATAGAAAAAAAAATGATTTCACCAAGCCAAAAAAATAGAAAACAACTAAGTACCATAAAAGTTATCAAACTGTATGCTTGTCTTTTAAAAAGAAAGGCAAGCGATACTAGATCTACATTAATTTAGAAAAAGACTAACTACTTTGATTGTCCAAAAAAATAAATAGATTTTTTTTCTAATTTAAAAAAATACTTGTGGCCCATGAGTAATTTCAACTTGACGGTTTTGGTCCACGTGGCCAAAGGTCTGGACTCCACTTGTCTACAGTGAAGTGAGGTTAACGTCATCATGGCAATACACGTTTCCAAGCAGAAAGAAGCTGTAAATTTGCAGCTGCCTAAATAGACAAAACCGAAGGTCTTCTGAAGAAAGTTCCCATGGCCTGATGTGATAAAGTATGAGCTGTTTAGTCATAGTGACAATAAATACAAACCTAATGACACTCCGCTAACTGCCGTGCATGGTGGCGGTAGCATCATGCTGAAGGTCTAAGTCACTGCCGACGGAGCTTAGTGAATCTGAAGAAGATTGCCTGCCTCCAAATTATTAAAATTCCCCGATGATTAACAGCTAGATGACTCAAATTGTTACAATGACCCCAAACAAACGAAACCAGTCCTGGACTATTTTTAAAAGCCGGGCCCCTGAATTTACTTCACAATAACCGGAGACCGGCGGATGTTTTTAACCGTTTGCAAAGTAAGCCTGTCGTTGCGTGTGTTTCTCTTGAGGTTGCACGTAGATCTCATTGCATAGCTGTTTTAATCAGGTAATTAAGATTGTAAAATTTGTATTATTGAATAATAATATTTATGGTCTCCAAAATATGAATTCTTTCATATTTCGCTCCATCATGAATTTGTCCCATAATTTTGAAACAAATCTGCCTTGATGTGTTGATTTTGTGCCGTCATTTTATTAAAGTGCTCTTCACGTCTGCAGAGTTCGGTAGGCCCTCCTTGTGCTCCGGTCTGACTCTCGCTCCCTGCTCATTAGTCCTGCTAATCACCGATGATCTAATTCCTTTCTGTTTGACTGTTTGAAAGGGTCGTTGCTTCCTTCGAGGACCTTGGTAACACAGGAACTGCGAGATATGCATTTATGTAATGTCAGAAGCGCATGCTTCCATAGACTAGCATAACATAATGACAGAGCAGTCTGGGTCATTCGAGACAAGACGGGGAGTTCCATCGCTTTCTAAAAGGAGACTAGTACATAACTGGGTGGGAGGGGTGCATGGGGGTCATCCTCTAGGAGCTAAAAGAGGACTCTACTTGACCCAGGTGGACAAGCTGCAAGCATAATCTGACAATTTTGCCCTGTCGGTTGCAAGAAATTCAAGTTTCCAGACCTCATTATCCCGAGTAAAGATGACTAATGATTATGAAATATTAAATTCTGCATTTATTTACATTTGAGCAGTGAAGTTTCACTTTTACATGTACAAAAACAAGGCCACAACAAAATCTCCCTGCACACAGGGACACATTTCATATGTCAACACAGCTGGGTGTTTCATAAAGATTCAAAAAACACAAAGAAAACCACAGTGTGTAAGACTGTACTTAAAAAAAAATACACAGTATATTAGCTGCTCAATGCTGATTCATGATACATGAATGATACCACTGAATAATTTTTTAGATTTCAGCTACCAAAAATATCACCAAAAATATCATGGCGGCGTTTAATATAAAGTGTAATCGATCGGTAAGAGGCTTCTGCCTCACGTTTTGAGAAATGGAAGCTGGTTTTGTAAAAATAACTTTGACTGTTTAAACTGTTTTCACTCAAGCTTCAGCTCTCACAGTTCTGCTTGAAAAAGCTGCACAGAGAACATTTTCACACTGTAGCTGACAGGGGAAGTTTGCTAATATTCCTCTCATTCAGAAGAGACTCCAGTCATGAATGTAAACAGTCGCTGTTTGGTCTGCGAGTGGACCTTTCTATATCCATCTTCAGACTACAGCTGTCCAAAACGTCAAACATGATGCCCCATGTTGCTCTGGATCCAGATGCTATGTCTATCAGCACAAACTAAGAAGTAGCACCAAACTGCAGAATCACCAAAAATTTTGTCCTCTTCCTTTCTTGTCATGTCAGAAAGAAAATATATTTAATCCCCCCTCATTTTAAAACAATAGGGAGTCCATGAAGATCTTTTCCACAATCGGAGGTTGCGGAACAAGATCCGACAGTTTCAGGTAGAAGATGCGCTGGCGGCCTTGCGTGCTCAGAGTCCTGAGGTCAGGCAGCTTCCCAAGAAGCCGGGACAGGAAATTAGGCGGCAGCGACTCAGAACCGCAGCCAGACATGTGGTTTTTAAGGCAGGTGATGAGCTGGTTCTGAAAGTCCTCCACGCGTTTGGGCTCCTTGAGACCATGACGATCTGCAATCAGAAACAGTAAAACGCTGAGCTTTCGTTTTCTGGTGTCTACAAAGAGCATCTTATTTAGACTTTTACATTTTAAAGAACTATGTTTTGCAGCAACTGCACTTTTTTTTGGGGGGGGGGGGGTTGTCTCTACAAGACAATGAAACTTCTGCATATTCTTTGCAACACAACTTATGCTCAGTCAGACTGTATGGAGAGCGTCTTTGTGCTGTAATTTTTAAGACTTGCCACAGGTTCTTTACGAGCCACTGAGCTACAACCGTTCCACTGTAGCTCTGGCTATGTGTTTAGGACCATTGTCCTGCTGGAAGGTCAACCTTCACAAAAAATGTGAATTTTTGCCTTGTTTCCATGAAGGTCAGATTTGTGGCATGCAGGACTTATAGTTATCCTGCTGACAAATGTTTCCACCTGAGCTGCGGCTTTCTGCAACTCCCACCGAGCTCCCGACCTGTCAGTTTGGGTAGATCTGTTGTACTGAGAGTTTTGCACTTGTGCCATACTGTCCATTTTTTCAGACGATGGCTTCAACAGAGCTCGGTGAGATGTTCAAAGCCTGGGATATTGTTGTACAACCCAACTCTGCTTTATCCTTCTGCAGAACTTTCTCCCTTTTCCACGTTCCTCGGCCTTAATGACGCAGGTTGTTCTCGGTTGTTCGCTACCGAACCACTGAGGCCTTCACAGAACAGCTGGGTTTATACTGAGATTATGTAAATGACACACAAGTGGGCTCTAGGTGACTTCTACTGATTGAGGACATCAGTATGGCAAACTTTTGCAAATGTAGAAAACCATGCATCCCTTTCCTTCTATTATGCACTAGTTTGTGTTTGTTTTTCACATAAAATCCCACAAAAAATATAATCTTTATTTGTCATCACAGCTTTGCACGTCCCAATCCTCTGTATTTAACCCATCCCTTAGGGATCAGTGGCATTCTGGAGCTGAGGGTCTTGCTCAGGGACTCTTGGGATTTAAACCGGGGAACTTCTTGGGACAAAAGTACCCTGCTGTAACTACTACAACCTTCCTTATGTTGAAGTTTATGGTTGTAACTTCATAAAATACACAAAAAAAATCAGTGAGCGTGCAAGCCTTTGCTCAACTCCTTGTTCTACATGCTAACCTTCACTCTGATAGGCTGTGATATTTGACTGGTGTCATAAATTAGCTTGTGTTGCTCTGTGCCAGGCAGCTGTTCTTCCAGTCTGATGTTGCATAAATACAATAAAGGAGATCTGCTGCGTTTATTCTTTCTTATGCTGTCAAAACTCGCTGCTATTTAAAGTTAAACGGGGATCAGAGCATTAATCTTACCAGTGATTATAACCAGGGCGGAGAGGCAGGCGAGGGATTCGTCGTCCAGTTTCATGCAGTGAAGACTTTGGGAAAACTCCAAGATGGAGACGATCCATTCCCCGAAGCTACGAACACACTGCGTTTTGTGAAGCACGGTGCCATCGCAGAAGATTAGTTCCCCCGTTTCAGGGTTTGACCTTCAAAGAAAAATAAATTAAATTAATGTCTTTTAAAGACGTCTTAAAGAAAACGGCTTTCCTAAATGTCCCAAAAGCAAACCAAAACGACTGAAAGTTGTACCTACCGGTATGCAAGACGCAGAATGAAGAGTTCAATAAACGCACATTCGAGGAGAAGTTCCCGATCCTCAGGACCGAAGTCAGAGAAACCAGGGATGTCATTCGCCCACTTCCTGATGGCCTCGAAAGACGACGTGAGCAGCTCGTAAAAGCGTTTGACGTCGCTCTCGTCTTCCTTCTGGTCCGTGCTGAATTTCTGCTCTGCATACTGCAAAGAAATAAAAAAATAAGACGTTAGGTCACAGGCTTTAGTCAAGCTCCATCACACAAGCTCAGAAGTGCAGGACAGTGTTTATTCTCACCTTAGAATAATCTAGAGTCCCGATGCTGGGGTTTGACTCTGTTTGGGCCCTAACGAGGGACGCGATCATGTTCACTGGGGACGCAGGGGCTGGCAGGTCCTGAACCACTTTGGGCTTTGAAGGTAGACGACCTCTGCGTCCTTTCAGGCTGTCTGTTCTCACAACTGTAAGGGAAAAAGACAATCAGGTTCACTTTGTTTCTATAGTTTACCGACTACTCAAATTAAAGGCTAACCTAAAAAGAAATTAAGCTTTTATTTTTGTGCTTTAACATGTTTACATGAAATTATGGCACTTGTGGATACTCCAACGTATTTTTTTTTTTATTTTTAACACCAAAAGATTTAACATGCTTTTCACTTAAAGGTTGAAAAACACTTTAATGTATCAGGAGTGCTTCTTAAGGCTTTACAAGGCATTTTCCTCCAGTTAATACCTAATATGAACAGACACACTGCTGAATCTGTTCACCATGTTCAAGGTTGAGACTTGATTTGACCACCAGGTGTGATTCCCAAAAACATAAACGATCAAAAGTAGTAGATGTTCCCTAAAATCACATTTAAAGCATTTAAAAAAGAGCTTTAAGCAGTTTATTGCATGACGCAAATGCACTAAAGAAAATCTTTGTTTACATGATGTTTTTTCCTTAAAGCAACAAAGGGGATTGATTTCTGCAGAGCATGAAGATGATGAGACTTAATTTAGCCACAGTTAAATTAGACCACAAGGAGGCTTCCCTGGATAACCAATTCATTTGGAATTAATAGTAATCCTCCACTGTTTTCTAAGCAACATACCATCTGAAGTTGGAGTTTTAACATGGTAACTATTAGCAGAAGGATTAACCTGAGCTTCCAGAGTGAGGACGGGTGTTTTTTTTTAAAAACAGGAAGAAGCTCAGGTTAGAAGTTAGGAGAACACATGGTAATATGGGCTGGAAATCCTCGTATGCAATGAAAATGGGATTATAACAAACCGGCAGCACGGTAAGTGATTTTCTCCTGTTACGTCTGGGTTGATCTCTAATATGAAATTCCCAGAATTTCCTGCATTTTGCTCACCTTCCTTCACCATCCCCACAGCGAGGCACTTCTGGAAGCGGCAGAACTGGCACCGGTTGCGCCTCCTCTTGTCCACCGGACAATCTTTGTTGGCATTGCAAACGTATCGGGAGTTTTTCTGCACTGTGCGCTGTAGAACAAGACACAAGGTGAGCTTCAACCTGACTGGGAACTCTTAAGAACAGTTTTTACGCAACTTTGTCAACTGCTTACCTTGAAAAAGCCTTTACATCCCTCACAGGTGCGAACCCCATAGTGCTGACAGGAGGCATGGTCTCCACACACCGCGCAGTCGCCCTCATTTCCACGTCTCAGCTTGGGGGATAAGCTTGTGTCCAGCTGTTCGCTGCCGTGAAGGCCGAGTCCCTGCTCCCTCACAACAGACGGGAAGGTCAGTCCGGATTGAAGAGGATGAGCCAAAGCAAACAGTTCCTGCTCTTGCAAGAGCGACGAACCAAAATTAGACATGTCCTCCACAGCTCCAGAGGTGAAAGGAAATAAAGTGGATGCATTTGGTCCTGATAAGTCCTTAGCCATCCAACACTCCGGGCTGGCCGAATATGTCCCAAAAACTGAATCCCAGTTAGAGGCCTGCTGGCCCTGGAATCCGGGCGTTGAAGGGGACGAGGCCGTCGCAGGGCTGCCGTAATAATCCGACCCACTGGGAGACATGGCCTCACCGGGATAGTTCAGCATAAGCGGCCCTGGGTAGCAGCCGTAGATTTGGAGCTCCTCCATGTTGAAATGTCCCTCCTGGTCTGAGGGAGAGGTTACGTGGGCAGGGGCTGTAGTGAACTGGCAGGAGTAGGCTTCATAGTCCTCAGCGGGCGTCCGCAGCACCGGGCCGGCGCTCGGCAGGGAAGGGGGAGAGAGGTGGTCCCGTGGGCTGCTCATGTCCAGCCAAGAGGCGAGGTCTGCGCTCTGAGACTCCATGCTGCTCTCATAGAACTGAGATCCATGCTGGGGATGTATGCAAGTCATGGCTGCGAAACTGGAAAACATAATAAACACTGTTAGTGAAGTTAAAAGTCTACCCTCTAAGCTGGCTCTTCGGTGAATTCGATTTAAACTGTTTTAAACTGCTTTACAATGTTTTCCCGGGTCAGTTTGGGTTTTCCTTTGTCGTTTTTATCCTGTTTATTCACTGATGTTCTCTAACAAACCTCTGATCCCTTCACAGAACTGCTTTATTTATGCTATTAAAAAACACAATCTATTGGCTAATTAGATGACTTCTAAAGGCAAATCGTGGATTTTATTTAAAGGTATCCGAGTAAAAGGAGTTTTGATACAAATGAATGCCACACTTTTCAGGTTTTACGCACATTTTTTCTTCACTCTGTGAAGATCTGTCACATAAAATCTATCCCCATGGCGCAGCATGGCAGTGGTAGCATTATTGTGTGGGGATGATTTTCTTAATAAGAGACAGGAATAGCTGGTCATAGTTGTTTGGAAATGTAATCACCTGTGGTAGGGCTTGAAAATTTATATTAACGCGCGCTCTCTATACAGTTTGTGAGCATTTTCGCAAAACATAATGGGTAACAATCATAATCTCTTACTCTTCAGAGCTGATAAAGACTCTCAGATGCGATAGCGATGAGATGTTTGACTACCTTAAAAACCATGCAAATTTTCCTTACACTTTACCATTATTAACTACTTTGTATTGATCTATCACATAACCCCACTCCAAAACAAGCTGAAGGCTGTAGTGGCAATGGGACATAATGTTAATAAATGTTTCTCCAAAGCTCTGCCGACAGTGAAATAATAACATATTTCCAATTTGTGCTAGAAAACAATCTTTTCCAAAGCACAAGGTGTTTTAGATTAAAAAATGAACCCAAGTCAAAACAAAGATCAGAATAAAATCCTATGACAACTTTAGATCAAAAGACATAACTTCAGAGATAATTAGCAACCCTCTTTAATTAATAGCTGTAAACACATCGTCTGCTTGCTTGGTGACCCTCCTGACCTCTATAAAACATCAAATCCTAGAAAGTTTAGTGCTGGTTATGGTAGCAGTCACATCATCTATTATTACCTCGTAGTAAATCACCGCAAAGTTCAGAGATATTGAATTAAAAGGCTGCGGCACAGAGCCAACAACACAGTTGGGCACACCAAGTTGACTCAGTATAAACTTTATCGATGCCAATGATATGTAACACAAATCGTCGCTGTGAGTAGCTGTGCTTTTCTTATCCTTTTTTATTTAAAATCTTACAAAGTTAAAAGCTGCTAAAACAAAACCACAACCAAGCGCTACAAGCCATACAAAAACCCAAGCAAAAAACAAAAACGAAAGCTTATTCTCTGAGCATTCGTGTTCTTCTTTCCTTTTTTTTTGTACAAAGTTTAAACCGATTCTTACCTGTCTGCTCCGAACGAGTGTTTAAAACCGTCTACAAGCGCCCCAGTGTCATCTCCAGCGTCTCCCAGCTGAGTGGTAGTCCCTGCGCCCCGCTGCGCGCTGCGCTCTTATACTAAACTTCAGTGTCTCCATGACGCCACACAGAGGTTTCCACTCGAGTGTGCGCGGTGCGCAGGGAGGTTTCCAGCCCGCAGCCAATCAGAGCGCTCGCTCCACCGACCTGCTGTCTGGTGACGCACTACGGGATTCCGTTGACGCGCATTCAGTGAAGAACCGCAGCATTGTCCTCCAGGCAGATAAAGCCCAGTAAACGTGAATTAAAACGTTCCCCGCAACAGCAAGACGCCGACGGCCTGCACGCTACTTTTTTTTTGTGTGACTGAGCTCATTTTTAGTTTTTCTTTACTTTTTTATGCTGGGATACGTCTGAACTGGAAACAAAATGGGGGGGGGGGGGGGGTTAAATGATTTCACCATTTAGAAACAGGAAGTTCTTGGTATTTGTTCTTGTATTCTTAGAGATTTTCAATGAAGAAATAAAAAAAACAATTATTTTCTATTTACTCTACATTCACTGAAAAAGTAAAATTAAAGGACATGATTAGAAAAAAAACATCAATTAACAGTCCCCCAAGGTGCTGAGCTAGTTTTTGTAATTTAAGATGCATTTCATCTTATCATTCATTACTCACATGAGTATTTATAGCCCTGCAAAGAGCAATTGACTTGAGTTTCAGATAGGGGTGCAGTGTGCCAGTCCTCGAATCTAACGTGTCACCCCAGGCACATGGCATACAAGTTGATGAAATATTACATTAAATGCACCAAATTACACTATATCCCATGGCACATAGACACTAGGTTGGTTCTAAAATGTGGATTGGTCTAAAAAGCCGTCAGCGTACACGATGCGCTTGAATTGTTGTTATCAAACGGCAAGTTTGGAGCCATGGAGTGAATTTCTCCATTGTGAGATCAATAAAGACTATCTTATCTCTTATCTTATCTTATATTAAGAATAGAGTTGGCCAACTTTGCAATCTGAATCCATTCTCCACATAAATTATTAAATCAGAAGCGATGGGTCGGGGTGGGATGCTTTGAAAAGTCTGTTAAATTTTAGGGTTAAGTTTAATCAAGGACATAACAGTAAAAATGTAAAAAAAAAATATATATATATATATATATATATGTATATATATATATATAGTTATTTAAATTTTGCCATTGTTTTACGATGCAAAAACAAGAAGTACATTCAAGGTCTGTAAACGTAAAAAATAACTGTGTAGACAGTAAAAAAGAAAATCAAAGCAATTGTTGAATTGTTTTCTTGGATAAATGGACAAAAGTTTCATTAGATATGAAAAGCTGGTGGAGAAACCTGCATTTGTAATAGGAATAAAATATGTACTGACTCATAGTAATAGCTGAATGCATACGCACGACAAACTTCTCTTTTTTTGTTTGCAAATATTTCTAAAAACCAAATGTGATTTTTTTTCCCCCCATTTCTGGATTTTGCACTGCTTTGTGTAGGTCTGCTACATAAAACCCCCAAAAAACACATCTTTGTGGTTGGAAAAGTGTAGGAGTAAAGAGATTGAAGTACTTATGCCAAATAGTGTACAAACACATGCATGCACATGAATATTTCACACATAAAATGTATTAAAAATATAAAATAAGGTCTGTGGCTGCATAATTCATCAAAAGCAACCTGGGTTTCAAGATGATCGTTGGCTTAAAGACAACGATCACAAATGAGCACAAATGTTTTTATTTTTCACCGCTTTGAACCAGAAACTAATCTGCAAACACTTAATACGGTTTTCTTGACGTTTTGGGGCTCTAGTAGCACAATAATTAATTTCACTTACTTATTTATTTTTTGCTTTTATCATCAGGCACAATTTGAACCAATTATCTACACACCAGTATAATAACATTAGGTGTACCACTGACTTTCTGTCAATTACTGCCTTTTTTGAGAAATTGTCAAATTACTTAATGTTACAGTCAGTGAGCTCAAACTTACATACCCTATATTACCATAATTATCTATATCCCCTCTATAGTCCCACAAAGGGGAAATTTGTCTCTGCATTTAACCCGTCCCTCAGGGAGCGGTGTGCTGCCACACTGACTGGCACGCAGGGACCAATATGTGGTCAGGGATCCTGTTCAGGGACCCAGAGTGACAGGCAATCTTTGCAGCCTCTCCAAGACACAAACGCCCGGCTCTCTAGGCCACCACTCCGCAGATAAACATAGTAAAAAAAAAGGGACATCCCATCCTTAATCCATATGGTTCAGTATGACATTGGTCCACCCTTTGCAGCTAATAGATTCATAAAGTTGTAAAATTATGAGAAACAAAGAAGCGTTTTCATGAGAACTCTTACAAAACTCTTACAAAAATGTGCAGCCTTCCCCCTGCGTTAAAATGAGGGATGGCCCCCTCTCTGGGAGCCCCTGATGTATGGCTTGGACGCCGCTGCTCAGTCATAGAAACCCCTTCCACGAAGCTCTCTACACACCATTGTTGAGCTAATCTGAAGGCAACATGAAATTCGGAGGTCTGTACCGATTGACCCTGCAGAAAGATGGTGATCTCTGCACCTCAGTACCCCCCCCCCCTTCCATTTTCATGGCCTACTACCAGTACTTGGTGGCTGGAAATTTTTAGGAGTGAAATTTCACGACTAGTTCTGTTATAGGATCCACAGGTGGCATCCTCACAGAACCATGCTGGACTTCACTGAACGCTTGACAGCAACACCAATGTTTGCTGAAACATCCCAGATGCCTGAGTGCTTGATTTTATATTCTTGTGGTTGTTGAAGTGATTGGAACACCTGGTCTCCATTATTTGGATGGGTGAGTCAATGCTTTTGGCAGCATAATGTAATATTTTGTTTTTGCCACAAACATGAGGCCATTTCTCAGTGTTCCAGACATCGACTGAGCTTATTCAAAGCCTTGAAGTGTGATTAAAATTCCTTGTAAACCATCAAGAGAGCAGCGAGGGGATCCACTGAGAAGCCCTGCTTTGTAATATGTATAACGTGAACTGGGATCGTTGCACAGAAAATGATTTTAACAACATCATTTGTCAAACCTTACAAGCTGCACAAGATGAAAAAGAACAACAATGGTCAAAGTCTGATCCTTGGTCATTTGCATTCAGATGTAAATGAAGGAGAGAAGATGCTATCTGCCGCGCTTTGCATCGTTTCCCCCAGAATTCCACATCCTATTTATACTTATGATTAAAATGTCTTAATTTAGATATTTCCAATGCCTGGAGAACATTCTTGCAGCAGAGATCTTAAACGGCACACGTACAGTGCTCAGAAATATATTTTCCACCTTACAGATTACTTCTGTTGTTGCTTTTTTTTGGGCCTTCTTACATGTTTTGAATCATCAACAAATTTTAATCTACACAAAATTAACCTGAGTAAATACAAAAGTCATTTTCCATTACAAGGAACTTATTAAGGAAAAGAAAGCTATATATTCAAACAAATCTGACCCTATGTAAGGAGGTATTTACTAGTTAGGCAGCTGGTTGTGCCACCATTTGTGGCAACAGGTGCCATTATCAGCGCTTTGGTAGATCTTTGGTTATGCTCTTCTTTGCAGGAATGTTTTAATTCTGCATGGAGAGGCTTTGAAGACACCCAACCTGTGGTTCACAGCTTTATTCAGTGCCTGAATGGGATTTAAGTCCAAACTTTAAATTTCACATTCTGAGGCGGGCTTACTGTTGTGCTTCACATCATTGTTCTGCAACTAAAGTGTATTTTAGCTAAAGGTCACAAACTGAAATTCTCCTTAGGGATTTTCTGCTGGAAAGCAGAATTCATGTTTTCATCAGCTGCCACAAGTCCTCCATGTTCTGAAGAAGCAAAGAAGTCTCAGACTATCACAATATCAATCAATCAACCCATAAATCAACCAATCAATCAGTCAATCAATCAATCAATCAACCAACCAGTCAGTCAGTCAGTCAGTCAGTCAGTCAGTCAGTCAGTCAGTCAATCAATCAATCATATTTTGTTTGTATAGCACTTTACAACAGTCACCACTGAGACAACGTGCTTCCTTGTAGTGCAAAAAAATACAAATTAGAATAAAGAAAGTAAAAGACTACCATTTGCAGAAACATGCAGAATAGAAGTGATAAAGAGCTATATGTGCTAAAAGTAGTTCTAAACAGATTGCACACTTTGGACCGGCAGCTGCAGCAAATGAACAGTCACCCCACTGTTTGGACTTTGACCATGGGACTTCCTGAAGATGTTGGTCAGCAGACCAAAGTGCTGTGACCTGATTATGGGCTTGTAAAAAATCACATGGATAAGGAGGCGGGATGCCGTCCAAAACTGTAAAAAGAAACATTAAAAGTTTGAATTCTACTCTAAAATGAACTGGGAGCCAGTGGAGGGAGTAAAGTACCGGAGTGTTATGACTGCGTCTCCTGGTGTTAGTAACAGGCGAGCAGCAGTGTTCTGGGCCAGTGGAGCCAATTGAGCGAACCCTGGTTTATTCCAACATAAAGTGCATTGCAATAGTCAATGTGGGAGCTGATGACAGCATGTATAGCCTTTTCGAGGTCCCTTTGACTCAGAAAGGGTTTAACTTTTGCCAGAAGTCTGAGGTGAAAAAAGCTCCAGCACCATGTTGTATCGTAGGTATGATATTCTGGTATTCGGGCCCTTGTGTTGTTTCTGGACAGCAATGGTTTTGGACTTGGAACCCTTCCATTGATTAGATTTTTGTCCGGCCCCTTTCTTATTGCTGAGGCATTGACATTAATGATGCTAGATTACGGTAATGCACTCCATAAGGGAATCAGTCATCTGTGCATTTTCCAGCTTCAGAGGGCACAGAATGCTGTTGCTCGTCTCTTAACAGGTACAAGAAAATGGGAGCATATTTCCCCGGTTTTAGCCTCTCTACCCTAGCTGCCAGTACATTGTAGGATTCATTTAAAAATCTTTTTAGTTGCTTTTAAAGCTCTCAATGGCCTTGCCCCACCGTATCTGTCTGAGCTGCTACAGCGCTGCACACCATCCCGTTCACTTAGATCAGCCGACCAGTTGTTACTGAGGGTGCCGAAGACGAAGCGTGAGCTCAGAGTGGGCCGTGCTTTTTCTGTAGCAGCTCCCAAGCTGTGGAATGACCTTCCCTTGGGCATTAGACAGGCCTCTTCCCTTTCTGATTTTAAATGTTAAGACCCATCTCTTCTCCTTGGCTTTTGACACAATCTAAGATGTTGACTTTTTTTTTACTTTCTTTAATTTTATTACTACTTTTATATACCCTTTGACTTATTGCTTTATGACTGATCATTTTGTATCTTGTGATTGTGTATAGCACTTAGGTCCTGTGGGTATTTAAAGTGCTTTATAAATAAAATTGGTATGATACGGTATGGTCTGAGGAAAGCGAGGCTTGCAGTTGTGTACATTTTGTTTAGGGCGCGTACGCACTGGTGGTGCAGGGGCAGTGTGTGCAACCCGTCAATGGTGGCCTTAGTCCTTCATCTGGCTGTCCCAGGTTCGACTCCGGCCCTTGGACCCCACAAGGCTTTGTCTCAGCCTCCTTCCTATCAGGCTACTGTCATTAAAGGCCACTAGTGCCACAAAAAGTTGTTCTGTGTTCTTTTGTGACCACATGGATGGGCTCAGAGTCCCTTCATCTTAGAAAAGGCTTTATATGGCTTTCGTTCTCATCCCTTCTTAAATTTATTTAGGGGGCAGCTCGATGTGTTGCTTTTGGAGATCTTCAAGCCTATTTCATGTCATCAGTTCTTGATTCCAAAGTCTAAAATGTAACTTAGCGTTCCAAAACATATGGAGAGTTTTGGCCAATGCATCTTTAAAGCAGGGATGAAGTCTACTTTTTCACACAGGCCAGAGTTTCTTCTTATGATAAACTTATTTATGTTAATAAATGAAATTGTTATATAAAAAATACATTTTATATTTTGCTCAGTTCATCTTTAAAATGGCCGTTTTTTTGTGCGTTGATGTGCACCATGTTAATGTAGAAAACAAAGCAAAAACCTGTGAGAGGGCAAATACATTTTCTCAGCACTGGATGTTAAGATGCAAAATTAAGAGCCTCTCTCCGTAAGTCATGCACACAGAATGAAAGCATGTGCCGATGCAACTGTTCGCTCAATTACAAGTCCCATCTCATATACTGTGAAAATCATAATGCTGAATGCTCAGCTGCTGCTTCAAGCTTGGCATCCTGTCCAGTCTGACAGAGAGATTTGTGAAACAGGGTGATGAAAAGCACCCCGTAGCGATCATGTGTAAAAAACTAAGCCCTACATGTGATTAACTCGATAACCTCACCATCTTGCAACTTGTGCCCCTGACAACAAACTAAGCAACAGCAGCCTCTTCAGTTTATGCACTAGGTATCAGGAGATAAAGTTACGTCTCGTACATCTCACATTCTGCACTCAAAATATCTACATCTCCCAGCAGGATGGAAACCAGGAAGGTCAAGACAAGCCAATGAGGTTCTGATATGCCTTTGTTCCCAAAGAGGTCACGTGTGCACTGTTTACTAACAACTGTTTGTACATATATGTGTAACATGTTTTTTTTCCCCTTAACATGTCCTGTCTGGCAGTGTAACACTCAGAATTGCTTTCTTAGTGCCAAAGAGAGTCCAAGAGATTTACTTTCACAAGTAGAGCATTACTGCTTGAAATATATGCAAAAAGCTTTATTGGACATTAATTTGGGATTATTTTAAATTCAATGGACACAGAAACAGAAAGGTAAAAGAGAAAGAAAGGAAGGGAGAAAGGTGAGACAGAGTGTTAAAAGGGAAAAAAGGTGACTGAGACAGAGGAGAGGAAAAAGAGAATACAAGATAACATCCTCGGAGTCTGCTTCTACACCCGCAGAAAGAGAAATAGAAAGAATAGCAAAACACAAGAAGTGTCACAGGTTCAAACGACCAATGCCTATGATAACATATCTGAAAAATACACGGTATTATTTAATACAAGATGTATTTAATGACAGCTAAAGCTAACTATAGAGTTTATGTGTAAGCACCTGGATCCATACACCTGCAGATGTTTGACCGGCTTGTGTATGTAAGGTTTGTCCATAAGAAAAATGCTCAGTGGAGGTTGTGAGGTGCCAAAGACAGCATATGTTTCTCAAACTATAGAGGAGATGCAGAATGTAGCATACACTCCCAAAAATAAAATAAATTAGGAACAGGTGGGAAAATGTAGTCATTCTTCCACAAACAGTGTCTTGCAAAAATACCCCTTATATACTGTCACTTTTTGCCACAACAACTGCAAATTTCATTATTTTTTGTTGATATTGAATGTGACAGCGCAACAAATAAAAACCTGAAATCTCTGGAGATAATTTGTATTTAGCCCGCTTTACTATGTCTCCCCTAAATCCAATCCAGCTCAAGCAATCACCATCAGAAGTGAGGTAATTGGTGGAAATAGCCGATCTGTTTGCGCTGTAATCTCAGTATGAATCCAGCTGTTCTGTGAAGACCTCAGAGGTTTGTTGCAGAGTATTAATGAACAAACAGCATCATGAAGACTAACGAACACAGCAGATATCTCTCAACGTATTGTTAAATTCATCATTTGGCTTCTTGGTGACTCTGGAGGAGCTGCAGATATTTGCAGCTCAGGTGGGGATAATCTGTTGATGGGATAACTATTAGTTGTGTACTCCAAAAATATGGCCCTTAAGAAAGAATGGGAAGAAGAAAGCTATTAGAAGTCCTGTTTATAGTTTGTCACAAGCCATGCAGGCAACACAACAAACGTGGAAAAAGGTTGTCTGATCAGAATAGACCAAAGCTGAACTTTCTGGTCTAAATGTAAACTGCTATGTGTGGTGGAAAACCAACATGGCCTGTCATCCTGAGTCCACCATCCAAATAGCAAAACATAGGGGTGGCAGTATCATGGTCTGGGGATACTTTTCATCAACAAAGGACAAGGAAACTAGTCATAGTTGATGGTCACATCTAAAGGTCTATTCAGGAATAAAAACCTGTTAGTGGCTGCAAAAGTCTTCAGTCTGGAGTGGAGGGTCACCTTCCAACAAGACAACACCACTAAACTTACAGCCAGAGCAACAAGGGAATGATTTGACTCAAAGCATGCTCATACACTCACCGGCCACTTTATTAGGTACACCTTGCCAGTACCAGGTAGGATCCCCTTTTTCCTTCAGAACTGCCTTAATCCTTTGAGGATTCAACAAGGTACTGGAAGCATTCCTCAGGGAGTTTGGTCCATGTTGACATTATAGCATCACGCAGATGCGGCAGATTTGTCGGCTGCACATCCATGATACAAATCTCCCATTCCACCACATCCCAAAAGTGCTCTATTGGATTGAGATCTGGTGACTGTGGAGGCCATTTGAGTGCAGTGAATCCATTGCCATGTTCAAGAAACCAGTCTGAGCTTCATGACATGGTGTGTTATCTTGCTGGAAGTAGCCATTAGAAGATGGTACACTGCGGTCATAAAGGGATGGATATGGTCAGCAACAATACTCAGGTAGGCTGTGGCGTTGACACAATGCTCAGTTGGTACCAAGGGGCCCAAAGTGTGCCAAGAAAATATCCTCCACACCATTACACCACCACCATTAGCCTGAACCGTCAATACAAGGCAGGATGGAGCCATTTCATGTTGTTGACTCTACTTTAGGGACATAAAATAGGCAAAGACAATAAAAAAAAGTTAATTTTTTTTAAAAGCCGTAACTTCCTCAGGCTTCAAAATCTATGAACTGTTCTCTCTTTAGAGGCCAGTTTACCACTGGAAGACCCTATACCTTAGAAATGGCGGTGCTTTGTCATTTCAGAGGGAGCATCTGAGTGGATAACTCCTGGAGACCTTTTGAGATTTCCTTATGGGAGGAGAGCCCCAGGACAATAAATTTTGTTTGAGGGACTATATTTTACCTCTGAAAAGTGGCTTTCCAGGCAGAAGACGAAGAAGACAAATTTTTGCAATGCTTTAATAACTAAAGAAATTCACAGGCATCCCTTGAAAAGATCCTTTTCTATATCAATGGTCCAGTCACAGAAATTATCTTTGCCAGGAGCAGTAATCCTAACCCATATAATCCCAGACTCTATTTGGATCTGTTGCTGAGAATGGTCTTGGTGGTTCTGTTGGTCTTTGTTCAGGTGGAAACAGCATGGGTTCCTTTTAGAGTCGTGTTAACACAACAAGAAGGAACTGGAGAACCCGAAGACGCCAAATACATGCACAAGGTTTCTGTCAAAGTGAAAGCAAATGGTCTCAAACCCCTTGTGATGTGATTTACCGTTGGCAGTAACGAAAAACTACATTATTAATGTTGGGGTTTTCCCTCAATATTAATTGGTCTGTATTTCCTATGTCAAAGAAACGTTTTAATATGTGGTAAGGTGAAAAATACCGTAAACACGAGAGAGTAATTTTTTTCCAAATTGCTCAGACAGTTCATTGTGAAACTATCAATTGAACGAAATTCAAATTAATTTATTTCAGTTGAATCTATTTAAATAACGCTATTTCACAACAAATCTAAAGGCATTTTACAGGAAATACTGGTCCCTTCAGATGCTTTAATCATGTAATTCTCAAGGCATTGAACTTAGGTACATTTATTTAATAATTATGTGGAATCCACTTCTACCAGATTTCATTTCCTGTAGAAAGTACAACTGTTCAATTGGTTCTGTGTTTAGCTGTGTACCTTTCCTGGATAAAGCTTTTTGCTTTATGTAATGTTATTGCTGAAATCTGTAACGTCTTTGGTTTTCTTTTCATAGAAAGATCTCCTCTTTCAGTATTTCTGAGTTAAGATGTGGCTCTTTCCTTAACGAAGCCATTGGAAGGATTATTGGTGTCATTAGTTATGTTTACTCTTTTTTTCTATCTAATATATATGGAAGCCCATTTCCGCCACTCTGTTAAAAAAATAAATAAGAATTATCTCATTATAATGAGATAGTATCTCAAAATAATGAGATAGTATCTCATTATAATGAGATAGTATCACAAAATAATGAGATAGTATTTGATTATAATGAGATTGTATCTCATTATAATGAGATAGTATCTCATTATAATGAGATAGTATCTCAAAATAATGAGATAGTATCTGATTATAATGAGATTGTATCTCATTATAATGAGATACTATCTCAAAATAATGAGATAGTATCTCATTATTTTGAGATACTATCTCATTATAATGAGATAATTTTTATTTATTTTTTTAACAGAGTGGCGGAAATGGGCTTCCATAAATAGAAAGTTCACCCTGGCCAGGAGAGCATGTGTGCTCAGCTGTGTCTTCTTTAGGTTGTGAGAGATGACCACTGACAGTGAGCCTGGTTCTGGTGGAGATCTGATCTTGTTTAAAAGGGGGTGCTCCTTTCCATACCAGCCTTTCCAAAGCTGGATTGTTACAAAGCCAATGCCTTAATGCAATGTTTAGGCCTCCAAATGGACTGCCTTTTACCACCGGGGCTGTACTGTATTACGATTTAGGGTTTAATCAGATTTAATATATATCAATACGATTGAATTTTATTGACAGGAACTGGATTCTATGTGGTTTGAAAAGAATCGGACCTGTTTGTCTTGTGAAGTGTCTTGAGATAATATTTTCTTGCACTACATAAATAAACTGAACTAAGCAGGTCTGTGTTAGTGTTTTGGGTTGTACTTAACCATACTGAATTGATTGAATCGAATTTTATTCTATTGAAATTAATTAATAGGGTGCAGCAGTGGTGCTGGGATAGAGCATGCGGCTCATGTTAGGAGGCCTCAATCCTTGACGCCGTTGTGGGTTTGAGTCTCGGCCCAGGGACCTTTGCCACCCGTCTTCCCCCTCTCACTCAACCCCATTTCCTGTTTGCTAACTGTAAAAAAAGCCTCTAGCACCACAAAACAAAAATAAATAAATAAAAATAAACATGATTTATGTGAACTGAACTGGGGACTTCAAGGCAAGGCAAGGCAAGGTAAATTTATTTGTATAGTACATTTCAGTACAAAGACAAAGTGTTTTACATGATTAAAACATAGGAAAATAAAACAGAATAAAAGCAAGTTGGAATAAAATGTAGAAACAAAATAAAACATGGGAAAATAGAAACTAAAAGCAAATAATTAAAACAGTTGGACTACAAAGTTGAACTAACAATGTTTCAGTCGTGTCATGCTTTTAGGCCCATACTTTTCATCATGAAATCAAACTTTCCACCCTGGGGAAAATATTGGCCCTGGAAACTTTGCCTTTGAACCATTACATTGACTTTGCTTCCAGAGCCTCTTTTTTTTATTTATTTATTATTATTTTATTTTTTTCAAGGTGGCATAGTTTTTAGCATTGTTGCCTTGCAGCAAGAAGGTCATCGGGTCAACTCTCAACGTCAAGTGCATCTGCTTCTTCCCACTATTGTGTTAATTTATTATTCCAAATTGTCCTGAAGAGTGAGCGGGTGTCCACGGTCGTGTGTCTGTGTGACGGACTCCAGACCTGTCCAGGATGCATAGCGCATCTAACCCAGTGACCTCTGATAGGCACCAGCTCCCCTGCACTTCATCTCACAGGAAAAGCACTTTAAGATAATAGATGTATGGATTTATTTTGACTGAACTGAGTTAAACTGAATGAAATAAACTAAATTGAGTAGTTTAGAATTTAATTTAATTAAATCAACTGAACAGAAATTTTCAGTTTGAAACCTACGATCTCTGCGTAGTCGCCGTGACGTCTGGCGTTTCAGACTTTTTTAAAACACATTTTGTAATTTTTCCCTTCAATGTGTTTGCATCATTGACAAAGCAAGTAGTAAAAACGTTGAAGTCAACATTCGCTGAACTATTTTTAAGCTGTTATATAAAAAGCAGAAGTTAACTAGAATGAAGAGAGGTGTGAAATAACAGAAAAGCAATTTTGTTACATGGACATATTTGGATATGCTGCTGTCTGAACCCATGACGAAAACATGACAAGGCCTCTTCCCTTTTTTTTCTTTAACCAACACGTGTTTTTTTATATCACCCCTACACTCCTCCATAAGGCTCGAGTCACCACTGTCTGTATCGAGTTCCACTTTCCAGTTTCAAATCTGAAGGTGATCAGACATCCACGTACCAACCACATATCAAGTTTTATAAACATATCTCATAAATTATGACCTTCTCCCTTCCACATCTCTAATTCTGTCTCTGCCCATTTTGCACTTGAATTTAATAATAATAATTTGTTGCTAAATAGAAAAAGAAATATCATTTATTGTCCAACAGCGGGGGAACTTAGGGTGTACCAGCAGAAACGTGTCAGGCAAGTAAAATTATTTAGATACACACAAAAGTAGAACATAAAAACAGAAGTTAAGAATAAGAGATTGTAAAGTAAGGGCAAATTTTACAGCACGAGAAAAGAAAATACCACGCAGTCATTAAAAATACCAAACTCAGATTCATAGAAGTGTCCAACTGTGTAGGATAATTAAAGAATTCAACATGTGTATGTATATTTGTGCTGACTATTGATAAAAAATGGAAGCCCTGTGCAAACAACAGCAGGGATGTAAACCCTTTTATTTGTTTATTTGTTAGTTTGTTGGGAGCTCCTTTGTGTGCCCAGGATGCAGCAGTCTGTCACTGAAGGAGCCATCCAGCTCTGCAGCAGCTTCATGCATGGGGTGGGAGACACTGTGCGACAGTGATCTGATTTCTGCCTCCCAACACCTAGGTCAGAGCTGGCCTTCCTGATTTGCAACAGATGATGGCAGAGTTACAAACATACTGTTAAAACTCCATCTGGTGGCAGAAGCTGAGAAAGCAGCTGCTTATTTAACAAGAAACCACTTAAAGAGCGGGAGGAAGAAGGGCAACAGAGAACCAAAGTTATAAGATGTTGATGGACACATGCTTCCTCTGGCGTTATTGACTTTTATCACAAAAACACGGAGCACCACAGCGATGAGCTGAATGCCTCCCTACTGTCAGATGTCACAGATACAGTACAGATTACAAGGGGAATATGTTAACAGGACCTCTGTTTGGGTTTTCTTTATTTAAAGAAAATAATAAAAATAGTAATAATAACAAGAAAATAACAATAATATTAAATAATAATAATATTATTTAATAATATTAAATGATAAGATAAACATTCCATTCTGGTAGTTTTTATCAATTTATTTAAAGAGAGCCTACGTTCCCCTAACCTGACCCTAGCCAGATGTATTTCGCTCCGCTTAGCTCCACTCACATCCATCTGGGACTGATCCATAGGAATTACCTTTTTTGAAGGCTGGGCCTTATCAAAAATCCTTGCATATGATTGGATAAGCCACTTGTCTGTCATCTGCTATTTCAACCACTCACACCGAAGCTAACCCGTGACGCTGTGAGAGCGACGCAGGAAAAAACAAAACTTTTTTTTTTAAATGTGTTTGCGGCTCTAGTGGCACACGTTTCATTGACAGTGAGCCGACAGGAAGAGGGGGAAAGACAGGCAGCAAAGCGCTGCGGGTCGGAGTCGATCCCGGGCCGACCGTGTCGAGGACTAAAGGCCTCCTAGCATGGTTCGCGCTAACCGCTCCGCCACAGGCGCGCCCCGGAAAACAAAACTTGCCAAACCCGGTCGGGAGAAGGGCGAAAACATCGTTTCCACCAACAAAAGCCTTCAGAGCCGTTCTCTGATGTTTTTTTAATGAAACAATATTAGGTAGATTGGACAACACGGAAGAAATAGCAGCATCAATGTTAACGCTTGCTTCCTCGATGCGAGCCGCCATTGTCTGAATCAAAACAGTCTCACGGTCGCTTCTCCACTACGTCACATCTATGAAACTCCAGCCCTGCGTACATATCTGAGCAGAGGCATAATTGGAATTAAAGAGTCAATAATAGATAATCATGTATGTTGAAATCCTCAATCAATAAAACTTTAATAAAACTCAAGTTTTATATTGGAAGAAAAAAAGGTTTGCATAATATGAGAAAAAAGCACCAGCAGGCCCAGGAGGGCGGTCCCTTGCACTGTTGAGAGTTCACTACCATGCCGGTACAAGCATGGTGCGCCTAGCCACCAGGGCAGGGCTACATTCCTTCTCCCTTAGCCAAGTTTCCACGAGAAATATGAAATCCATATTTTTACTGATAAAAGGTTTGTTCAAAGGAAAGCAGCATAAGCCCCATTTACACTACCCTTGTTAAACCGATCCATGCCGAGTTCAGACCGAGCTTGGATCAGTTAACCATGCCGAGCTTGATTCTGACAACCGTTTACACATCACCCTAGCACGGTTCCTCGCCTCCTAGTGACGATCTATGGTACTACTGTTCTCTAGGATTGAAGGAGGGACTCAAGCAAATCAAAATGGCGGCGCCGATAACATTCAGGAAGTTATGCTTGGTTATAATTGCTTTTTGCGGAGAGTCAGGCGAAGAAGGCAACCTTTGGTGAATTTACTTGACGGAGTCAGCTTTTGGGACGTGGATAAGACAAACGAACGTCTAATCGGGGCTTACAGACGCAGGAAACAACGTCAGACGTTGAGGTTCATCACACTGCTAAGCAGAATCATCACTGGAAACCATGTGGCACGGTAGGGAAGCTAGTATTTTTATGAATGTCTGAAACCGCAAAATTAGTCAGCTGACTGTAAGGAGATGACGCGGTCTGCTCATGAGCTCTTTGTTATCAGAGAACCGAGCCACTGAAAAACCAGGCCGAGCCCACCCATTGAACTGGTCTAGATTTAGCGCGGTCCGGTTGTGTCTGGCACGGTCCGGTTCAGTTTGCGATCCATTTACACTCAAAAGTTATCTCAGTTACCGAGCTCGAACTGGTCTCGGCACGGTTAAAAAAGGGTAGTGTAAACGGGGTAATAGTCAGAGGTTACCTTTGAACAAATGGTTCACAGCAGACACAAACTTAAACCAAGTCATCTGTTGTTGATAAGCACTGGCTATCCAAGTCCTTTGCTATTGCCGCTCCTCTATGTGCTCCATGTGCTCCTACATTAAGAGAGCGGGGCAGAGAGACACGTGTGTGAATGAGAGGAGCCCAGATGAGATGGTTTGGTCGTGTACAGGGGAGGGATAGTGAGTACATTGGTAGAAGGATGCTGAGGCTGGAACTGCCAGGCAGGAGGTCTAGAGCAAGACCAGAGAGGAGATTTATGGGTGGAGTGAAAGAGGACATGAAGGTAGTTGGTGTGAGGGAAGAGATGCAGAAGATCAGGTTAGATGGAGGCTGATGAGACGCTGCGACGACCCCTGAAAAGGAAAAGCAGGGTAGAAGAAGAAAAAGAACGGCTGCCAGATGTTGAAGTCAGAGATACGATCCTGCATCCATGCCTCAGTGAAACACATAGTACAGTCCTTACCAGGGCTTTAAGTTCAGCCTTCTTTCGCCAGCAATCTCACATTCTCCATTATAATTGATGGAAGAGATGGTTTAAAGCTCCTTTTGTCTCTCTGCTTTGCATCCACTATGCCTCCCATTCAACTCATGTGGGATTTGAGGTCATACTTTAGCTGTTATTTGAGCTTTTGAGTTGTTGATCAGGTGTAAGTGTACAAAAACGGCTTGCTATTCTTCTGCGTCATAAAAATTGTGCAAAAGTAAAGAAGAAACAGGAAAATAAATCCTTCAAGCTGCACAGCATTCAAAACCAGAAGTAAAAGATCTGTCTAAAAAAATTATGTTTTGACCACAAAACAGTATGAAAGGTCATAAAAAGGATTTACCAGGAGGGACGTAACAGAGCTACTCCAACAATCTGCCACTCTGTGCAGGACTATAGAACAATAAACAGAAAGGTTACTAAAACATTTGTTTACAAAGATTACAATCTCAGAAAAATTTTTTAAATTAATAACATATGTCTTTAATTCACTTTTTATAAACTTGTCTCTATCTTTAAGTCTTCAGTGAGCACATTCCAGATCCAAATACCCTGAAGGTAAATTGAGACATTGCTGTATGTCATAGTTCTTTTATTCAGTATAATGAAGCTCGTTCAAGATAAATAAAACAAAGTTTCTCAAATTCAAATATAAGGAATTTAACTAAATACATCTATTATCCAGGATGGGCTTTGATGGTGTATCATTGTGAGAATGTTGTCATGTAAAATCACCTTTAAATTACAGTATGAATTTCACAGTTTGTGCAACTCAGTGCACGTACGCCAAGCTGCTGTTTTCTAATATTCATCTTATTGAATGTGAACTGAGAAAATCATATCCCCAAATTGCTTTCTGGGCATAAAATTAAACACGTCAAATAGGGACGAGAGATAACACAGTTTCAATATTGGAGCTTAATTGCCACTAGAGGGCAGCAACCTGACACGTCTCTCTGCCTCCTTTTTCCTCGAGTAGATTAAAAGAACATGTTATTAATTTCTAACAAACACAATAAACAGTCTTTGTCTTTTTTGTAGTTTACTTCTCCAAAAGGGTAATGTTGTTTCTCATGTTTGTTTGCGGATTACTTAAAACTATCCAGACAGACTGGTGTAAAGTTGCATTTAGAAGTAAAAAAAAAAGTTACTGATCTTTATTCAGGTTTTTTATTTTCAACAGTTAATCTATGCACAGGTAGGCTGACATAAATATTTAATATGCTAAAGGCTAAAGGATGCCAAAATGACTGTAATGGTGGAAATGCACTAATATTTCTTTAAAATATGGGTTTTCAGTATCACCTTAGATGTGTGAAATAATGAGATTATAACCAGGATAATTCAGAATATTTATTGGTTCCTGGAAGAGATTAAAAATATTTGTGCTGAGCATCAATTCTCAGCACAAATATTGGTAATGATGAAGATGACCACACAGGACAATTATCAGGCCGTTACACACATCACGCATGCTTCCAGATACATTTGTCATTACTGACAGCTGTCACGCAATATTACAGTACAGCTGAGAAACACATCAGAAATGTAAATCATCGACTTGCTGTGGATGTTTGAAATGAATCAAACTGCATCTGTTTGAGTCAGTGTGGTTGCCATTGTTGTTTCTGGTCTGAATACATCAGCGCGCCATCATCGTTGGCATTTCTTCTGAGAATTCTTTGAATTCTGCCTTCATGCCTGTCTTTGTCACCGCAGAGAGGGACAAACTCTGCTCTGTTGTCTGTTTGTAGGTCCCAAAGCCCCCTCCTTTTGAATATTCCCACTCTCACATTCCTTCCTCATCAGCTGCCCATGTACTCGCAACAGGCCATACACGCTGGGTTCCTCTGGCACCGGTTTCAACGGCTGGGACACATCTGTGTCTTTGACCACTCCTCTTTGCGTAATCTCTCTAGATCGTGCAGAGTCCTGGGTCTACTCTTCACCCCACAGGACAGATGATACTTGGGAAAAAAAGACTAGTTTTGTGCCTAGTCAAGCATCTCAGTTTCTTTGGATCGTCGTCTTGGTGAAAGGTCAAATGTTTTGTTTCTGGTAGAGTCTACTGGATTTTTATTTAAAATGTCCAACCATTTCACAGAGTTCCTAATGTCATGCATTTTAACAAGGCCCTCAGGGACCTTACCAGTGGGCATTTAGTTGCTCTACACATATTTATTGTGTGTTTTATTTCCAGGACCACCTGGAGTGGAAGCGGCTGAAAAGCTCAATATTTGTTTAACATTATTCTCAAACTTTACATAGCAGTGATAATAGGAGAGAAAAGGGTTTTCTTTTCATGTTTTTTCTACGTCAAATCTACCTTCTATCCTTTTACAAACATAGAGCATGTCTTTATAGAGACTGTTATATAATGGCATTACAATAATCTAATCTAATTTTTTCTGTGCTATTTATTCAGGAAATCGTTTATTTTGGTAACATTTTTAACATGGTATGCTCATTGAGCAATATACCTTTACCTGGTTATTAAAATGGAGGTATATGTTTGTAACAACAGGCATGTTCATTGCTCTTTAGTCTCATTTTGTCTCATCATTGGATTTGATGATACTCTGATTCATTCACAGATTGATATGATGGCCCTAATGACTGCAATGGGATGTGGGCTGTGTGTATCTGACAGAAATAACTATTTCTTTCTTTGGTATACATTCAGTAAGGTATGTAGTGCTCCACAATCTGGGCAATAGGGATAATATACATGTTTAATAAAAGTGGCACAAGAATGGAGCCCTGAGGAACGCTAAATGTGATGTTCATTACTTAGATTCATAATTGGAGAATCACACAAAGTATCATTGTCGGTACCTTCAAACAATTAACATCAATGCTCTCAAGGAAAAACAGTGGGAGGATGAGGGCACAATAAGAGTGGAAATTACTGGTTAATACCTTTTTCCATTTGCTACAGGGATACAATTTGTAGACATTTTTATAGCTCAGCTACACACATTTAGGTAATGTGTGTGGTTTGATAAAAACTCTGAATAGGAGCAAACTGTACTGAAAAATAAACAGTTTAAAAGTTACAACC
The DNA here is from genome assembly GCA_037039145.1 of Fundulus diaphanus. Taxonomy (NCBI): domain Eukaryota; kingdom Metazoa; phylum Chordata; class Actinopteri; order Cyprinodontiformes; family Fundulidae; genus Fundulus; species Fundulus diaphanus. The sequence continues at coordinate 45,630,321 of CM073129.1, forward strand.
ACTTGAATGAACACTTTGTAACACTGTTGGGGAGTAATGGGAAGTACAACCATGAGGTCCCAGCCTCAGACAGGAAGCACCTCTGCTCGTATTCACACCTCGCTTTACTGTCTCTTCTCTTCATGGTTTACGGGGCACCTCGTTGCGGTTAGGTTGTTGCTGCTGCCTCTTGGCAGAGGCGTAAACGAGGGTGGGGAATGTTTTTACAGGTCCCACAGGAAAACAGTCAGGAGGTATTACACAAGGTCTTCAAACACTCGTTCCAGCAGCCAGAGAGTGGGGGGGTGGCCTTTTGAGCCCCCTCAGAAACTCAGCCGAACCCAGCAGCTCCTCACAGACCTTCAGTAGACTGCTGCTGCTTTTGTTTCGGTTCCTTTCCAGGTCTCGGACTCCCGCCACCACTGACTCACACATACTGGCTCTTGACTTTGCCCCTCCCGCCTCCCTTCCTCATGTTTTTCCAAATTGAGTCGCTGGATGAAGCCGTGGTGTTATTGTCTCAAAGTTTCCTGGATCTATTCAAGACCGGGAGTCTCTCTATTTGTTTAACAGCAAACAGAGAAACTCTGTGTGGAGTGTCTGCTGTACAGTGTGCGCAGGTGAAATCCCCAAACAATACAAGTCCCCATTTTTCTCAGTACCGCACCGAGACTGAAATGACTGCAGCGGAAGTTGGAGGACAAATGTCAGCCTCAAGAACCCCTCGCCGACATCCAGGGTGACTTTTCCCCAACATGCAGGTTTGGTCTGCTTTCAAGTTCCAGTGAATTCCCCCGACTTCATCAGCACAGAGAGAGAGAACGATCACCACTTATTTGGTGCTGAAGCAGAACAACAAATTACACCTACATGACTTTCTGCCCGCTACAGATTTATTCTAGGAAGGGGTTTGTCTCTGAAATATTTCAGAGCGACAAACTCATATTAGACAAAGATAAGCCATCCCAACCAAAAAGGTCATAGACATCTATCAGTCTGGAAAGACTACCAAACCACTTCTAAGGTTTTGGGAACTCCAGTGAACCACAGAGAGAGTGATTATCCAAAAACAGGAGAAAACATGGAACGATGGTGAACCTTGAAGTGGTCTGCCTACCAATAGTGCATCGTTGGCTCCTCTGAGAGGTCACAGAAGATCCCAAAACAACATCCAAACCACGTGGCCTCAGCTAAGCTTCAACAATGAAAACAAAACTGGTAAAAAAAATTATATCAACGGGAGAGGTCTGAGGGGAAGTCTACTGCTGACCAAAAAGAACACAAAGGCCTGTTCCACTGTTCCTAAAAAACGTCCTCGTGATCCCCAAGACGTTTTGGGAAAATATTCTTTGGCTCAATGAGTAGAACCTATCATACTGATAGTCAACCATGGAGCCCTTCTAAGACAACCTTTAGACCATAAATTCTGCTCTCCAGCAGATAATCCTGAAGGAAAATGTCTGACCACCAGTTTGTGACTTGAAGCTCAGTATCAGCAGCAGGATGATGGTCCAAAGAACACCAGAAAGTCCACTTTTTGATGGCTCTAAAACGAAAAAAAATGTGAGTTTTGGAGTGGCCTAGTCAAAGCCTGGACTTACGTTTGATTGAGATGCTATTCCTTGATACTAAACAACCTATTGCTACTTCAAAACCTTTAATTGTGACAAAAATGCAATGATTTTTTTAGACATCAGAGGGCAAATACTTATTTTCTTCAGCACTGTAGACCAACCCGGGAACAATCAGTCATGTGATATCTTTGGATGGAGAGATTTTATACATCTGTGTCTTAAGTTTTTAAATCTAAAAGCTCTAAAGGAAGATCAAGAGGAAGTTGACATCTAAACCCCAGTGACGAAGAACACAAACTTCCTCTTTCACCAGGGCTGCAAAAAAAAAAAAAAGTGTTAATGTATTGTAATTCTGAGCGTCATGATCTTACAACAAGTATAGTATCTCCTTTCACAGTCGTCATCCGGTTCTCACATCCCCCTCAACAAACAAAGTATGTGTGTCATCACCACAGATGAGTTAATTCTACCGTCTTGGACTGAGCAGGAAGAAGAATGAGGTGAAGAATCAGAGAAACAGAAAGAGTGTAAAAGGAAAGCCCCTTTGTGTACAGTATCAACCCACCTGCTGTGCAAAAACGAAATATTGTAGAGCTCCATGTTTGCTTTGGGCAGACCTCGAAATATTTTAACACTCATCTGAAGAGTTGCTGAGAATTAGAGGCATCTCTCTTTTTCCGGTATCATCAGACAACTCCTCTACCTAAGAACAGGGTTTTTTGTGAGCCTGGGCTCTTAATGTTTTCGGGTAATACAGTACAGCATTATCCGGGCTCCGTATTTTTCCAGGGGATTAGTTCTTGGAAAATATAAAGGTGACTCAACATCCTCTCTCCTGTCACACAAACACTTTCAGATTCCAGCATTCCTGCAGGCCAGACACTCTCCTCTGCTCCAACGCTTTGGCCTCACGCACATCGACGCTCGTCTTGTTTTTCTGCGACGTGATGGCAGAACCGGAGCTGCACTGCGGCGTCCATGACGCCTCAATCTGCAAAGATATGACACTTCCTCTAATTGCAGACAGGAAGAAGTTGAAGCGGCCCGCATTAGTACGTGAATCAAAATATGGAAGTCCACAGGCATGAATGGTATTTTGATGCAACAGAACACAGCTCTGGAAAACAAATTGCATGAAACATTTTTTATTTACATTTGTGTGAGGTTTGAAACTGTGGCCTGCATGTGTTTAAAGATAAAACCACCATCACACTTCCTGCTATTGTATTTCAGGATTTCTCTGTCCTTGCTCACACACACACACACACACACACACACACACACACCCACCCCCACACACACACACACACACACACACACACACACACACCTTTTTTTAAATACTTACTGACGACCGTGCCTTGACTTCTATTGACTTCCATTCATTTTCTCATTTTCAACCCTTTCTATGGCCTGACCGTGACCCTAACCCAAAACTTTACCATGAACAGTACACACCTAACCCTAACCTAATTGACACCTTGGTCCTAAACCTAATCTCTAGTCCAACAAAAAAGTGACATTTTACATCAAAGTCCTCACTTTACTTGTAAAATGTGCAAAAAACACACACACACACACACACATGCTTGCATTATATAACACACACTGGAAGCGTAAAAAACAAACTTCCTTTAGCATTTGGATTTTTGTCCACATTGCCAAGTATTCAGACCCCTTGAACTTTTCACACTTTGTCACATTTCAACCACAAACTTCAATTAATTTTGTCAGAATTTTATGAAACGGAAAGATCAAAGCATCTGAAAAGTCTGTGGTACATTAGTATCTAAGACCACAAGTCAATGCTTTTTAAAACCATAAGTGTTTTGTGGTATGTCTCTAACAACTTTGTATATCTAAACCTATGCAAAATCCCTCAAGAGTACTTAGACTGAACCGAGAATATCTTCGAACATCCGTTTCAAAGCTTTGTCTACAAATTTTCCATTGGATTCAGGTCTGGACTTTGACTAGGCCACTTTAATGCTAACAAAGATACCGTAAGTGATATGTCACGTGGACCAATTGTATTTTTTACCTTTACAGTTTTACTCTAATAATAATTGAAAAAATTAAGCTGTTTCACGTTTAGCTGCAGCCGTATTGAGAAAGGATGAGGAGTCTGCAACCTGCGGTTTCAGAGGCACAATTGGCTCTTTGGCTCTGTCACTTGTCAAACTGGTCGAGCGGCCATGAAAGTGGGAACCAAATGGCAGTCAATAAACAAAGCAATGTGACATCTGTGGAAGCTGCTTGTTTTTTTTATTTTTTATTTTGCAGCCAGCAGCGTAACCAAACGAAACCAGCAACACCCAACAATAAACAACAAATGACAGCTTAAATACAAATTAACCTAAATTGGGGAAAAACTATTATTAGGGTTGCATCAAGTGAAAATGGAAAAATACAACACTATTTACAGACAAAGTGCAAACAAAACAATACATTTACAAACTAATACAAACTGAAAATATCTTAAACACAGTCCAATAATCACTGTATAATCTGACCCAATCTGTATAATATGATTGAATTTGTCTTTGTAAAGTGCCTTGAGATGACATGTTTCATGGATTTGCGCTGCGGTTTCTGCCTGCAGGCCTCCCAGACTGGATTACATACTCCGTTTGTCATTTTATAGAATTTAATGCTGGCTCAGGGCTTATCTTTTTAATTGTCTTCCTCCCCCATATGAAGTAAAAAGGGACCTACCGATGCCCATTACTCTTTTCTTTTTTTATAGAAAGTACTCCTAGACCAGTACTTATTGGTTTTTTACGTCTCTGCTCAGTCTTCTTACACTGAGCCAGGTCATCCTGCAGATCTCTTCCTGTTAAAAGGCGTCCTCAAATGAATGCTCAGTATGAGGGATTGCTGCAAACTTAACAACTCGATAGAATCAACTCTCACTGTCGCCACATGCTCCCTCGGAGCATGTGGAGTTGTGCAATTTCCGAGGCTTTATCCAATCACCTGGGTTCCAAAGGCTTGTATCATAACCCGCATCTGTTATGATGTGTCCTGCCTGCTGTCTTCATCCTGCTACTCCTCCCATGCCGTGTTAATCAAGCTGCTCTGCAATCACGTTCATTCCAATTCAATTCAATTCAGTTTTATTTATATAGCGCCAGTTCATGAAACATGTCATCTCAAGGCACTTTCCAAAGTCAAATTCAATCAGATTATACAGATTGGTCAAAAATGTCCGATATAAAGGAACCAGTTGACTGCATCAAAGTCTTGGCAAGCAGCATTCACTCCTCCTGAAGAAGCGTTGAGCCACAGGGACAAGACACAGGAAGCCAGTGAAGGGAAGCTAAAATTGGAGAAATATGATCCCTCTTGTTGATTTTCATCAGAACTCTTGCTGCAGCATTTTGGATCCGCTGAAGACTTTGAACTGCATTTTGTGGACTTCCTTATAGCAAAGAATTACAACAGCCCAGCGTTGAAGTAACAAATGCATAGACTAGTTTTTCAGCATCACCCCTGGACAGAATATTCCACACACCTGTTTGCTGCTCTTCATCTCTCCTCAGACACAGCGCCAGATTATTGAAAGCTTTCAGATTGCAGATCCGTCCGTCCGTCCGTCTTCTTCCGCTTATCCGGGGTCTGGTCGCGGGGGTAGCAGCTTCAGTAGGGAGGCCCAGACGTCCCTCTCCCCAGCCACTTGGGCCAGCTCCTCAGGAGGAATCCCAAGGTGTTCCCAGCCCAGCCGGGAGACATAGTCCCTCCAGCGTGTCCTGGGTCTTCCCCTGGGCCTCCTCCCGGTGGGACGTGCCCGGAACACCTCACCAGGGAGGCGTCCAGGAGGCATCCTGACCAGATGCCCGAGCCACCTCAACTGGCTCCTCTCGACGTGGAGGAGCAGCGGCTCTACTCTGAGTCCTCCCCGGATGACTGAGCTCCTCACCCTATCTCTAAGGGAGAGCCCAGACACACTACGGAGAAAACTCATTTCAGCCGCTTGTATCCGGGATCTCGTTCTTTTGGTCACGACCCAAAGCTCGTGACCATAGATGAGGGGAGGAACGTAGATCGACCGGTAAATCGAGAGCTTCACCTTTTGGCTCAGCTCTCTCTTCACCACAATGGATCGGTACAGCGCCCACTTCACAGCAGACGCTGCACCAATCCGCCTGTCGATCTCCCGCTCCATCTTCCCCTCATTCGTGAACAAGACCCCAAGATACTTGAACTCCTCCACTAGGGGCAGCACATCCTCCCCAACCCGGAAAAGGGTAGAGATTGCAGATGTCCTGTGATTTTTCATACCTGCTTTCCACATTTTGGCCACATTTTCTGGATCTTCCTGCCTTGTTAAGACTTTCGAGCTTCTGTTTTCTGGACCATGAACTGGACTGAATTATCACGACCACAAGGCCAAAGGCCATCCTGCCTGTCTCCTCTACAGTGACTGGATCCAGCTCTCGCCTCTGCCTGGTCTCCTTCCTGCTCACGCAGAGGATCCATGATCGCTCCAGATCACTTTATAAATAAATCTTCTTAAACGCAACACTGTGTCTGGCTTGAATATAAGGTTCCCTGCCAGTTGGACTGCTGATGGCATCAAATTGGACCGAATCCAATTGAATGTGAACATTCTCTATGATTGGATTGGTTTGGTTTGAGTATAAACAATATCCAGAGGCGGGTGGTCCTGGTTACATTTACTTAAGGAACGTTTTGAAAAATGTGTACTTCTCGGAGTAGTTTGACTGCACGATATTTTTTACTTTTATTTGAGTAAGAATATCTTGAAGTAATACTGCTCTTACTCTACTGACCTCTAGTTACTTCACTGAAGGAAGAACAAACACATTTTAACTGCAAATGCACCAGATAGAGAGAGACACCTAAAGTTTGTGTTAAAGAGAGACTTTGTTGTTTTAACGTTATTTTCTCTCTGCTGAGCCTGCTGTGTCATTTAGAGGTCAAGTGACAGTGAAAGTACATATTGTCACTGGTAAGTATTTTGCACTGTTCCGGTTTCAGAGCTTTATGTTGTGAACAAAATCAGATTTGTATGTGTGTGTTTCTATGCCTGAATTTGATAATTTCTTTTGATACCTATTTTTTACTATACATTTCTTATTTTATTCTTTAAAATACCAGAATTTGCGCATATAGTAGATTGATACTGTATTTTTTTTTTTTTTTTTTTACAAATTAACTCAGATGTTATGATCAAACGGATTCTCAGCACTTGAGTCATCATTTTACCAAATGCTATTTTTACTTGAGTAATTGTTTGGATGGTTACTTTTTATCTGTACTTGGGTAGAAATATGTTGAAGCAGTGCTACTTTTACTTGCGTAAACTCTTTGGCTGCTCTGACTTGCAAAGTCCTTTGAGGTGACATTTAATGTGAATTGGTGATTATATACATAAACTGAACTGAATTAAATTGAATACTTTGTTACATATACCTGTGATGGACTGACCACCTGTCCAGGGTGTACCGCGCCACTAGAGATGGGCACCAATCCCCCCACGGATAAGCAGGGATGGATGGATGTTACAAATACTGCATTTAGTATGTATAATACTAGTATAATGACAGACTTCATCAATCTTCAGAAACCAGGAGTTATTGATTTCAGGATATTATGCATTTTGTGCGTTATTCATCATTAAGGGAACTCACTGGTCGCAGCAGCTTTATTACAGTTACTTCCTTCACGGTACAGGGAATAAATGCTGTTTCTGACCTTCCAGTAATCCATGTCCGTCTTTGTGTGTGTCGCATGTGGGTGGAAGTAATAAAACATTAACAGGTGGTTCCTTATCTGCCTTTTGTGTTCTCAAACATTTTAAAACCATCATGGAAAAGAGGAACCAGTTTAACGGCTGAACATTCGATCCTCCTGAACCATCTGGACAAATCGATTTTACTCTGTGGACGTTTCGCCGAGTCAGATGTGCCAAACAAAGAATCAATCTGTTCCAGTACGACGACATGATTTAACTGATTTATATATTTATATATATATACTCTGCTGAGACCACACCTATGATGACCCTCCCCATGTTTTTCTAACACATGTGAAACTTAAAGCTAATCATCCATGCAAAGATCTATTTCCAGAGGTATTATGTACGTGCAGCTGTTTCCTGTGCTGGCTTAGACGCTAAATGGTCATGGCTGTTTGATATTTAAGACGCAGAGAGAAAGAAAAGTGTGCTAACAGACATGGAGTTTGACACCTGTCACTCCTTTGAACAGGAAATAAAATTGTGGAGTAAAATGTGAACGTCTGTGTCGACGGCTGGAGGTTTACCAAATCACGAAATGAAGCCGTCACTACATGATTTACCCGTTAGTCATTTATTCTTATCTTTTTATACCTCCAAACCAACAGTGTTTGCTCGCTGCTCTGTTTCAACACACTTCCACCTCTGTTCTTGATTGCTGTGGCGATCTGTTTGCTTTGGTATCTTTGGGAAAGGCATAATTTGTAAGGGAAGGCAGCTTTATTTCATTACCCCTTTTCAAAGGGTACTAAAAAGTACTACACAGTAAAAAAAGGAACAGAGAAAAAGATAAGTACATTGAAAACATGAAATACTTTAAAAGAATCACATTAGCGGTGGCGTTTTAGTGATACAACTGCCTGATGGATTTTTCTTAAAAGACCAGTAAAGTCACCTTTACTATCTAACTTACACATACATATCTAACATACAAAGAATAATTGGTATAAAGTTTTGAAAGGAAAAACTTTATTAGGATGTTAGTCAGCTAATTTAGTAATAGACTTTATGTGGAAGTTGAAATGTAGGTCTGATAGTGCGTTCCATTCGTCCTCAGTAGTCGGACTTTTCATCCTTCAGGTTCGAACATTTTACTGGAGCGGCTCCTCAAGTCTCTATTACGAGTTAGAAAGTCGGTGCATTTTATCCCTAAATGATTTTAAGTTGAAAATGAAAGAATTTGAGATGGCCTTGGTTATCTGTAATTATTTTACTTGATATGTTTTTTATGTACATTTAATCTAATGTATCTTGTTTAATGTGTAAATTTGTTGCCTCTTGGCCAGGACTCCCTTGAAAAAGAAGTTTTTAATCTCTGGGATTTTTTTTTCCTGATTAAATAAAGGTTAAATAAGAAATAATAATAAAAAAACTGTTTATTTGCACAAAATACCACCTAGAACAACGTTAATGTTATTGTTTCAACATCATTGGAAGCATCCATGTTTTTTCCTACTGTCCAACAAGAGGGAACCTGGAACGCAACAAGGTGGAGATGAAATAATCTGCGATTCGTGTTTCTGACCTCGGAGGCAAAAGATCTTTAGCCTCATTGCGTGTAGCTGAGTGCTGATCTCCAAAGGTTACGTTTTGGGGAAGAAATTATTTCTATTTCTTTCAGCATCGAGCTAGTGGAAATGTATTGTTATTATGGACACAATGAGTCATGGTGACTCTATTGGATTGTGGACATGTGATAACACAGCAACACAAGGTTGTGTGTCAGCAACATGTGAGGATTACTAACACCTTGAGTTATTTTAAGCCCCGTTCTTAAAAAAAAAAAAATAATAATACATATTTTTAACTTCTAGCTGAGCAAGATATCAGGCTGTCTGAACTATTAGTATTTTGTAATGATTAATGCTAGTGAACCTGATATTCAGCCAGACAAAGAGTTGCATTTTTAAAAAGTTTAAAGTTTAAAAAGGCAGGGATGAGAAGGAGACCAGAAGATGCAGGCAGGGACAGACCAGAACAGGCGATGTGGACCTGGGAACCACCAGGACGGGTAGAGCGAGCGGCTGGAACTCACGGGGAAACAGGCAGAACTGCAGCTCGCAGAAACAGGCAACTTTCTTCAGTGAAGCGAACAGAAGAGGCCAGCTGGCTGAGCACACAAGAACAGGTAGAGTCAAACCATATAAAACGAGATGAGAAGAGACATTCTGGCAGTGAGTGGATGACTGAGGCAGGTATATGTAGGCAGGTGAACAGGTGACCAGCGGTGACCAGAGTTGACAATAATTACCGGCAGCAACTGGAGTTGATCTGGGCTAATTGATCGGGGACTGAACTGATTGGACAGTGGCTGATAGGATGGTGACTAATTCAAGTCCAGAAAAGTCCAAATAAACAAACAAAACCCAAATCATGACAATTTTATTTTCTTCTAATTGCTGACTTATTTTTTATTTTTTTAGTTGTTCTTTCTTGCTGTTTGTTTGTTTGTTTTATTGTTGGTGTTTATGTCTTTTGGTCATTTTTGAAGGTGAAGTTGTGGACTTGTACAGCTTTTTGGTCAGCTTGTGTGTGTAAAACAATCCATGCATAAAGGATGGTAATTGACTCAACATACATTGTTTGAGTATTTCAAAATCTGAGCTAGTAGCTCACGTAGATGTAGAGTAAAAGCGCCACAAGAATGGAGCCTTGAGGAACCGCACATTATAATTAACAAATTACACACCATGCTCTCCGCAGCTTCATTTACTACATTCTTTTTTATATTAACAAGCAGGGAGCAGATGAGACATTTCATTGGTTAGGGATACACCAGTGGCAGACATGTCTCCAACATTTTCTGTTCTGACTATACTGAATTCTACATTTGTAGCCAAAGGTTTTTACGGCAACACAAATCGTCTCATTTCCAGATAATCCGAAACTTTAGGGTGAGAGATTCAGCTGCACTGAAGAAGAAGCCAGGACATTAAAAACAGTCCAGCAACTACCAGGAGCATTTCCTCTGCAGGAATGGTCTGTGGAGACGTGTCGCCACGTTTGCAGCAGGTTGCTAAGCAGGGAACTTTGCTCCTTTGTAACAAGAAAGGCAGCAAAGAAGATGCTTCTGTGCCCCCAAAATACATTTTATACAGAGACAGAAAGGTGAGAACTACCATGATTCCTGCGGTGTGGAAACAGTGATGCATCCTGAAACAGTCTGTGTCTAGGGCAGCGGCACGTTAAAAAAAAGGCCTACTAGGGTGCACTCGTGGCGCAGCGGGTAGCGCAACCCATATACAGAGGCCTTAGTCCTCAACACGGTCAACCCGGGTTCAAATCCGACCCATGGTCCTTTGCCACCCCCCTTCCTGTCAGCCTACTTTCATAAAAAAGTGAGCCACAAAAAAATCCCCCCCAAAAAAGGCCTACTAACAATAAAAAAAAAAAAATACAATGAAAAAGTGGATCATAATTTCACCAAAGAGTGACTTTCTTCAAAATTTTGATGTTTGCATTTTTTAAACTCAATTGAGCAGTGCCATGAGACAAGCGCGCTAATGCAGATCATAATGGTGAGAATTTGGACCTATCATCAGAAAGTTTGGTAGAACTAATGCGTTTACAGGTAATTGTGAGGAAACTTCACATTTTTAACAAAGAAAATATTTTTGGTTGCTTTCAAATTTACCAAAAAACACATTTTCCTCATGTTTTCTGCGTTTTTATACAGGGTGTATAAAACATATTCAGTAGTATGTTGTAAATTGTATGTTCAGGAAAATACTGAATTTGTTTAAGAGGTAGAGGTCTCAGAAATATTTATGTCAATAATAATACATTTGGAGTTAATGGGTTAAGCCCACTGAGAACTTGTGGTTCGTTTTCAAAAAGCAATTTAATAAACTGAAACAAACTATGATCAACTTAGAGTTTGAGACAAGAAAAGGTCAGACAGAGAGAAAAACAGAAGGTATAAAAATGCTAAATGTTGACTCTGTATAAATATAGAGAGTCAATATTGTGAGACTGATAACCTTTTAATCAGTATACCATCAATACACGTGTTAAAAACAAAACAGTTGTGTGACATTCAGGACTTTTGGGCTTGATTGTACAAGTCGTGCTCCGTCCATCGCAGCTCTGATTAGTGTGAGGCTGATCTGTTATGTCTCCAAATAGTTGGTGTGAGTGTGTCTCCCAGACTTTCTGTTGGTTTCTGGTCATTCTGTGTGAGTTTTCAATCTTCATCATGACTGAACAATTTTTTTTTGTATTTTAATATTCAGCCACTCGGAGCCTTAAAGTCCAAACCTGAAAAGTTGTGGGGTTCACAGGTCGTTATTTTTTCAGTGTCCTGTCTGGCAATGTGACAATAAGAATTATTGTCTTAATGCCCAATAGAGCTTGACAAATTTTACTTTCACAAGTGGAGCAGTCAGCTTTCGCCATAGTGCTCCGCTTGATTCATGCATGTAAATAGTTTTATTGTGATTCATGCGGGGGGTATTTCAAATTATGTGAACACTACAATGGGAAAGTAGGAGAGTAAAGGAAGAACAAAAAGCGAAAAGAAAGAAAGAGAAGAGGTGAAAGAAAGAGGAGATAAAAGGGAGAGAATGATAAAACGTCTTCAGTCTGCTTCATCACCTGCAAAGAGAGATGTAAAAAGAACAGCACAACCAACGGATATAGTATAACAGATACAATAAAGTAACACCTTGATACCATTGCTAAATTATATGTATTATTATTTAATCTGGCATGTATAATGTGATAGCTGAGGAAAAAAAGTAAATAAATAAATTATGGGCTTTCTGTATAGAACACTGAGTACCTGAAACCCAGCGCCCCGCAGGACGCATCCCACAGCCCCCCATTCCACTAAGTGATGAAGCCCAAAGAGATCGATCTGATGCAGATGCAGATGCTGTCTCAAGATTAATATGATCCAACAAAAGATCTCTATACTGATTGAAACTGAGATGTTCCTTACTTTTCCAATTCATGAGGATAGTTTTCTTTGCGATACATAATGCAGTGAAAACCAGGCTTTCCTCAAAATTACCGAGCAAGCAAACTGATGGGGAAGGTGAAATTGTACAACTCAAGCACTTAAGTCCTTACATATCTGTGTCCAGAACCTCTGGACAGGTGTGCATAACCATAACGCATGAATATAATTATCAGGATGATTGCCTATGCAGTGTGGACAGATATTAGATTGTCCATTTTAAATAATCTTTGTCCTGTGCAATGTACTCTGTGAAGGATTTTGTATTGTATTAGTTGTAAGTTGGAGTTTCTAGTCAATTTGAAAGTTCTTAGACATATCTGAGCCCAGAAATTTTGTTCAAAGCTAACTGATAAATCCTCTTCCCATTTCATAATAGGAAAATATATTGAATCATCTAGTTTAGTCAGTGTCCTGTATGATTTAGACAGTAGTTTGGGGGGTTTAAATCTAGGAACTCTAATATATTAGTTGGGATTTGTAAACCACCTTTAATATGCTTAAATTTATTTCTAATTATAGCTTTAATTTGTTCATATTCTAAGAATTTATTTTTACTAATGCCATATTGCATATTTAGTTTGGAAAAATTGATGAACTCGGTTCCGCCAAGTAAATGTTCCAGGTATTCAATACCTTTATTCTTCCAGTATGTAAAGTTTATCATATTATTATTTTGTAGGATGTCATGATTATTTAAGATGGTTGCATGACTGCATGGGATAAGTGATGACTTTGTCATTTTAAGAAACTCCCACCATGCTGTCAGAGTAGAGCTGATATTGATATTTTTAAAGTATGTATGCCGTTTTATATTTGAGCTAATAAATGGCAAATCTGAAATCATGATATTATTGTATATTTTCTGTTCTATGTCTATCCAGGGCTCGTCTAAAGGATTATGTTTTATCCATTTAGTGATGTATTGTTGCCTATTTGCTAAGTAGTAGTTATGGAAATTAGGCAGATCTAGTCCCCCTCTGTCTTTAGTTTTCTGTAGCGTCTTTAAGCTGATACAGGGGGGGTTTATCTTTCCAAATAAATTTAGAGATAGAAGAGTCTAGAGATTTAAACCAGTCGGATGATGGTTTATTGGGGATCATTGAAAATAAGTAATTAATTCTAGGTAAAACCATCATTTTAATTGAAGCTACCCTACCCATAAGTGAAATTGGAAGCGATTTCCATCTTTCAAGGTCCTCTTCTATCTTTTTTAAAAGTGGGGTGTGGTTAAATTTTACTAAATCCGCTAGTTTAGACGACACAGTGATACCCAAATATGTGATGTTTCCTGATTGCAAATGTAAATCTAAGGGGTTCTGAAAAGAGCAATTAATTGGCAGTACCGTAGATTTAGACCAGTTTATAGAGTAATCTGAAACTTTTGAGAAAGATTCTAGTAATCTAATTACTTGAGAGAGGGAAGAGTTTGAGTGCTGGAGATAGAGTAATACATCATCAGCATAAAGACTAATCTTATGCTCTATTAAAATGCATTTTATACCTTTGACAACATTAGTTTGTCTAATTGTTGCTGCTAGAGGTTCGATAAAAATGGCAAAAAGTGAGGGAGAAAGCGGGCATCCTTGCCTAGTGTCCCTCTGGAGACAAAAGCTGGAAGATGTTTGATTATTTGTCCTGACACATGCTGTTGGAAAGCTGTATAAAATTTTTAACCAATTTATAAAAAAAATTGCCAAAACCAAATTTATGTAGAGTAGCGAATAAAAAAATCCAATTTACTCTATCAAATGCTTTTTCTGCATCTAAAGACAATATATTGGTGTTAATATTTTTACTGTAGGAATAATCTATTAAATTAAGTAATCTGCGTGTTTGTGGATGACTGTCTTCCTCTGATGAAACCAGTTTGATCAGGGTGGATTATGAAAGGAGTGACTTTATCTAATCGTTTTGCAAAAGCTTTACAGATTATTTTAATATCCACCTTAATTAAGGATATGGGACGATAGCTGGTGGGAAACATAGGATCTTTGCCTGGCTTAAGCAGAAGACTGATGGTGGCAGAGTTCATATTAGCTGGAAATCTGCCATTTTCCTGAATTTCCTGCAACATTCTGTGGAACGTTGGTGCCAGAATATTCCAGAACTCTTTATAAAACTTAGTAGGGAAACCATCTGGACCTGGAGCCTTTTTATTGGGCATGCTTGTTAGAGCTTCCTGAACTTCAACTGTTGTCAGCGGTGAGTCCAGTGTCGTTCTTTGGCTATCTGATAATTTAGGAAGTGTAATTTTATCCAGAAATTGCTTGATGTCATTATCTGATGGATTTATCTGTGATGTGTATAAAGATTTGTAGAAATCTCGGAAGGTGTTGTTTATACATTCCAGATCACGTAATGTATTACCATTTGAGTCTGTATCTGCAAATATAGTCATTTTCTCTTTATTTATTTTTAGCTGGTTAGGTCGCAGACACAGGTCGTAATCTATAACTGGTAGGCAAGAAATCCGATTAGACAAAGGAAACCTCAAGGTTATTTAAATTCTAGCAAAACCACTTATTGGCTGAATTGTGCTGGAACAAGAACCAGCAACCTTTGTTATTATTCAGACTTATTGTAAGCAGGGGTTTTGAGGGAGCAGATGCCACGTGGGCAGTGACAGGTGTAAATGATCCCCAACAACTCAGGTTCACACAATCTTTGAACAACGTGAACTCAATTTTCTCCTGAGACACAGCAAACCCTCTGCTGAGCTTCTCTGTCTGGAATTCTTTGGTCTTAGAGATGTTTTTTGTTCACTATCGTTCTCTAACAAACCTCTTACACCTTCCCTGAACAGCTGGATTCATACTAGACGTTTTACAATTTCTATAAAACATTTGGATGACATCTGAATGTAGATATTTGCAGGGGATTTTATTTTGGGGTTGCAGAGTAAAATGGAAGGCAAATACATATCCACGCCACACTTTTCAGATTTCCACGTGTCAGAAATTTTGATAATCCTTTTCCTTCCACTTCACAACAATGCACTACTTTGTGTTGGCCATTTACATAAAATCTTTATAAAATATAGAAAAGTTTGTGGTTGTAACCTTGAAAATTTTAAATATATTTCCCAACCCATTCGTTTAGAGGCTCGGCTCTGGATTCCCCTCAGAGCTCCTCACAATGTTTCTTAGAAGATGCCCAAGCAGCCAATAAAAGAATCTCAGCTGCTTGTATCTAGGATTTGGTTCTGCCATGGACCTAATCTCATGACTATGAGAGTGTAGGAGTGTAGCTGGACCCATAAATCAAGAAATTGTTATTTTTTTAAACTCAGCTCTTTGTTGTGACAGATGGCTGCAATCGAGCCCCCATCAGTCCATACATCTCCTGCTCCACACCAAGGCTCATTAGCATGGGAATGCTCCAGGGGTGTGTTCCCGGCCCACAGCTCTTCTCCCTTTATAACTGCATCTTGTTTTGTCTTATTTGTGCTTTTATGTGCAAGAGGTTTTTGATATCTCAAGTATGAGGTATGTTTTTTTTCCTCCCACCTTCCTTTGTTGAAAATCTATCTTTTCCACAGATTCAAAGGCAGCGCCCTGTGGGTACCGTGTAATGCGGTTCCTTGGCAGCAAGGCCCTAGTAAATTGTCTCCCTTAAAATGTTTGTGATGTTTGTTATGTTATGGCGATTGTACTGAAACAGCAATTTCCCTCTGGGATTATTAAAGTATGTCTGATTCTGATCTTGCTCACCTGTTGAACGTCTTAAATTTGCAGACAACACCGGTATCCCCTGTTATCCCTCATCCCAGCTCCCTCTGTCATGTTTGGCATCAGTTTGTATATAATGCCTTAACAGCGATAAAATAACCAAGGGTGCGAGCATCAAGGGAGGATTTATTCAATTCAATTCAATTCAATTCAATTTTATTTATATAGCGCCAATTCATGAAACATGTCATCTCGAGGCACTTTACAAAGTCAAATTCAATCATATTATACAGATTGGTCAAAAATGTTCCTATATAAGGAAACCAGTTGATTGCATCAAAGTCCCGACAAGCAGCATTCACTCCTGGGGAAGCGTAGAGCCACAGGGAGAGTCGTCTGCATTGTTCATGGCTTTGCAGCAATCCCTCATACTGAGCAAGCATGAAGCGACAGTGGGAAGAAAAACTCCCCATTAACGGGAAGGAAAACCTCCAGCAGAACCAGAACCAGGCTCAGTATGAACGGTCATCTGCCTCGACCGACTGGGGGTTAGAGAAGACAGACCAGAGACACAACAAGAGAGACAAAAAAGCACAAAAGCACACATTGATCCAGTAATCTGTTCTACATTAGATGGTAATAGTGGGTGAGCCGTCTTCACTGGATGATGTCACAGTTAACAGAATGCCAGACCAGGTGTACCTACTATGAAGAAAAAAAGAGAGAGAACAGAAAGTTAAAGCAGAAATGACAACACGTAATGCATAATTGAAGAACAGTAGAACTCTATAGAGTGAGAAAATTAGATCCTGATGTCCTCCAGTAGCCTAAGCCTATAGCAGCATAACTATAGAGGTAGCTCAGAGTAACATGAGCCACTCTAGTTATAAGCTTTGTCAAAAAGGAAGGTTTTAAGATTAGTCTTAAAAGTAGAAAGGGTGTCTGCTTCACGGACCAAAACTGGGAGTTGGTTCCACAGGAGAGGAGCCTGATAGCTAAAGGATCTGCCTCCCATTCTACTTTTAGAGACTCTAGGAACCACCAGCAGACCTGCAGTCTGAGAGCGAAGTGCTCTGTTAGGAACATACGGGGTAATCAGAGCTCTGATATATGATGGAGCTTGATTATTAAGGGCTTTATACGTTAGAAGAAGAATTTTAAATTCTATTCTTGATTTAACAGGAAGCCAATGAAGGGAAGCTAAAATTGGAGAAATATGATCCCTCTTGTTGATTTTCATCAGAACTCTTGCTGCAGCATTTTGGATCAGCTGAAGACTTTGAACTGTATTTTGTGGACTTCCTGATAGTAAAGAATTACAATAGTCCAGCCTTGAAGTAACAAATGCATGGACTAGTTTTTCAGCATCACCCCTGGACAGAATGTTTCTAATTTTGGCGATATTCCTGAGGTGAAAAAAGGAAACTCTGGAAACCTGTTTAATATGGGATTTAAATGACATATCTTGGTCAAAAATAACACCACGATTTTTTACTTTATTACCAGAGGCCAAGTTTATATAAAGCTTCCCTTGATAAAAGCAAATGAGTTTGGCATAACTACTGCAGCCGGATTATTGATGGTGGTCCCACATCAGGACCTCTCTGCAGACCCCACACATGCTGGACACGATCTGTCCAAACCTTTACCTTCAGGCTGGAGCTACAGAGCTCTGTTTGCAAAAAAAAAAAAAACAGCGAGCACAGAGATAGTGTTTGCCAACAGGCTGTCACTCTGATGAATGGCCAACAGTCAGAGCACACAGAAACTCTACCGGGGAACGATAATATGCACATGACCAGCCAACTCTGGAAAACGAATGTGTGTAGAAAGACAGACAGACAGCTAAAGTCAAAATGCTTGCTTAAGTGAACAAACCTGGCCAATGAAGCTGATTCAGACTCTGATATTACCACCCCTCTTGAAAAAGACCCAAAGGTCCTTCTCTGGACTGCTTGAGGCAGGGAGTCACCTCCATTTCTGCGAGAGCAGTCCAGCTTTCTTCATTCCCAGCCACTGTCTCAGATTTAGAGAAACCAGCCACCATCCGCTTCTCTTTCGGCTGCATTACCACTCCAGTTCCAGCTGAAGGCCATGGCTCAAAGACGCAAACAGATCTCAAGATCTTTACTGGTTAAAAATTATTCTTATTATCATTTTCTCATGCAGAAAAGGAATGTAGGGCCTGATCCACATTTAGTCATTTGTAATCTCGATTGGACGTAGTTTGGATTGCCGGAAGAATTCAACAAATTAAGTCTCATATTGGAGAAATTCAATGATTTAAGTCAGATTCCGCCTTCAGAAATGTTTCGTTGTGCATATTTTATTCAAGAACTCTTCAGATCTTTCTGGGGGCGGGGGAGATAACGTTTCGACCAATAAAATAGATCACATAACACCCCTGAACGGGCTCTTATTTGCAATTGAGGTCACGTTTAAACCGAGCTAATCTGCTTCATCAGGACTGCGTGGGTGTGTGTGTGTTTGATCAGATTTCACTGACAGCTGCTGGCTATGTGAGCAAACATCTCCCCAACTGCCATCAGACTTTATTTTACGTGTCACTTTAACATTTATCACTGAACGGAAAAAAATGTCATCCTGTGGGGCTCGTTCCCTACAACAAAACCACAGAAGTGCTTCAAAGAAATAATTTCAGTTTAGCAAAAGTGGGAAAAAAAAGTAAATGGTTGTGAGTATTTCTGCACAGAAGTGTCTATATAGATAAACTTATTGACAAAGGCTTACAGGACAATATTCAAGAAAGTTGGAGTTTGTTTCTAAGCTTACAGTTTATCACCAGGAACATTTTGCTGCGCGTTGAAATGGGAGTTGAAGGATTTGATTCAGCCACGCATCAGGAAACCATTCTTTAAAATGTTAATCAGCTTTTATTAATTAAATATGTCCAGATCAGGATCTCTGTTGGACATTATGAGCTTCAGCAGAGAGGATGGTGAAACAACAAGGAGACAAAATAAGCCCTGAGGTGTCTCTGCTGCTGCTGGAAAACCAACATTTTCGGGGCTGATAATTGTGCCTGATCTGTGTTGAAGAGAAGATCCCTTTTCTTCAAAACACTTTTTCTTCATCTTTGGTAAACTCTGGGCCTTTAATGATTTATCTTTTTTAACGACTTTTGTCATTGTTAAAAGAAGACTTTTGTGCACAAGTTTGGATTTTCTTTAAATCAAATTTACAAACAATGTACAAGAATACTTGATTTTTTTTTTTTTTTTGCGTTGTCTGACATTACAATTAGACTAACATTTTCCTTTCTCAGTTAGGATTACCGAAAATAATTTCTATTTACTGGATGCCAGATTAACCAAAGAGACTTTTTTTTTATAGAGATTCTTCAAATGTATGCCTTTGAACAGTTCGGAAAAGTTAACATGACGATTTCGTGGCTTTGTGTGCTTGTGAGAGAATAATTCACAAAAACCGGAGTTAAATGGAGGCACAAATGTTTAATACTCGTTCCTTGTGTGACATCATGGGAAAATCAAATGAAAGCAGCGAAGATATTTTAGGAATAAAACTATGGACCTTCACAATTCCCAGATTCCTAAAGATGGTGCGCTCAACCCTCAAACAATTACACACGAGTCTGAACACCATCATACTGCTCACGAAGGAGATGGGTTGTGTGTGTTTTGGTGCAAAATGTGCAAATCAACCACAGGGAAGTGAAGTTGCTGGTTGAACCTACACGCGTGGGCTGAAAGGCATCAAACCAAAAGCAACAAACAAAGCCCGATTAGTTTTCAAATGGGGCGTCTTTGTTGCAGGAAGGACTGCTGAGTTTTACAAAATCAGTGGCATCATTAGGAAAGAACATTATGTGAAAATATCGAAGGAGTTTATCGTCAAGGAAATTAAAGTTTTGGCACAAACTGGTCCAAATGAACTGTGGCTGTAATAATACGGCCAAATTAGTTACAAAGTTGCCTTATTTGAATAAAGTCGATGCTTCGGAGTGTGCCATCACAAGGCCTCTCGTTCATATGGAAAGTTTGCGGCAGGGCTGAAAAGTTGTGTGTGAGCAAAAAAGCTATTCTACCAAACAGTATGTAAACTTGTGAATTTGGAAAAAGTTCAAAATAATTCTCTTACAACTTTTCCTCTTTCTAACTGACCTAAAAATATATATTTTGTCTGATTTAAAGGTAAGACAGTGAGTTTTTATGCAGCATCTGTCAATGTCGGGTTAGGTGAGATCTAGACAAAGCGATTTGGCTGCAATGGGAAGCATGTCTTGTAGAGTCAAGGTGAGGTTTTCAAACACTGTACCAACTCAAAACCAGCGGTAACGGCACAAAATGGATGCCATGATGAAGGTGGTGGGCTACCCGTCATTATGTCTGGGTTTAAAGGTCAGAACATACCAGCTTGAGTTACCAATTCAATTCAATTCAATTCAATTTTATTTATATAGCGCCAATTTATGAATCATCTCGAGGCACTTTACAAAGTCAAAATCAGTCAGATTATACAGATTGGGGACCAGGACAGAGTCCAGCAGAAGAATCCAGGCAGCAGTGGCTGAAAACTGGGAGCTTAACTGCAAAGGGTTGATTGTTCCAGCGAGGAACAGGTGAGTCTAGTTAACAAAAGCAGGGGAACAGCTGCATAAATGAAAAGCTGGGGGCCAAATTCATTAACAAATATAAATACTATGTGGAACATAAGAAGATAAACCCCACAACAAATACAAAGGGACTAAAAAAACTCCCAGTCTATGTATTCACATTTGGAGATTTTTCCGCTTAACTTCAAAACAACACCTACGACGGACCCCTGAACACAATTTGAACCACAATCCTGTACAATCAAATCTGATTTTGGAAAGGATAAAGCAGACTGAACATTATGTTTCAGGAGAAACCTTCCAAAAACACCAACTCTGCGAAAGATCTGGCTATTCTGTCCAGAAAAGAGGTCAAATATTCACCCAGAATTATGTCAGAAGGATGCTGATGGCTACAATATATTGCTGAGGTAAGGATCTTTAACCAAATATATGTAGGGGTATATTTGAGCTTGAAATGTATAATTCTGACCCTGGTGGATTATATTATAGTATATTAATTGTGGTTTGTTACATGTTTGATCCGCTGTGGGAAAAACAGCATGAAGTTCACACCCATTGCGAACGTGTGTAAACATTTAGCCACAACTTCATGAGAACCTTTATGGACGTCTTCTTTATTTAGGATCGTTTTATCTTTATGGTGGATTTCCTGCACATTTCTCAACCACATCCTGGGCCTCGGCTGCCCCCACAAACTCTGATCCGTGCACGAGAGACAGCAGCGCTCCACTCCGCCCACCCACGCTTCGTGATGCCGCCATCTTTTTTTTTTGGTGACGTTTTGTGCTTCAGACGGGCTGATTTTTTTTATTTTATTTTTCTGCTTCCGAATACCATTTCTGGTGTTGTCTGTGTGTCTGTGAATCGCACGCAAGTAGCTGTGAAAATGTTGAACTAAGCGTCACAGTGCTTCCTTATTTTAAAGCTGCAGAAACACACCTAACTATATATTGAACCAGAGGCACAAACGGGCCGGCGGCGACTCTGACGCACAGAGTGCTTGAGAAAGAGCGATCTGGTTTAAGCTGTTACACCACACAGTCTCAATTCTGCCCGATAGGCCGACTTGCTTCCTCTTCTTCTTAAAGCTCATTTCTCATCACTGACAGCCAATAATAGGACTTGGTCAGCATGCATATCTCGGTTTCTAACAGTGCCATCAGCGACCTGAACTTTGGATGCTTTATTTAAGCTTTGCTGACTCTCCCTTGCAAGAGAAGAAGCTCTGTGGATGAGCGGTTTGCAGAGTATAGCTGGGAGCAAAATAAAAAAAATAGTCAATCTTGTTCTCTTGTCTGTTTCTGTTACATCGGCCCACTCATTGAGGAACAAAAAGTCTAGAAGTAGTATGAGCTTGCATGCAAGCAGACACACCACAATACCAAGGAAGTTACAGATGCACGGGTTTATCAGCGAACTAAGGTTTAGCAGGTATCAGCTGGAGGAGGCTTTCTCTGTTGATCTGAAGCCGTAGTTGCGGAGCAAAAGATATTCTCCTCCTCCGTGTGATTGGAATAGATTAACTTTTGCAGCTCGAGTGTCGTCATTTTTCCAGGCCCTGCTCTCAGTGGCCTGGCAATCAAAGATCAGTCCACAGATGCTGCGTCCTGCAGACGTAAAGCTGGGAAAGTGAGCAAAACAGAAACCTCGGGCTGAGTTTGCAGCTTGAGCTGGAACTTCCATTGTAGCTGCAGGTTGTATTCCTGCTGCCCAAGGAAGTCTCCAACAGGTTTTCTTCCAGGACATTCCTCTATTTAGCTGCATGTGTCTCATCTCCTCATCAGCTCTGACCAGCTTCCCTGTGCCTGTTGAGGAAAAGCATCCCCACAGCATGATGACGCCAATACCATGTTTCATGATGGGGACAATGTGTTCAGTGTGATGCACAATGTTTGTTTTCTTTCATACGTAAGTTACATTTTAGTCTCGTTTGACCAGAAAACTTTCTTCCACTTCGTCGCCGTGTCGTCTTCATAGCCTTTAGAAACCTCCAAATCTTACATGTTTCGTTTCTCTTTCGACATTTAACAAAGAAAACAGCAAACGACATTGTCAATATCTCAATAAAGTTGTTTTGATATAATAAAAAAAAAATGTGGAATCTTTGGCATAAAATAAGTATTTTTAGCAATCGTTAAAAGCTTTTTTGGATGATGTTCTGTGGAGCGATGAATTAAAATTGGAATATTTCCGATAAGCTGCAGGTCTGGAGGAGAAAAATTGGAGCCCATGAAGCAACGGACAGCCTGCCTACTGAAGCACGGCAGTGGCTCAGTGATGCTCGGGGGCTGTTTGGCTTCCTCTCAGACTGGAAACATTTTAAGTGTAGATAGAAAGGTTTCCATTAAATTTTTTTCTGTGAAGATGCTAAAGCATGGGCTTTATTGGAGCTTAAAACAGCTTTTTGTGACAAAAATAAAATGTTCTTGATTAATTGTGTTTGATGCTGAAGAAATTTTCTTTACATTTTTCCCTGATGTCCAAAGATGCATCTCCACTCACGTTAAAACCTGCCTCTAACACACACACACACACAAAATAAAACAGAAGGTGTAAAAACCTTTGGTGCTTTTGCACACTGACAGCAGAGCGATGTCTAATAAACACATTGACATCAAATAGTCAACCAGTCTCTGCTAAGAGCCTCATGCACACCCTTAAATAACCTGCTTGAGAATCAGCTGAGTAGTTTTAGCAGCCAAGTGTTCGCCACAGTAACCACACAGCCCTGCTGATCTCCTGCCGTGCTAACAGTTTAACATCAGCAGCACGTCCTCGTTTGGTCCCTCCATCTCTGTGAAGCGGCCCTCCAGCACATTGTTTTTGCCGCGCGATCATCTCCGCTAATTAGCCCCTCGTTACGCACTCAGCCCGTTCGCTCTGAGCTAATGTTTTAGGCACCAGCGAGCATGCACAAACACTCCTTTATATCGGTGTCCGACTGCCGCGACCCCTCCTTCACAGCTCGGCCTCTAACACATGGCCGCATACCATCGCTCACCATCATCGTCATCCGCCGGTGCATCTGTGAATGAGCGGCCGAGGACAAAAGGGATCAGCGCTGCGGAGCCGACGCACAGAGCGACCGCCGTGACCTCGCGGGTCAGCTGGGAGCAAGGGAATGAAAAGACTCCCTGCCAAACCCCCCACCCAACAAACACGCATGCATGCACGCATCCAGAGAAGCAGCAAGCTCCTGGACAACTGGGAATACGGGGAGCGTGGAACAAGAGGAATCGGCATTTGCCCCCGCAGGAGCTGAAAGAAAGTGGTTGTGTTAGGAATTTTGAGTCATGCTCTTTTCTTTTTTCTTTTTTTTCCCCCCTGCACATTCCTCGCTGGTTCCCCCAACAATAAACCGTGTCAAGAGTTGATAAAACAGCCTTCGTTCTGGATACCTTGCACCAATAAATGCCTTGAAGCTTCGCGGCCACACACTGGCCTCCACATGTCTGAGGGATGGCCTTCTGAGATAGTGGTGGAAAAGTGGCGAGGGCTTTCTATATTTAAGAAATCACATGAAAAAGGATGCACACATTGGACGTCATTCAGCTGCTACGGCGTACACAAGCATGAGAGCCTCCTTACAAAATAATGAGCATGTAATCTGGAAAATGCCACGTATTTTATTTTTATTTTTTTTAGGAACCACAACAGGCTTTGATTCGTTGTAAATTGCTGCACAAAGTTGTCACAGGTTTGTCAAGATAATAGAAAAGTCCGTGCAGTGGGAGGGGGACACTGAAGCATCCTTCATTTTGTGTGAATAGAACGTGTGAAAATAAATAAATAACTTAGAGATCAAGACAAACCGAAGCAGAAATTATGTACACCTGTGAAATAAAAGTCCGATTGGTCGTCCCAGCAACACAGCCGCTTTGCTTTGGTCTCAGACTTCACTCTTTGGAGGCCGTTTTGCTTTTTTTTTTCTTTGGTGGTTTCAGTCTGACTGTCACTGACGCTCTCAGTCTTTAGCGGCGCCCGTTGCTCAGAGTTTGCTCTCCTCCTCCTCCAACGGTCGATTCAAACCCGGGATAAACTTGAGGAGACGCCTGCGGAAGCTCTTCTGCTTGGGCTTCCTCTGCAGCGAGCCGATTCCTCCCTGCTTCTCCCCCGAGCCCACAGACGACGCCGACGACGAAGACCCCCTCACGTAGCTGCGAGTGCTGGCGCTGCGCGTCAGGTGGGTCTTGGTCACGGTGAGGAGCTCGCTGGCCGGCCGCGGCCGCTGCTGCCTCGTCGGAGGCGGCTTCTCGTTGATTCTGTCTCCGCTGCTCGAGTCCATGTTGCCGTCCGAGTGGTACAGGCAGGTTTGGTAGAGCGGGTCGTCCTCCGTGGCGGTGCTGAGAAGACTGGCGCTGCTGCTGGTGCTGCCGGTGCAGCGGAGCGCTCTCTGCGCCGCGGGGCTGGGAGCGCCGAGGCTGCCGTAGATTCCCGCCGACTCCAGGGACTCGTAGAGCGCGGCGTCGCTCATTACGATACCTGCAGGAGACGAGAGCAAGGTGAGCTCAGCAGGCAGCGGCAGCATTCACCGTCATGGGCTGCCGGACCGAAAGACGGCACTCTAACTGAAAATTAATGTTAAAATGAGTTCACTGAGACGAGAAAATCGTGTAGCAACAGACCGAATGCAACTGAAACTGTTCTGTTGACGAATGACCTGAAAATCACATTCATTTCAAACATTTACGCCTAAAACCCCTAAAATGCAAATATGCATATGTGTAAAAGGCTTCACGTTCTCTAACAGTAATAAAGACCTTTTACTTAAAAAAAAATCATTTTTTATTCCAGAAAATGTTGCTAGAAACTGACATAAAATATAATTATATTGGAAGTTAAAAGCCTGTATTTTACTTTTACTTGTCCAGTTTTAGCTGTTTGCGGAACATCTCAGCTATGCACATCTATGCCTCTTCAATCAGTAACAAACATAAATAAAACTAAACACATTTCAGATCTAATTCTAAAACAGTCTTAATTGTTTAAATATCTTTTTACGACCAAAAAAGTTAGAATTCAATAAAGCCAGTGAAGTATTAAGACAACTCACCGTGGACGAGCCTTTGCTCCTGAACCATCAGAGAGCGATATTCATCCCATTTCTCATGCAGAGTTTGCTACAAAGAGAGACAGAAGATTTATGACTTTACTAATAAAAATAAGAACATGAATAAATATACAGCAATCTAAAAAGAGGATTCTCAATAAAACAAAAATATCTATAACGACCAGCACTAAAAGCAGCATGTAAGGTTAAAAAAAAAAGTTTTAAAATGCTGGCCAAGTATCCTTAAAAAGCGGCTGTTTTGCAGTAGATCAGAGCAGGACAGCTGCTGTAATCTTTGGGGAAATTTTGCTCACTTGAGCCACTTCACAAGCTGCTTCTGTTGAGCACGCTTGCAGCAATCGCTGCGTCTGCAGCTTTATGCAACAGGTGGAGCCACTCTGGAGACAGGTGTGGAGCGAGGGGGAAGGGGTCCCAATATCCAACATTTAAAACAATGTATGTCTGTGTGGAGGGGGCGGGTGGGTGTGAGAGGCCACTGGACACATAATCAGACTGATTCACCAGCAAACAAAAAGAAAAAAAAATACACAATTGCTTAAGGGAAACTACTCACCTTTAGATACTGCAGCCTGGCCTCGAGCTCAGCTTTTCGGATTGAGTCACTGTAAACCGTCTCCAGCCTTTAAGTGAAATACCAAAAAGACCACATGGTTATTGAGCTCAACAGGAAGCACTTACAAAAACTACAAGGGCAGAAAACAGCTATTAAAGAAAAACTCTATGAAAGGCTGTTTTCATGAGCCCAGAAAACAGGAACGGGTCTGATGTCAAGCAGCGGTTTACAAGCAGCGTGGAAGGATCAGAAACACCAGCAGCTTCCACTCCAGGGCTGCAAATGCTCTTTAATTAGGAGCGCCGCAGCAACGTTTACACTCTAACAGTTTTAATAAGTCAAGCGGAGGGTATAATTTGATGACGTCCAACTGTAAAAGCCGTGGCTGAACGAGGACCCTTAAAGCTCACAGCCTATACGCACTAATTGTCCCTTTAATCTTTTACAAGCAGGGAGGGTTAGGAGCAGAGCGTGGTTCAAAATAAACACCCAAACAGAAAGAAAATGTGACATCTAACAGGGACTCAACACACAGCTGGAGAAAAAAAAAAATCCAACAAACCAGAATATTTCATCAGAAATGCCGAGTCATTGGTTGTTTTGGTGATTTTTGGCCATTTCTGAAAGCGGGGAAAACCCACAGGCTGCTCAGAACAAGAATGTAAGCCTCAAACAACCAGCCGCTGCTCAAAAACTACACTTTGCATCAATAAATTATGTAACGCCGAGCAGCAGTACATCCTGGTGGGACATCTCTGAATTTTTACATGTCTACAGTGTTTTATTCAAATGATATGACAAGTTCAAGAGACTCTAAAGAGAGTTTTGAGAGAAAAATTGAAATATAAACCAGAAATTAACTGGAGTTTTGCCGTAAATATTCTGCACTCTGGGTGGATTCGATGGAAAACCCAAAGTCCTACAGCAGTGGGAGACACATTGGACGAACAGTCAGAAATACCTATGTTTTGATGTAATACATAATGTGTAAGAGATTAAAACTAAAGGCACAAGAGCAGTTTAAATTGAAAACTCACTATTTTTGTCTTGCAAAACTTAAATCCTCATTGTGTAGAAAAAAAGGTGTCAAAAAATTAATTTTACATAGTCAAAGCCCAACTTTCTGAGGCAAGTTTAAACTTTGAACAGTTTTTCTACTGTAAAGTATGAATGAGGTTCTGAAACTACAAAGAGGCCAAAATCCTACCTCGGTCTATAGGGAAATGTTTTTATTTCTCTGCAAGTTTCATAAGAAAATATATCGTGACTGAAAGTCACATTGGGTTTTTAGATGCTGTGGGAGGAGTAAACTGATAAATTTGATGGAAACAGAAGGATAAGACTTATAAACACCTGAACAGTAATAGGTCTGATGCATCTTTAATAAAAGAGATACAAAAGGGCTGCATCGGTATTTTAAATTGGTTGGTCTATCAGGAATAAAAAGGAAAATCCCGCTTTCCAAAAGCTGTTTTGCTGTTGCTGCCACATTAATCTTACTTATTTTTCTTGTCACTCATCTTTTTTTTTTTAAATATCAAGAATTTGCTGTCTGAAACCAAATAGTGGAAATGAGCGATGCAAGTAGAAACCTCTATAACTTCAATAAAACATGTCCAGCATGATTCAACGGCAACAGGTTTTGCAAATAATGGATGTTATTTTAGTAACATTTTCTATAAATATGATCTGAATTTATCAGACTGTGTCTCCTCCAGAAATATTAAGGCCAATTTGAAAGAATAAAGCCAGGAATTGAATACGTTAGTTGGTCGATGATATATATTAAACAAACTTCTGACCATATTGTAAAGGAGAAATACTGGTTTTTTTGTATTATTTGCTCTACAATATGAGCAGTAGAAAAATGAACTTCAGGACCAAAAACGTAAACTATTTTCCTGTTTTTTCCCACCGCTAACTCAGATCTCAGTCCTTCCGGCAACAAAAACTCCTCCACGCAAACGAGATCGACCGCATGCTTCGTTTAGCGACGTCACTGAGGCGCGGCTCAGCGGGTTTACGCCGTGACCCGGCTGAGCACATCCTGAGGACACGGTGGACAGAGAACAGCTGTCTGTACTCGTGTAATTCAGTACGAAACTCTGAAACTAACCCTCTGCACAGGGAGTCCCTGAACGCGCTTCTTAACCACCATCAGCAGAGGTTCATTTTACAATATTCTGATCTTTTGTTCAAACCTCACGCCTCTTCTGGTCCCGTTTTAGAAAACCAACGAACGGACCAAACAGATCTGTTTACCTGAGCGTGTTGCCGTAGGACCTGATGAGCTGAACGACGTCCTTGTGGAGAAAACCCTCTACGGTGGTCTCGTTCACACTTGTGATGGTGTCCCCTGCACACACACACACACACACACACACACACAAAAACAACGTGTGTTAACCAGCCGGCCGCCATGAGGTCACAACGCTTCCACGCGATCTGGATTTTACTTCTTGGAGATGCAGCCAAGCGAGGCAGCACATGTGAGGCACACATGTGGAGGACCAGACTCGCTGCCGTCGTGGCGCTCCAGCCTGTCACTGTGCTCCGGTCTCCACATGTTGAAAGGAATATTTATTTAACCCAAATATTTCCTGCGTGTGGTTTCTAAGATTAAAAGCCGTCAGCGTTAAGGCTTCACAGTGCGTAATTAGGCGTGGTGTGGACTCAGGCGCCTCTGTGGAGAGCTATTGTGTTCACAGCAGCATCCAGAGAGGACAACAGAGAGCGCGCAAGAAAATGAAAGAAGTGAGACTGACGCATTCGGCTCGGATTTGGCCGAGATAAACACCTTCTCTCTGTTGTCACCGACTGGTGGAGGAGGCGCAGCGCTCGCGGAGGCCGGCTTGTCACCGAGGCGTGACGACTTTCCAGAGCAGAGATAATTTCCTGGGGCAAAGAGAAACTCTCTGGTGTCAGCTCAGATTTATTCTCCTGTCCGTTCCCCAAACCTCTTCTGCTTAAAACATAAACTACCTGGTCTATTACCAGCTACTTCAGTCTGTTTTAACGGGATTCTAAGTGACAGGCCAAAGCAAAGGAGCCCATAGTTAAGTCGAAGGGAAATGACACTCGGCAAGTAAAAATCTGAAAAGTGTGGCATGCACTTGTCTTCACTCTCTGAGCCAAGAATTGAGCCGCCTTTCATGCCAATTACAGCAGAAGCTATTTTAGGTATGTCTCCACCCGCTGTGCACATTTAGAAACGGAAAACATTGCCAGTTCTTCATACCTTCTCCAGCTCAGCCCGGTTGGACGGACAATATCTGCGAACTCTCAGTTAAATGTGGGTCTAGGCCATTCTGGCACCAGTGCTGCCCAGCTCTGGCTGCATGTTCTGGGTTATTGTCCTGCTAGCTACAGGGTGAACCTCCATCTCCAGTCTCAGGTCTTGAGTCAAATTCTGGTCTCACTGGACCAGAACACCTTCGAATGCCTGTAGTGTCCTCGTGGCAAACTGCAGAGCGGACTCCCTTGTCGTCACTCTTCCGTAAAGTTCAGAACTGGCAGAACTGTTAGCTGTGTCGTTGTCAGATCCTCCCACCTGAGCTACAGATATCTGCAGCTCCTCCAGAGTGAACACGGGTCTCTTTGCTTCTTCTCTGATTAATGGTCCTCATCCAACAGTCCTGTGTGAAATCTCCGCATGCCGGGCTTTAAGAGACCTCTGAGGCCTTCAGAGAACAGCTGTCTTAATGCTGGGATTAAATTAAACACAGGTGGACCTCATCTAATCATATAGTTCTGGCAGCTGGTGGTGGCACTGGATTTTATTTAAGGATTTCAGGGTAGAAACACAAATCCACGCCACAGTTGTGAGAAAAGCACTAATGTGAGAAGGTTTAAGAGTTAATACTTATGTAAGGCACTGAAAAAGTTGTTCATCAGCTGGAAAAGTGACAAGGCACACAGTCCCATTTGGACTTCCCATAACAACCGAGCAGCAGGATGAAAGTCAGTGGTTAGTGTTGACATAACGTGCACAATGCCAGCTGATAAAAACCCACAGCTCTTGTCACGCTCACTTCCCTTGTGGTTATTTCAAGCCTTTTCCAATTTATTTCAGGCCCTAGCCACAAAAAAAAAGGAAAAGAAGTGAACCTATGAGGTAATAATAATAAAAAAAAAGGTTCACTCACCAACTTTAAGTCCTGCTTGCTGGGCCGGGCTGCCGTCGTGCACCCTGCACACAAACGTGCACATCTCCACTGAGTTTTGGTCCTGATGGTGAAGGCCGTACGTCTGAAAAGCAGAAAACAAGAGACGCTGGAGATGAAACACACCTTCTGCTTTTTCACCAACCCGCCTTCCTCTGATGTTCTGAAATATTGTGGTAACGATGCAACGTCTGAGAAAAAAAAAACCACTGAACCGCATGCAGGGGAAGTCGTGACGGACAGTGCCGGAAACACGGTTTTATCACAGAGGACGCACACATGTGACGCACGCAAGCAAGTAAGGAGGTCCGCTTCCTCTCGCCTCCCAAAACAAACCCGAAGAAGGACTTCATGAACCTTCACAAACTGCCAGACTGTAACTTCCCCTTTCTACAATATCCTAAAGAGAAGATGCTCCTATGTTGTTAATTTGCTTGTGCTCAATTAGGACAAGACTAAATAGTTCCCTACTTATTTAATCCTGTTGAATACTTTTCCTGTAAATAATCCAGATGGGAATTTTTACTTATTTGTTTTCATAATGATCTGAAAGAGGAAGAACCTGAATCCTGGGTCCAGGTGTCATTTTACAGAAAAAAAACAAAATTCAACCATTGGGGGGGAAAAAAGCTAAAATTACATTTGTGCATTAGATGTTCGCATCAACTACAGCATCACTGAAACAAGGATGCACAGACACGTCACAGGCATGCATCTCTTATTAATGTTGGCATTCAAGGATCGCTTTAAATTATCTTTTTTTCAAAGGGGAAAGTCTATATAATAAACGTCATAGATTTTTCAAAAGTAGGACTGAGTCAGCAAGTTTTACCTGAATGTGAATTTTCTAAAGTTAGAAATTCATTTTCAATTTATCAGAATTTCTAGAGTTTATTTACTCTGGTTGGTTTCCTGGCTTTTTAAATGGGGTTGAGGTCAGAGCCATTCCCAGAAGCCTAATGTTACGTTTGCTTTATCCACCTCAAAACCAGTTTAGATGTGTGCTTAGGATTATTGTCTTATGGGGAACATCCAGTTGGGTCTTAAATTTCAACCGTCTGCGCTAAACTCTCCAAACTCAGAGTCAACATTCAGCTGGCCACGCAGAAAAGAGAAATGTTTTATGGTCAGACGAAACAAAGACTGAGCTATTTGGCAACATTAAGGAGAATGTCTGGAAGGTGAGGCTCTAAAACCAAAGAACCATGAAGAAAAAAAACAGTGGTGGCCGTATCATGATGTGGGCTAAATCCAAATTCAGCTAAATATGGA
Source organism: Fundulus diaphanus (assembly GCA_037039145.1). Lineage (NCBI taxonomy): Eukaryota > Metazoa > Chordata > Actinopteri > Cyprinodontiformes > Fundulidae > Fundulus > Fundulus diaphanus. The sequence continues at coordinate 45,661,919 of CM073129.1, forward strand.
CACAACTAAGCGTTTCAAATGGATAAGGATCTAAACCACATGCAAAAAACGGTTTTGGGTAAAGAAGGCTGACATCAGGGTTTTTAATGACCTCGACCTCATTACTATTGAAAATGTATGGGGAGTGCTTAAAGGTTGGATCAGTCCCAGAAAACCAACCATTTTCATTGAGCTGGTCATATTTCCGGGCAGCCATACCACAGAAACTTGTGCAGGTAAATCTATTAATGGGGATCTGAGCATTTATATTTGAGAATATAATTTTGACGGCTTAACGGATAGAAATAAAACAACACAATTTTAGGCTTTTGCAGTCAATTCTTGTTCAGAAAACCCTTCAGGTTGCTGGTTGGGTAATCATTCAAAACAAATTTTAAATGCATTTTTAAAAAGCTTTATATTAATATAACATTCATTCCTATAATACCTATATATAAACATCTCAATGGGACTTTCAGTATATTTGTAGTATATTTTTCTCTCTATAAAGCCCTTCTGCAATTTTTCAGTGTATGCTTTGTAAAATGCCAACGTGCTTCCTCATTTTGCTGTTTTTATTTATCTAAACCATCTATGTACTTCCTTGTCAGTGTTGAAATTTATATTTTGTTGTCTTGGAAACTGTGCCATGCTACTTCCACATGTATTCCAATGCTCTTCCTTGTTTCAGTGACCGCACTGTTTCTGCACAAAGGTCACAGAGCTGGAGGACAAGAATATGCTTCCCCGTCTCTGACACGTTTTAGACAAGTTTACATGCTGCTGCTGCTGCAAAAAAAAAAAAAGCCATTGTCCATCAAAACACTTTTCAAAAGTTCATATCTGCCTAATAACCTTTTGCACGTGTCAACCTTTTCTGCTGTTTAAGCCAAACGGTCCAGGTAGAGCATGCGCCCAGGTTGCATGAGAGCGCCAAAGGAAATTTGCAATGATTCAGATCTGGCCCGTATTTACGGCTGCCGGCTTCCTTCTCAGCAACCAGCAAGATAAACACGTTAGCATGCAAATATCATTGCAAGGCAAATCTCACATTTGCATGCTGGACTCCCGGCTCCACATCCACATTACCCACTCTGAGGGAGGAAAAGCGCCAGGAAACGCGAGACTCCACATTCATGGCGGTCTCCGCTGCCCATCAAACTGCTCCTCATGGCCTTACTTCCTTCTGGCCTCAGCCGGGCAGGAAGGGCGGGAACGCCTAACGAAAGCGTAAATAGAACACGGTGTCTTTTCCTAGAAGAACTACTTCAATCCCCGAGACTTTATGCGAGCACCAGCACATTAAAATATCCATGTTCTGCTCACAGCCTGTAATCATTTCTGCAAACTATTCGAAGAATGACTGTGGAAAAAACAGCGCCAACACTGCGTGGCTTGGCGCTTCGGGGGGGGGGGGGGATCAGAGATTGGTGAGTAAATCCTGCTGGCATAGAGTAGGGCAGGTATTACATCCGAAGCGTGTGAGTAAACCACGGGGCTTAAAATAAAAATGCTGCAGGAAGAGGGGGAAAAAAACGGCTCCAGTCATGGGATTAGCAGGAACAAGTTATTTGACTGCTGCATGACCTTTTTACTCCGGCTAGTGCAAGGACACGCTCGGAGATGCAGGAAGGGACGCGTTTGTTTCTGTCTCCCAGTCGAAGACGAGCGGCTGACTGAGACCCGGCTGATCGTGAAAGCCCAGCTTAACGGCCCCTGAGATGCTCCAAAACTAAGACGCCCAGTTAATCCTCTTCGTTTACCTGAATCTCAAAACCAAATGCCTCCTCTTCATTCTTCTCCAAGACCACCACCTTCCTAAAGAAAGAAAGAAAACACGATTTAAAACCAACGTACGGTTGAAAAGAACAGCCCTTCTATCAATACAGCCTGATAAATGTCATCTGCAGGTCGTTCTCACATATTGCACCTTTTCTTGAGCAGAACGCCGACGCTGAAGGGGTGAATTTACTCTTCAAATGACTACTTTGCAAAACCATTGAATTTTTCCTCATGTTTTCTCAACAACCACAACCATTACAGATATTTAGTCTGTAACAGGGATACCCGGGTCCAGTCCTCCAGAGCAATCTTTGGATGCGTCGCTCCTCCAACACACCTGAATCTAATGAATGGCTCATTAGCTGGTTCCCGCAGAGCTGGATGAAATGCCGATGAGGGAATTAAGCCATTTGACTCAGGCGTGTTGAAGCAGGGATGGAGCCAAACGTTGCAGGAGAGTACGTCTCCAGGAAAGCATCCGATTGGTGTGAAGTGAAAGGGGAATTATAGTTGTCTAATGTCTTAGAAATACGTCTGAAAAGTGTGGCTTGCATTTGAATTTCTTCCTTTGGAAGTTACTTAATTAGCAAAAGTCTGTCTCTTAACCTCGTTATGAACCCAGCTGTTTTTCTGCGAGGGCTAGAGAACGTCGGTGGGCCAACGGTCCCATGAAGTCCAGAGGACACAGCAGACAGGTGGGGAAAGCTTAAAGCAGGGCTAGGGTATAAAATAATACCCCAAGCTTTGAAGATCTCTCATAGCGCCGCTCAGTCCATCATCTGAAAGTGCAAAGAGTACGTTCACAGCTACAAACCTACCAAGACATGGCCGTCCGTCTAAACTGACAGGCCGAGCATGGTAGCTCTGCAGGAGCTGCGGAGGTCCACAGCTCGCGTGTGAAAATCTGAAAAAAGAAAAATCAAGCCACTGTTGAGAGAAAGCTGTAATCAGTCCCATTTCCAATTTGCCACACGTCACGTAGGGGACACAGGAGAAAGATGTAAGAGGGCGCTCTGGTCAGATGAGAGCGTCTCTATGTGTAGAGGGAAGTGAACATCGCACATCACCCGGAAGAGAACTTCCCCACACTGAAACATGATAGTGGCAGCGTCATGCTGTGGGGATGGGTTTCTTCAGCAGGGCCCCGAAGCTGGTCGGAGTTGATAGAAAGATGGATGGAGCTTAAAAACAGGAAAACCTGTTAGGGGCTAAAATAAGTCTGGAGACTGGGGTAGAGGTTCACCTTCCAGCAGGAGAACGACCATAAACTTACAGCAGGAGCTTCAACAGAACGGTAGGAAAGTCCAGGCCTGACAGCTGATGCTTCCTCCAGTCTGAGAGAGTTTGGGCTATTCTGCAGAAAATTACGGACCAGAGGGTCTCTAGCTGAACTAGGCTGGTAAAGACATACCCTGAGATAATTACAGCTGTAAGTGCAGTAAAAAGTAATTGAAGTATCGTCTACGGGAAGTTAAACATTTAAATGCATGACACACTTTTCAGATTTCTTTCTGCAAAGAGCTTTGAGAACCATTCAGCAATTTTCACTGCATTGATGTTTGTGGTGGTGGGGGACAAAACGTGGAAAAGTTCAAGAGGCTTTCAGTTCGTGTGGGTTGGTTGGTGCTTTAAAGCGAGACACATAGGAGGACGTGCTGCTGGCTGCACAGGGCGCCCTCTGTGTCCGGCGGCTTCTGGACGTCACAGCCGGACACAGAGGACAACGATCCGTTGGACTGTAAAGCGTCACGGCTGGACATTTCACCCAACACGAGACATGGAAATTCATTAGGGTCCTCTAAGGATCTCACGCCACCGAAGCCTAAATCCACAAAAGCTCACAGTTTGGACAAGACGCGCTGACTCCGAGACGAGGGAGCGGCGCGGTGGCGGAAACCAAAACAAAGCAGCGACTTGTGTTGAAGAAGAAATTTCAGGAGAGTGTACCTTTGTGGTTCCGGGGGTTGCGTTATGGGTTTCCACTTCTCCGAGCTGCCGCCCTGTGAGGAGAAAACGAAAGCAAGAGATGAAACGTCTTAGACACCTGCGTGAGGCTACAGCGAGATTAATCACAAGGGATTCCCCGCCATCGCTTGTAGGACACGCCTACTTTATAAATCCATCTTGTCTTTTAATTGCACCCATGTGGCAAGGATTGTGTATTTTTAAATCATTAGGCTCGATAATTCAATGTTACTGAAACATGACGTCCGTTTCGTTTAGTAAACCTTCGTGTTTACTTGCGTGCTCAAAAAAAAAAAAAAAGACCTGCAGCTAAGTTTAGCCTCAATTTCACAGCAGATCAGCCAACCCCCCCCCCCCCCCCCCCCCGGAGCGCTCCAACCGTTGATTCATCTGAACGCTTCGATTATTTCGGGCCATTCACACAAACTCTGGGCTATAAACAGAAACGCACAAGACACTGTGGTGAACACCGGGCTACAATAAGCGCATTGAGAGCCAAACCAAAGTCAGCAGCAGGTCAGGTCCCGGCTCTACCTGATCAAGTAAAAAAAAAAAAACGAAACATGGCTATCCGGATGCCTCCTTTAAAATAAAAAAAAAAAAAAGAGTCACCTAAAATCAATCCTCCTCTGTTCCACCTCCATCATTTTCAAATGTGGCTCCGATGAAAGCCTGCTTTGTGCCAGAGTCTCTCTGCCCAGTAAAACTTTGCTTTCTTTATGTCCCAACACTTACAGAATTGTCCAGCACTTGTCTCAATGAGTGCATTTATTCCCAAGTACCCACACGGCGCGGGCGGGGGCGGGCCGGACGGGGTCTCCGTCCCTGTGCGTCGTTGCACAATGCCGTGTTGTTGCCCCTTGCTGTTACTGCGGGCTGGTAGCGGGTGGAGGGCCTAATAAATGCACCTCACTGTACAGTAAGCTGGGGAAAAAACAGGCTCCTCTACACGTCTGCTTTTTTTTTTTTTTTGCCCAACTTCTAAAGTTATAGAGCAGAAAATGTGCTGACTGAGCCGCACTGGACAGCACAGGCTGATGTCATCCGTGGACAGAAGTAGAAGAAGACATGTCAAGCACGTGAAACTTTATTATTAAATAAAGCCAGTATGAACCGTTTTCAAAAAGAGGAGCTAAGCTGCCTTTTCTGCCGTCTTTTAAAAGAACGCAAATCTTCTCAAGATAAGCCCTGAAAGAGATTCTAGAGTCGACGCTCACATTTTGTGCTCATCGCTCGACTCTAGATCAAGATCTAGATCAAGCCCTGGAAACTGGGCTGTGCGCTGCCTGACATCAGACTCTGAACCAACGAGCAGCTGCTTAGACCCCCCAAGAGCACAAAACATACCCTACAAGCTACTTTTACAAGACAAAACCTGTTCTTTAAGTCCAAAATGTTGTTTGTAAATGACTCCAATCTACATTTATCGGATCACAATTTCAATTTGTGTAAGACCGCGTTAGCAAAGGACTGCTTGGATTAAATATTTGGTACCTGATTACATTGTAGGTGGCATGCGTTGAAACTTTGCATATTAGTGACAGATTTACCCAGCTGAATGGTTATCATCATCGCAATACTCAACACCAGTATTCAAATTTCTTATTATTGGGCACACCTTGTTAAAATTTTCAGGGGTAAAAAAAAAATTCTTAAATAGGGACAAACTACAAAAGTCATTGGATTTCCCCTTAAAATCTGGACTAATAATCATCTATATCATAAAATGCATCTGGTTGTGAAGTCAATTATTCAGATTATGCTGTAAAGTTGATATTGCGACCAGGTTTTATACCACAATAAGAGCCAGAGTGTTGACAGGGTTGAAGGAGCCCAATCTATACCCATACGGCACCGTTTTGCCCCCAAATCCTTCCATGTCGGCACCCATAAGCAAACCATTCTGTACTTTATGTGTTTCACCACTGACTTTTTCCAAATATATTTTAATGACTTTTGGAGGGGAAAAAAATACCCCAAAAAATTGATTCTTTCATTTAACTGTATGTTTTGAAGAATTTCCATTGATTGTGGTTCAGTTCACTGACGAAGAAATTTGACAGAGTGCGATGAAAATAAGAACAACGAGCCACCTCTTTCTGACAGACAACAAAAACATTCAAAATTTCAATATACAATACTGGAAATGTAAGTGGTTACGAGACCGAGTCACGCAACCTCTGTTATTACATGAAACACGAAATTCTAGGCTATTAAAGGGGATAACTAAAACACAGCCCTGGCTTTACAAACTGATGCATTGTTGGTATGAAACATCCCAACAACAACAACAAAAAAAATAATAATAATATCAAAACTCCAAAAGGAATGAATGATGCCAGCATTAGTCAGATGTATGCTGTGAAATTTGTCTGATCATAGGGGGGATTATCTGAAGCTCGATGATTGATAGTAGTTGGAAGCCCCCCGCCCCCGATTGTAGTTCTAGGGGCCCCAAATGCTCTTGAACAGTCTCTGCTCCGTCCCAAAGTGCAATGCAGGTCTGAACGTACTCCTTTAGAAACCCTCAAGTCTATTTTCCCTACACAACAAACAACTAAAAAATTAGAATAACCCTAAACTATTAAAGAGTTTCTTTCTGATAAATAATTTCTTTAAATTATGAATTAAATCTGACAGCGTAATAACTTAAAAAATGTATCAAATTGACCAAATTTTAAAATCTAATAGAAAGTGTCGTACCTTTTTGTAGTTTCTGGGCAGCGTCCCCCCAGAGTAAGCCAGCGTCTTGTAGTTGTAAACCTCCGACGAGTTGGAGGGCAGCTCCGCGGTCCTGCAGCTGTCCGACTTTGATGACGGGAAATAAATGTCGTTGTCCTGGGATGCGTGTCCTCCGTCCACCCCGCTGGAGTTCACCTTCTTCAGCCTCCGGAACGTCATCTTTGTCGGGGAATTAAGAGCCGTGGAGGTAAGCAGTGAGACGGAGCTCCTAAACTTTTCTGCTCCGAGTGAGAGTCGCGGCTGCACAGGCTGTGAGGAGGCGGGACTACGCAAATGAGAGGCAACAGCCATGACAACGATGCTGCTTTCAAGAGCGCCTCGGGCGTTTCCCTTTTCACGTTTCGCACTACGACAAGGGTCTGCAACCTTTACAATCCAAAGAGCCATGATTGCCCTGAGTTTGGCTAAATAAAACTCTTTTAGAGCCACTAATGTTCCATGACCTTTGGAAAATGATATATTTTTATTTTATTTTTTTTTACAAATATCTTCCGCAGCAAATTTACATTGCCATTTTTAAAGAACCACTGTTTTATTTGTATTTTAGATTGCAAAATAAAGAAAAATCATAAAATCTTTGCAAAAAGAGGTTGGATACACTTTCCGCTAGGGCTATGCATGTTTATATGTGGAAAATGATGTTTAAACAATTTTTTTTTTTTTTAGACGCTGTTTCCAACCAAACGACAATAAAAACGGTTCATTCTGGCGTGGAAATTCAATTCCACACCACATACATTTAGAAAAACTTGTTATTATTTCTATATTAAAATAACATTATATGGTTAGTCATCGTTTTTAGCCAAAGTTATTAAGAGCCATTGTGGAAGGTCCATAAGAGCCACTTGTGGCTCTGGAGCCACAGGTCGCAGACCCCTGCACTACGAGATGACGCACTGGGAGTTCTGCAAACATTATTGTTATAAAGCAAAAGCAATTCATGACTTTTACATGCAGTCTACATATAAAAGTCATACATTGCAGATGTAGACAGAAGAAAATAGGCAGGGTGTTCATGCACATCAAGAACGAGCATTTGGGCCCCAATTCTAGGGGCCAATTTTTTTAAGCAGCTAATCTGATATGAGAATAGATCATCACAAAAAAGAAGAACATAGGGAAGGATTTATCAATCAGAGTTCAAGAAAGCGACTCCCATCATTTTGAGTGGATAATGCCACAGGGGGAGCCCGCACCGCCATTGTTTTCATTACACGGTCAGAATAAATCCCCAACAATTTAAATGTAAACAGAAGTGTAACACAAGAATATGTGGTGAAACAACCTTGAGCTGTCAGGGGAAGAACCTGCTCGTTGTTACATAAACGGTGTGTCTCTACTTCTGAATATGAGAAATGCAAGGTTGAAAAGACTGCAATTCTAGGTTTTCTTATATTTGGATGAACAACATCATATCATTTATTGGGTCTACAGGGGGGGAAACAAAAAGACTGCAGATGTAAATCAAGCAAGTGTTAAGGTAACAGGAAACATTCAGAAAAGAAATTCCAGACATTTTGGTAAAAATTCTTTTATGGTACCAATTATATGATGATACTCCTTTTATCTATTGTCTATGCCCGCTTAGCCGTGCAGGGTCATACCGCCTATCTCCAGCAGTCGTTGGGCCAAGGGCAGGGCACACACTGGACAGGTCACCAGTCCATCACAGAGGAACACAGAGACACACGGGACAAACAACCACAGGACGACACACACTCACACCTAAGGGAATTTACAGAGACCTAAAGTTAACCTAACAATCAGGCTTTTGGACTGTGGGAGGAAGCTGGAGTACCCGGAGAGAACCCAGGCATGCACAGGGAGAAAATGCAAACTGCATGCAGAAAGACCCCGGGCCAGTATTTGAATCCAGTATTTTAAAAAGTACCTATTATATATATATATATATATATATATATATATATATATATATATATATATATATATATATATATAAAAGAAGAACCTGGTGAGTGATGCATAAATTAGAGAAGAAAAAAATGCCAGGTCATTGGCTGCCATGTTGATTCCCATCTTATTTAGGCACAGTTGTTTGCACTGTTGCCTTGCAGCATGACGGTGCTAAGTTCAAATCCTGGCCCAGGGTCTTTCTGGTAGAAGTTTGCATGTTCTCCGTTTGCATGTGTGGGTTTCTCTCCAGGTACTTCAGCTTGAGAGTCTGACATGTCTGGTTATCCCTTGTAGGTCTCTCTAAAACGGCCCTGAGCAGAGGGTGTGAGTGCATGGTTGTTTGTCCTCTATGTCTCTGTGACAGACTGGCAGACCGGTGACCTGTCCACAGCACACCTCACCTCGTGCCCAGTGAGCGCTGGAAACAGGCACCAGCACCCCTTCAGCCCTGCACAGTTGAGCGGATGATAGACAAATGGATATGGAAGGTCAAAAATACTTTAATATAGATGAACCAAAATGTATCGTAGCGCAACAGAAGCGCTATGTATTTAATTCGGGACAGATCTCATATAATATTAAACGTCAGCAAAAAGGAAGGGTGCTGATGCAGCTACTATGATATAATGGAGGGAGATTATTGTAAAAAAAAAATAATAAAAAAGAAAGAAAATAATGCGTGTCGTGACGTCAGGAAACAGAAAATGCCAAGTCATCGGCTGCTTTAGTGATTCCCGCCTTTTTAGGGACATCGAGTTGGATCGCGACCCGCATCGCCACTGTTTTCAAAACAAAGGTTGGAGTTTATCACTCAGATAAACAGATCCTGTCCAACAACCTGAAGTCAGACTGGAAAAATAAACTCAACTCTGAGCGTCAGAACCCTGAAGTGTCCACACATGTAAATGTTATGTATACAATGTTTTATGAAAGAGAATAAAGGCTATTAAAAAGACAGAAATACAAGTGAACAACGACTGAGCTGAAACAGCGATGCGCAGTGTCATATTATTTATAGTTATTGCAGGATAAAAGTATTTATGTTATAATAAAGCTAGACTTTAAATTTCCAAACTTCCTTTTACGTCAAAGCTTGTTGTGAAGGCGGACCAACGAACATCCTACTTGGACAAAAACATCTATGACTATTTCCTGTGTGTTTTTTTTAAAATGCATTGAACATAAATGGCACAACTTAAACTTACGAGTGACGTTATGATGTCAGCAGATTCTGGACCTCTAGACCACAGTTAATCATACTGGTAAACAGGCTATTTGGGATGTCGTATACATCTGGTAGGAGTTTTATTGTGTCTGCAAACCAGAGTTTGTCTGAGTCTGGAGAAGTGCTATGTGGAGTTCCTCAGGGCTCCATGCTCAGACTCATTTTGTTTTTAGTATATAATTTCCCTATAGGCCACATAATTCAGCAGCTTAGAGATGTTTCTAATCATCATTTTGCAAAAGATATTCTGCCACACCGCTCATTTAAACCTCCTGAGGTTCACAAGCTGCCGTCTTTGAATAAACGCTACACAACTATTACGCAATGGTTCAACAGCAACTACTTACAGCTAAACCGAGGCAAAATTGAGCCATTGATTATTGCACTGATCAGTAGCATGTCTGACATTGAACAGTAACTGGGTGATGAAGGAAGTGCAGCTTCAATAATGTAGGTGTTATTTTTGTTTAACTTTTTCACTGGAGCAACATTTGGAACAGATAGTGACTTGATATGATAATTTGTGCTTTTGTCTCACCTCGGCTGGACTGTCGTAGTTGTTTCAGTGTCTTCAGGTTTTCCAAAACTCTGCGGACTAGCCCAGGGTAACTACTACAACCTGTTTTAAAGCCGCTACACTGGCTGCCAATCAGATCTAGGTTTCATTTGAACATTTTAGTTTAAACCTTCAGAGCTTAACATGGGCAGACTTATTCCCAAAAATGTATTATTTGATTCAAATATATACCTCTTTCATCAGTCAGAGATAATCAAATCTAAACCTTTTATTGGTTCAGCACCCCTGCTTCAGAACTTGCAGAGCTGTTGCACGCAGACTTCTCAATGCATTGCCTCTTTTTCTAAGGGGTTTGGACTTTTTAAAAGCAGCAAAATGCATTTTTATTTCAAGAAGCTTTTAATTAGATGGGCATTTATGATTGCATATTTTTTTGCATTCTGTTTTACCATTCTTGTGAAGCACTTTTCAACATCTGTCTGTAAAAATAGTGCTTTATAAATAAACCTTTATCAAACGTTACCTGTCTGCTGAGACCCTGGGTCTTCTTGATGCTGTGTTCACTAGGTTGAATTAGATATAGAATTACACAAGCTGAGTATTTACTTTTTAGATTTTCTTTAGGGATAACAGAATAATGGGGGCTGAATACAGATGCCAGACACACTTTTCCCATCCTTATTCTTTATAAAACACGTGAAATCCATGCATCTCTAATATACATTTTAATTCAAGAATATTTTCTCTTCTTTTATTTATTTTTTTCGCACTCGACAATGACATGCTTCTTTGTGGCAGTCTATTACATAAAATCCCAAAAACCGATTCATTTAATTTTTTGGTGTAACTCGACAACATGTAAAAAAGTTCAGAGGGTATGAATTATTTCACAAGGAACCATACGTGTAATCAATAACTGATATTTTGATGTTTTTCTGGGAAACAGAGTGCTATATTAAATTATATTCTCATGAAATGCTCACAAAAGAAAATAATGCATACCAGAAAACAACAGCTTGTAAATGAATGCATATAAATGTTTCATATTAAACATGGAGTTGTAAAACAAAGTAAAGTGTAAGAGTTGCTTTGGAGAAGTAGCAAATTGATCCCATACATAAAGGAAATTCTGCCCCCTTGAGGTCAAATGGATTAATTACACGTTGTTCCGTTATATATGTTTTAAACAAGCACAACACAAGCTGAAGCCCAGACAATTTATTAAAATCTTTACATGAAGTTATTACTTTTACATTCTCTTGATATATTGAAATGATACAGCCGATAAAGCATTAAATAAAGACTACATATAGTTCAATAAATAGCCCCAATCAATTGTCTAACTCATGACACATTCAGAGAAGAACATGTATTGATATTATGTTCCTATAAGAGTAACTATCTGCTCTTAATCAAACCCAGACACACCAGATTTGGTCCACACAAAGAAAGAAAAACTTGGGAAAAATACAGAGAGGAACAGCTTGCTGTTCCCCCAAACACTTTCAAGTATCTTTTAAATGAATAAACAAAAAGTTAAAATATCTCCAACCTGAATTTCAAATGAAGGTGCTTCTTTTTGCACCGTAGTTTCTGAAATGACTTTGACATACATTTGGCTTTCAGAGCATATTTACAGCCAGAATAAAACAGGAATACTACGTGGTCAATGCTCCAAGTGCAAACATACCCAGAACTCTGTCCTCTATCTAATCATAACCAAGAAGAACAGATTGTAAAGGCACATGAAGCCAAAAGGTTGTCCTATTTAAAACCGTAGCCACTTAAACCTCGATTAAGGTTTCTAAAGAGCAGCACTTCCACCTACTGTCAAGCTTCGAAACAGCAGGAGGGGAAAGTAATACTAAAACACTGAGATAATTTGGTCAAAATCCTTTTGGCCACAAAGCGTCTGCATTCATATGATGCCATGCTTGAAATATGCGAGACGGAGACTAGATGTCTCCGTCACGCATCTAAATCATCTTTTCTTTCTTATAATGCAAATATACTAGATTATACTATGATTCTATATCAAAAAGTGTCAGTCCTGAATATCCGGGAAACATGCATTGAGACGGTCAGCTTTATTTGAAGAAACCTGATGGTTTGGTTGGCGGAGCCATCAACATACATGCTTGATTCTTGTGTGTGATATGAATCTGAAAAACAAGAGAAATTCAAAACCTCCTGTGATTAACATAATTACCAAATCAATCAATAAAGAAGGTCTCAAATACAGTAAAGTACATTTAGTTTTAAGACCATTGCCCTGGAAGTAAATAAGACGATATAAATCTCAATTCCATTAAAAGTAAACTACATTAAGCTGTTTTTAGGGGGGAAATTTTAATAATTGTAATATTTTTTAAGGTTTGTACCATGAGGTTGAATATCCTGTTTTAAATTCCTTCTAACAGGGCCGTTCACTGCCCAAAAAAGGAGTCTTCTGCTTTCTCAAAACATAATAATACATACATTTACACTCATAAATCTATAGCCAGACGTCCAGAATGTAGAACAAATGAATGCCAGCAAAGTATTTCTCAATAATAAAAAAGTAAATGGAAGACACGATGAAGCTAAAGATTTGCATATTTAAAACCTAGCTAAAGATAATTTATAGAGGGATTTTAGGTTTATTTAAGTTTTTCTAATCCCCACAATTGATTAAATTTCTGAATTTTAACACTTTCTAAAAAAAACAATAGAAACATCTTTTGCACCAAAGCTGTCCTTTCTCAAAACTTAAGAAAAGTCAGTGGAAGAAGCAAGGAATGAGCAATTACACAATTTCAAACCCTAAATAATGGTAATCTAAGACCTTGTGTGTCAAATTTGGACATTTTTAGATGTTTTTAAGGCCTAAAATTGAGACGACTAAATATGACACTTAAATACTAGGACCCTGCAGAAAACCTGTGCTCAACTGCTTTAAAGGTGCCATGTGTCTCCATTATTTACCGTGCAGGGGGGCTGCATCCATGGCTCTCCATCTATTTGCATTGGCAATGCCTTCTTTGTCCTGAGTGTGAAACACAGGGAGATCAACAAGTTGCATGGGGCCACTATAATCCTAATGGGTAATTACAATACCAAAGGATGTTATTGTACATGTGAATTTGTATGTAAAACATCTGCTTTCAGCTGTAACTAACTCAAGGACAAGCCATTGTCATGCTGAGATTTCAAACTTGACGCATTGAAACATGTCTTTGAGACTCGTTCGTACCTGATGGTGATCTGCGAGGTTTTAGCGAGCCTTACGGCGCTTTTCAGCCCCGTGTAGATCTGTCCCATTTCCATGGCTCCTTCAAGGCCAACCACCTCCAGCCGGCGGTCACTGAGGTCTGACAAGACCGGCAGAAAAGACCAACCGTTCAGTTTGACTAAAATTCTTGTCATAATTATCTTATATCAAAACAAAACACATTTACTATTATCTTATTTTTCAAAAAAGCGTTTCCCTTTGTTCAGGCATTGACCTGTTCTCGGCATCCCCTGGTTCTTTTATCTGATAATGTGGTGTTTGCATTGTAGATTTCTGTAGTAATAAAAAGACTCTTCAAACCGTAACTATATTTTACCATATTTTATCTAATAGGCAGAGGACTGTTTTACAGACAGAACTATGTTCTCATAACAACGGCATGCAAACGGTCCCTGAGAACCTTGTTAGTCACATTAAATACCAATCATGTGTCCACCCCTTCAGGGCGTTCCCAGTATTGGTAGAGAAGATCGGTAATGCAGACGTCCTTGGTGACACATAACCCATAACAGTGATTCTGTCCAGTCTGAGTATGTCAGACACTTTGCCTTCAGAGTCAGTTTTTCTGTCATTTCCATGGCAACCAACTTTGCAGTTCAGTCTTTGTAATTTAATAATCTCTTACACCTTTGTTTTGCCAAACATCTCCTGATAAGTCTAAGCATGGAGTCCACTCTCAAGGTTTGCTGTTGCACCAAGATGTTTTCAGCAGGCTTGTCTGTCCCACACATGCTCAATTTGAATAAGATCTGTGGATTTTAGAGACCAACCGAACATCTAAAGCATTTTGCTGTGCTTCTTGAACCATTCCTGGACTATTTGGACTTAGTGGAAGCATTACCCTTCTGAAGGAGGCTGCAGCCATGACAGGGTGCACATGGTCTACAGCAATGCTCAGGTGGGACATCCCTGTGGATGGCAGCTCTTCAAACGCTCCATGATTCTTTTTTTGGCAGTAAACAGGGGCCAGCATGGACACCCTGACTGGTCTGCACCCTCATAAACAATCTGTGCTCTATGGTGTTTCCTGGAACTCTTCTCTTGGACCAAACCAAACAGACCAGCCTTTGCTCTACATTAGCATCCATGAGCCGTGGCTTTCAGCGGTCACTACATGCATAGTCTGTATGAGGGACAGCTGCAAAGTCAACGACACGATTTATTTTTGATTTATCCACGATTGATTTATCCATTGCGGCTGCATGCTCATTGAGGAGTAAATTCTGCAAGTCAATGACACGATGCAATCTGGTGGGCTTCCTTAGATATAAAACTTTTATCCAATCTGCACGATTTGATTAAACTGACTGTAAAGTGCCCCTAACATCTGTTGTAAATTGCCGCTGTAAAAATAAACTGATTTGATTTGCTTCTTTCGACCTCCTTAAAAAGACCCTGCAGATCGAGAACCCCACAAAGGAGCTGCAGTTTTGGAGATGCTTTGATCCATCATCATAAATTTGATGGGGATCTGGAGGAACGTTAAAGATTTGTATATTTTTTTACAAACACGACCCTGACTTTTTAACAACTTTGTCCCTGACTAGTTTGGAAAACTCCTTGGTCTTCACAGTGTGATGCCTCTTGCTTAGTGCTGTTGCAGCCCCTGGGGCCTTGCAGAAAAGGTGTGTTTATGCCGACAGGTCACGTGACACTTAGACTGCACACAGGTGGGCTTCATTTCACTCATTATGGGACTTTTGAAGGTAATTGGATAGCAATAGCAAAGGGGGTACATGCTAATTTGCAGTTTTTTTATTTCTTTACCAACAATCTTTTAACAAATTAGATTATTTTGTGCAGATCCATCACAGTAAATAAGCTTTTAACAGTTAAAATACAGGTTAGAATAAAAAAAAGCAGGAGGGGAAACGTTTACAAGGCACTATATGTAATTGACCTGGACTCTGTCTGCATGACTGGATTGAATTGACCTATTGATTAAATTTGTTTTGCATGGGCGCTGTATAAATAAAACTAATTGAATTCAATCATATTGTTTTTCACTTCACCTGTGACAATCCCATGGCCAACTGCTATAAACTGAAACATTTAAAACGCTTTCATCTATAAATATCCTTACTGTAATAATTAAAACATGCAAATACATTCATGGACACTGAATGAGGTTATGGTCTAAACACCTCAGCCAACCTGAGAATCCATGGCGAGCATCTCCATCCCACTTTCTGATGGCTACTTACAGCAGGTCACGAAGCTCAAATCATCTCCAACTGGTTCCTAAACACGCCAAAGCGTCCATCGTACTCCAGTGGCATCAGTGATCTCAGTCCAGCACAGTTTATTTAGTATGTGGTGGAACGTGACAGTTGCATTATGGAGGTGAAGCTGACCAATCAGCAGCAACCATGTCATGCAATCATATCAACATGGACCCAAAATCCCAGAGTGTGTGTCAGGCACCTTGTTGAATCTATGCTACTAAAGAATAAAGGCGGTTCTGAAGGGAAAAAGGTGTCAAACCGTTTCCTCTTCCGCCCTCAAGTGGCTAAAAAAACAACATTTTAGAGGTTTAAAGTCTCTGCAGAACGATCAGATGAAGAAGTGTCCAAAAGCCCAGGAAGTTAAAGCCCTGGTGCTAATTTCAGTTCTGCAGCAGTACATGTGAATATTTGTGAAAATGCAAGCATTAAACATACAATAGCACAAACAACTGTCTCAAAATAAAACAGTGACAAAATATACTGCATTACTCAGAAAGGGATTCCCCACTTAAAATGTTTCTCGTGCCTGAAAAAAATTTGATTCAGCGAAATATGATTCCCAAGCTGCAGTTAAGTGATGTGGGTTGAAGCTAATATCTATACCTGTCTCTGGCAGTTTAAAACCACACCACAACTAACAGAGAAGAGCCTCCCACTAATATTAGTAACTGACGTGTTTAACCATGTGATTATCTTGTGCCATGAAGCTGGTCTGGTGAGTCTGCCGAGCACATTTGTGTTTTCACACGCAGCCAATTGGGAGCAGGCCCGCAGGAAGACAAGCTTCGGCCTGACTCAGTCAGTGTGTGGTTTGCTGCTGCGTCTGCGCTAAATGTTCAGTTTATGAGCTTTTTAACTGATAACTGAACGGCGGCAACAGGAAATCTGGATTTGGATTTGCTTTAAAACAATTAGCTAATGGGCTCTGCGGAGCAAAGAGGAACTTCCGATATTGCACGCTAGTGAAACGATGTGGTGAGGTTTTACTCCAGCACTCAGTGGAGCCAATACAGTCCAGCAGAAAATACCTTGGGAAGTCACTTTCAGGATCTCCGGATTGACAATCACTTCAGGCTCCTCCTGACTCGCTTGCCCTTTAGTATCCGCTTTTTTGGTTTCACCCCATAGGTTGGAGCCACCGTGCATACTGGGAATGTTTAGGACAGCAATCCCCTCCAGGGATATGCCACTGAGGTCCAGGGGAGTGCCACAGCACTGGTAAAAGCATTGCAGGTCACAGATATATGTAGAGAGAGAGAGAGAGAGCATAGGAATTAGCATAATGTCTGCAGTGAAGCAGTCATGGGTGCTGCTTACCTCAGAGATAAAATGCACATCTGCGGGTGTGGTGCTTCTGGTGCGATGCGCTCACCTCTATCGTTAAGCTTTCGCTGAGTTTCTTGCAGGAAGCAGAGATGGTTTCTGAAGTGGCGAATTCAAAATACCACAGCTTGTTCTTCATTCTGCAGATTTGAAAAACGTGTCTTTTAGGTTTAACAGTTTAGCTCTTTTTTTCTCTCTCTTTCAGGAAAAGAAGCCGGGCGGTGACACAGATACAGCTGTCGTCACCACCTGTGTTGCTGAGCCTGAAGAAACGCTGTTCCTCATGTTTTAGCAGTGTTCTTAGGGCTTGTCAGTAGGATTCTGCTTTCTCTTACCCTGTACTGGGTAAAGGGGACCTACGGGACATGGTCCAATTAGCACACCTACCTGCTGTTGAATTTCTGAGGATGCTTCTCCCTCATTGTATGAAACCTGTGTGCAATAGAGGCATCCTGCCGACACAACACGAAAACAGCAATGAACAATGCATAATATAACCTATGCATCTGCCGACAAAACACTTCCCCTTGCACGACACATTTCAGAGAAACTCACAACTCCAATTGAGAAGTAGTTGTTGATGATTTCGTACGGCACAGGATCACCCTTCTCCTGAACCTCGTCTGGTATAACCTGCACACTCCAGCGGTCCATCAGCACCTGAGAACTGCCCTCGATGTCTTTAAGAATACGAGCCAGATCTTCACCGTCATATCCTGCAAAAACAGCAAGGGGAAACACATGAGGTACTTCTTGTGCACACATGTTGCATGCTTTGTGACGTACGAACCTACTCTCACCTCCACCCCAACGCAGACATCGTGCAAGGTCGTTTCCTGTGCCCAGAGGAAGCACAGCAACGGGAGGCCGCACAAGCAGATTGGCTTTGTCTTATTGCAAGAAGTGGACAAAAAAGCAAAATAAGGGAAGTGAGTAAAAACAATCATCACGCACACTTCCTTTTTGTTCACAGGGATTGACCCGACAAGCTCACCTATTGCATCTAGAATCCACCCGACTGTGCCGTCTCCACCGCACACCAAGATCCTGTAGTCCTGCAGGTTTCTGAAGAAACTCAGTCTGAAATTCAGACGACGGTGTGAGCAACAGCAGCAGGGCCTGAAAGCAGAGCCGAGGCAGAAACGCCAGTACAGACTAAGAGAACTCACCCCACTCCAGGGCCGCCATTCGAAAGGTTGTACACCTGCCTTGGATTCAGTAAATACTGAAATTTACGCAGGACTCTGAAATAGATAGAAACAAGCTCAACAATGTGCTCATATTGAAATCTCTTTCTTAAAAGTCATACATTTGCGGCGCTCACCTTTCTCCCTGCTTGCCGCCACTTTTAGGATTGACAAACACCAGAAGAGGATGAGTTTTTGGCACAGGGCTGATCTGTTTGATAAACAGTTGATAAAATATCATAGATTCTCCAGAACTTTACAGATTATTTTACAACTTCCCATGACTAGCAAAACTGTTAGTAGTCCTCGAACTTTTTCCCATTTTGTCACGTTATGATTTATGATTTTAAAGGGAATTTACATGATCGATCAACACAAAGTAAATTTGAATTGTTAAATGGAAGGAAAAAAAAATCTACTTTTTTTTTACAAGATAAAAATCGAAAATGTGTGGCATGCATAGGGGAAGCCCCTTTATGGGATAGGAAGATGGATGGAGCAAAATACAGAGCAATCTGGGAATGAAAACCTTTTAGAGGCCGCTAAATGCTTAAAGAGGACATATTGTGCTTTTTAATGGCTTTCTTTTCATATTTAAATCATTGCGCTGTGGTGTATATAAGTGGAACTGCAATGCTTTTGTCTGAATTCCTCGTTATCGTTGCTCCTCAGCTGCTCTTTTACCCCTTGTTTTGAAGTGCGTCTGAGAGCAACTCGTGTTGGTGCCGTCTCTTTAAATGCAAATTAGGCCCTTCACACCCTGGCCCCAGGAGAGCGTTCCACTCCACCCTGTACGGCCATTTTTATAGTACGCCGTGGGACGGTTTGATGAATGGTGTGGGTTAATACACCCAACAACAGAACATTTTGACTTCTCCACTTGTAGCTGTGGCATCCTTCAGCTTGGACTACAAAATTACAGCGATAAAAATAAAAATGGCAGAAGTCTCTAACCTTGTTTAGCAGATGTTATGGAGTGAATTTTATTCCATTATTGTTGCAAGCAAAAAAACATGTTTTGTAAATGGAAATTTGAATAAAATGTAATCCAGAAATTAAGGCCTTTTTGGGCATTAATATAAAGCTTGGAAATCCACACTACTCCAGAAATTTGAATTGAGAAAGCTTTCTGGATGGGAAGCGAAACGTCTTCAAACTTTGGAAAAAAGTCCAGTTGTTTTGTTTTTAAACTTTTTTTGGAATCCAGGAATTAAATCCTGAAAAACTTTCTAATCAAATCATTGAGAGTAACTTTTTTCAATAAAGAATAATCAATTTATATAGATTTTATTTTCAAAATTTTTTAATTTTCAAATGCTATTTTTCCGAATTTCTCTTTTTTAGTTTTATGAATTGCATTCTTTTCAACTTGCATTTTTACAGATCACATTCTCTTCAGTTCTGAGGGCGGGCTTTCCTCTGGAGCAAAGACGCATTTCTATTGGTCTGCATGGACGTTGGCAATAACATTTTTATTGGTCAATGTGCGCGTCAAGAGCGAGAAGTGAAAAGAATGTGATCAGAAAACGCAATTTGAAAAGAATGCATTTAAGGGCTTTAAGGTTGGGTAGGAAGTTTACCTTCCAGCAGGACAGCAACATACCACCAGATCTACAACAGAAAGGCTCAAAATAAAGCAGATTGAAATGTCAAAATGTCCTAGTCAAAGTCAAGGCCTAAATCCAATCGAGCATCTGTGGCAAGACGTGAAAACTGATGTTCACAGATGCTCTCTGTCTAGCCTGACTGAACGTGAGCAAAAATGGGCGAGAATCTGATTCTTTAGACCAGAGGTGTGCAAACTTTTCACCACGTGGGCCAAAACTGTCAAGTTCAAAGTGCTCAAAGTCCAAAGAAATCTGAAGTTTTTCTTTTTTAAATACCCCCCCCCCCCCAAAAAAAGAAATTCATTGTACTATTTATTTGTTTTGTTTTACCAGCAGTAGACTAAACATGCAGAATAATTAAAAAGGCATGTTTCATGAAGTCTACCTGAAGCACTTGTCCGTCAGGAGTAACATTGAGGTCGCTGTCATCTGTTGACCCTGAGCAGCCGTTTTTCATATTGTTTGGTCTCTCCTTTAGGAAGAAAAACGTGTAAATCAACCAGAAAACATTTATAGGACCAAGTTATCGGCACACGAAAGCATCCACAGTCTTCACAACACGAGTAAAAAGCCCTAACTGACGTAACGATCTGCGTTGGAGTGGTGGTTGCAGGTCGTACTGTACATGTGCTAATGATGCGCCCGAAGATAAGCGTGTACCTTTATAACAGGATATATAGCCCATGGAGGCAGGATGTGGTCTCTGAGTGTCCCACAGGTACACTCCGTTGGCTCCAGGGCTGCACATTCATCATGACGCTGGTGAAAAAAACAAACAGGTGTTACATCAAACCTCAGTGTGGTCGTGACTGACAGAATCCAGCGTTAGCTTTTAAGAGACTTCTCTGCAGTCGGATCTGCTCAGTGTTCGCGTTGTTGCAACCAGAGGTGGGCGGTAACTGGCTGGGAGCAGTTTCAGACCACGATACCTTTTACTTCTGCCTGAGTAATATTATTTTGAAGTGTCGCTACTCTACTCTTGTGCCATCTGGAGGTCAAGTAAACTTACAGTACAAAGCATATATTATCTACCTTCTGCAAGTATTGGTTTTAAAAGCTTTATCCTGGGAGCAGAAATCGATTTGGACACGTGTTTCTTCTGCCTGAATTCATTATTCTTGCATTGATGTTATTTTTCTTATTTAATTCTTGAAAATACTGAAATGTACACATGGCATTGTAGTTTTGTCTGTTTTATTAAATCATTTTCATAAATTAAAGCAGATGTTATGAGCCTTTCTCCAAAATACCTGTTTTACGTTATTTATTTTGGGATGACTACTTTTTACTTCTACTTGAGTAGAAATATACTAAAGTAATGCCACCTTTACCTGAGTGTAATTTCTGGCCACTCCACCCACCTCTGGTTAAAACTCAGAAAGTAAATACATTAAAATGTCCTCACTCTTCACATATGCTTTACTAAACCATGAACATGAAATAAACCAGTCTTAATTTTTTGTTTTTGTTTTTTCAAATGCATTTATTTCACAAGGTGGAAGGTTACAGTAAACATATCTATGGATTAAGAGACACATGTTTCTTCTACTTTAAGGAGCAGATGAAGGGAAAAGGTACACAAGTTAAATACAGGTACATTTTTGTTCTTGCTTTGTAGTAGTGAATCAACAAGTTTCTCTTTCTATCTGATTAGTCATTGTGTGTGTCCTTATAACCGCTCCTAATTCAGGGATTCAAACCCAGGTCCACCATATTAAAGGCGCAGACTTAGACTGCTACACCACAGAGGAACTAATTTCTCAGTACCAGGGGAAAGTACCTCAGTGATTTTTGTTTAAAAAATATTTATCAGTAAAAATGTCTTTTTATTCAATGGGAGTGGGGCTCTTTAAACCCTTTGCGTTGTATGAGGCAGGCCTCCAGTTCCATGTGCCGTAGCCAACTTTTTCAGATCCACCCATCCATCATCCATCTATTATCCATAACCTCTTATCCCCACAGGGTCCCAGGGGGCCGGTGCTGATCTACAGTGGCCATGGGGCAACAGGCATGGTGCAACCTGGACAGGTCACCGGTCCATCACAGCGCAACACAGACACACACAGGAAAAAACCACCATGCACACACTCACACCTAAGGGCAATTTAGAGAGACAAAAAGGTTTTTGGACTGTGGGAGGAAGCCGGAGTACCCGGAGAGAGGCCAGACATGCACCAGGAGAACTCGTAATGATGCAGCCCACTTTATTCAAATTCCACCACATGTTTTTTTCTTTTCTTTTTGCTCAAATCAAAAGACCATGATTGCCACTTCCAGGACTTCTTTTGAAACCAGACTCTGGTGAACTTTGAGATATGGTTGGCATCATTGTTGTCATCAAATGTGTGAATGTTTCAGCTTCCTGAGACAGCGCTCTCCTGCCAGGATTTCCTGATATTTGATTGAATCCAATTCTTCTCTCCACACGCTGCAGGTTTCCAGCATCAGAGGAAGGAAAGCAAACCACAGAGCATCACTCAGCCCCCACCGTGTCCTACTGCAGGCACATGCTTTATTAATGCTCCTTCAGTTATACAGCTGATCTACCAGGATGAAAATTCCAATTTTGCTTCATTGCTTATTTATATACTTATTTTGGACAATTCTCTTGACTTATTTGCATATTTATAGCGTGTAAGGAAACGTTACTGCCGTCAGTTTTTTTAGGTGACCTACCTAAAGCGCACCAGATGAGGCTCCTGATTGGTTGCAGCACGGACTGCATAAGGTTACATCTGATTTGCAAATGTGGCCTCTTGACAAGAATTCACTTCAGTATCTTGAATAATTTAAAAACTGCAGTTTTAATTGAAAATAGGATTTAGTTTAGATTTTATATTTAACATTTTTTTGGAATATTAGTTTTATTTGATAATTATAAATTGAATTACTGCGATAGACTGGGGACCTGTCCAGGGTGTACCCCGCCTCTCGCCCATTGACAGCTGGAGGTAGGCACCAGCACCCCTCACAACCCCAAAATAGGGAGAGACGTGTTAGAAGATGGATGGATGGATGTAAATTATTATTTTGGCCAATAAACCTAATTTGGAGTGAAGGTTGAATAATTTAGATCGTTAGAGTATAACAGTTGAGCTGCAACACAGAAAAATTGACTCCTTACCATCGTGTGGCACCACACACAGTGTTTCCCTGTTAAACCTTGGAGGCTCTTGATCTTCTTTTGGCATCTATCACACTTTCTTGAATCACAGTTCCCACTCACCCAGTCATGCACTGGAACCTGTAAAGTGGGAAGACACAAAAAAAATCACCATGTCCAATTTAAACTGTTTTACTGTGAAGATTACTGTGGAGAATCCACCTCACCCCCGTTTCTTTCTTTGACTTCACATACGTCCTGGCACAGGGAGCGGGGTTCTTGTTAGCACACCGCCCGTGAACCGTATATTTGCAGGCTGCACAACAGGACACAGAAGTGGAGGGAAAACAGCACGAGTTTTATATATATATATATATATATATATATATATATATATATATATATATATATATATATATATATATATATATATATACGTATATAAAGGAATAATAACATTCTCAAATTTGAAAAGACTATTTTAGATAAGTGCCACAGCATGTCGCCCTCCTCTGGTGAGGTCAGGTACTCACAGGTGCAGCACAGCCCTTGTTTCCTCAAACCCAGCAGCATGCTTTGACACACGTTGCAGTAAACAGGCTTGTTAAAGTTCTTCATCCTCCAAAGGTGCTGCCCGTCTTTTTGGGTCATCTGAGCAGAGAGGGAAGAACGTCGGAGGTTATGACTCTTGGTGTGAAAGGAATATAAAACTAAAGGTTTTAACACAAAAAAGTTGTTTTTTATAATGAGAGTTTAGTTCAGGATAAAAATACGTGGATTTTGATCTGTCTAGATTGGATTTGTCTCGCCTTGATATTACATTTATTTGCAATTTGTTGCCATATAAATAGAGAAATGTTCATTTGATTTCATACACCTTGTGATTTTTTTCACACTCATCACTTACGTTGTTTCAATGAAACGACTCTTGTGACACTATTCACAACAGCACACTGTACGTCTTTCAGATCAAACACTGACGCTAATTTTTTGTTTTTGCATACAAGACCGTACGACTGGATTCAGTCTGGCTAAAGAGCAATTAGCGCTTTAGTGCAGATTAGCCACTGAAGTGCTTGTTTTAATGACATAATGTATCCGCCAATCATCCGCAGCAGGAGGCGAAGTGGGCAGCACATGGCCGACTGTGAGGGGGCTGAATTTACGCACCCCAGGCTTCAAATGTCCGTGACTGGAAATAGCCAGAGGGGAAGTCCCTCGCATTGTTTTAGAGACCAAGCCAATGGGAAAAGTCTAGCTTGTGGTTTTACATTGGAGCAGTGTGCAACGCATTACACAGCACTCACAACAGGAATTAGAGCCATTAGTGTACTAAGACTAATATTTTTAGGTGTTTTGCTCCTTCTCACAGTAAAATACAGCACCTTGGCTGTAAAAGTTCAGAATTTACGCTGCTGCCTCGATGGTGCCGAGTAAGTGGAAAAACACCACGGCATTATGATGGTGCAGAGGCTTGCATGAGGGGGGGATGACATTACCGCACCCTGTAACACTGAGTCGGCATAAAGGCCCTTAGAGACGGGGAGGAGGAGGAGGAGGAGGAGGAGGAGGCAAAGGACAGAGGAGCCGCACTACAAGGCCGGGGCTTCAGAGCAGCGACAGTGAAACACCTGCTGTAAAAATCAATCATGTTCAAGCTCTGCTTTCAGAGCCCAAACCACATACAAAAAAAAAAAGAGGTTCGCTGCCATTAAAGCACCTTCAGGCCCAGCAAGACGAGCAGAGGAACGTTGTTCATGCCTCCTTCTACCCACTCGTCCAGAGACACCGTGCCGCTGGAGTCGGCATCAATCGCTGTCATCATGTCCTTCAGTACCTGACGAGAAAAGATTTAGTCGTTAGCATCTATTCTGCTCACACTGCCGTGGAAAACTATTTGCCCGCTTACAGGTTTTTGGCACGTTTTCTGACGTTTTAATGTTTCACCTAATCTGACACATTTAAACATCAGACACACATAACAAAAATAAAAACTAATTGCAATGTTTTCAAGTGATGATTTTATTTATTTAAGTGGGAAAAAAACATCCAAACCAACCTGACCCCTCATTAACTGTGATTATCTAAATTAATTTGGTCTAATATCAGTATTACTGGTTCAGATAGAGCCTGACTGACAACCTGAAGCAGGCAAGAGGTTGTAAGGAACATTCGTCACTCTGGAAAAGGTTACAAAGCCATTTGAGTCTCCAATGAGCAACGCTGAGTACAATTATTTAGAAACAGGAAAAAAACACGGAACACCAATGAAACCTTCCCAGGAGTGGCTGAGCCAGCAAAGTTATTAAAAAATAGCATTTTCAGCTCATCTAGGAGTTCAAAAAAGAACCTAGAACAACATCTAAAGCACAGCAGACCTCAGTTAAGGTCAATATTCATGATCTGACAATGAGAAACACACTGAGCCAAAAGGCATCCATGGGAAAAAACAAAAAGGTCCATCACATTTTCCTAAAATATCTTCACGATCCTGAAATTATTTGAGGAAATATTCATTGAACTAACGAGACAAATTTAAACTGTTTGGCAGACATGCCGTAAAACTAACAGCATTTAAAAAAAAAAAAAAAACTCATATAGTCAGACACGCTGTGATCCGGAGCCGCTTCAGGATCTTTAGGAACACGGCTCTCCACCAGAACCTCCTGCAGGAGAATCTCCGGCCGTGGGTTCTTTACCTTAAGCCCAAACACAACTGGGTTCTGCAGCAGGACAGTGATCCGAAGCGCACCTGGTAACCTACGTCTGCATGGCTCAAAAACCAACAAACTCAAGGCATTGGTGTGATCTAGTCAAAGTCCTGAGTTAAATGTGATCGAGATGCTCTGGTGTAACCTTGAAGAGCTCGTTGATTTCCCTGGATTAAAACAATTCACCAAAGAAGACCAGGCCAAGACGTCTCCTCAGCGACGTAAAAGACCCGGCTGTTGCTGCCGGTGGAGGAACAACAGTTATTACGGTTAAACCCAAAATTATTCATGCCCCCCTGGCAGATTTAGGGTTAAAGTTGTCTTTAAATTTTGGTTGCATGTTTCATGAGTACAGACCTAAATCTTGTGGAGAACCAGAGGAGGAACTGAAGATTAGGGTGATGGCAAGGAAGCCATCAAATCTCAAAGGTAAATCATCGAAAAATGAGAGGAAACACGCAAAAAGCTGGTCGGCCATAAGAAGAAGAGTTTGACTGTTATAATGCCAATTAAGATTTTTCCAATGATTATAGAGATTGTAAATAATTTCAGATGCCATTTTTAATAAAATAAAGATAAAAAAGACAATAATCTTTTTTTCCCAGCAGAAACCATTCTTTTGATTGAATACGTTTAATTTTACATTTAAATCTACCAGGAGTATGAATAATTCAGGGTTTGAGGGGGAATCCCTTTCTCACATAAATCCTGGTTGGTTCGGATAGCTTTTTTCCGCTAATAAATGAAATCACCATTTGAAAACTACTTTCTGTATTTGCTCACGTTATCTTTTCTGATGTTTGAATGTATTTAATGACCTGAAACATTCAGGAGTGGCAAACACAGAGGAAGTCTGTATAAGGGCAAATCTTTTTTTCACGTATGTCTTCTGTAACCAGCTTTGGTGAATTTTTTATGTAGGTCATCTTATCCTGGATGGCATATAATAAAGTAAAAACGCTGTAAACGTGTCCACCCTTAAATTAATGTTAGCGCTCAAAGCAACGTGTGTGCACGGCTACATTCATGAGCGGGACATTTATGTGTTGAAGCAAGGCATTCTGGGACTTACCGGTTTGAGCTCGGACACGTCCCAGTCGAGATATTCGGCTGCGTGCATCATTTGAGCAATGATCCGATCTACTTCCTGTTGAATAAAAGAAAGGTCTTGAGTACCAGAGACGATATTAAAGCATGCTTTAAACAATTTATCCAACAACTCACAGAGCTGTCGAGGACTCCGTTTCCATCTCTGTCATAAAGCCTGAAAGCGACTGAAGAGAGACAGAGAGAGGAAATGAAAGTGGAACTACCGGCCCGCCGGTTCTGATCAGAGAAGAAACTAACAACTTACACTCTAGTTTGTCCCTGGGTTGGCCGTCTTCCAGCAGGGAGAAGTAACACGACACATCCTTGAGGAAGACCTCCTCTACAGGGGAGATGGGAGGAAAGCGAGAGGGCTGTAAATACTCTGGTTACCATATCTGCACAAACAGTGCTGAACAGACATGCAGTGATAAATGACTCTGCGCCAAATAGGCCATAATGTAAATTGATAAGAGCCCGCTGTAAAGTGCAAGCAATGAGCTGCCTGAATGCACAGCGTAAAAACAGCCTCACTGGTGCCGCCTTCCTGGGCGGGTTCAGAGTTCTGGAAGGAGCGGAAAAGCCGCTGGCAGAGGTCTGGAGGGAAGTCCACTTCCAAGTAGGTCTTTAGGAACTGGCGAAAGCCTTCCTCGTTGATGCACTGTGGAGCACAATGAATGAGAGAGGTTCGTTCTTGTGTTTGGTGGTTTACAGACACGTAGAATAAAAAAAAAAAATAGACGCTCAACAGTTTTCATGTGTTCGGGTTGCTGACTTCCTTTTTTTTTTTTCAAACTCGACTCCTCTGAAAATAAGGGAAGAAGATCGTCGCGTTTTGCTACAATTTCTTGCTGCCACCAGAATAAAATAACCCTGAAAGGCACTGGATGGGTCTTTGTGGTTTGTCTGAAAGGGCTTTCAAAAGCCTAGGATAACAGTCATGCACGCTGCCTCGCAAAAGTATTCACACCCTTGTACGTTTCCACATGCTCTAACACTACAACTTCAGTGCACTTTATTGGGATAGACAAATAAACAGCATTGCATAATTGCTGAGTAGAAAGCTTCTTCTGACTGAACCATCCCAACACACGGACATCTAAATGACTCCCTTGCGGCCCCCGGCTGCAGGTTTAAGTAGGTTTTCATGCTGGAGGATGAACCTCTGCCCCAGCCGTAAGTCTTTTGCAGCTTCTGACAGATTTCCTTCTGGTTTTGTCCTGTAATTACTGCCATCCACCTTCCGTGTCCCTGCTGAGCAAAAGCATCCCCCAGCATCATGCTGCCACCACCGTATTTCACTGTGTGGGGGCGTTGTCTTCAGGCTGATGTGCATTGTTAGTTTTCCTGAGCTCCTGGGATTTGTATGTCGGCTAAAAGGATTAGTTTGTGTAGTTTTACCACATGAATGCTGACTTTCTTTTTGCCAGTCTTCCATAAAAGTCAGATTTGCAAAATAAAACGTAAACTCCCCCAAAAAGTTTGCATTGGTCTCTTTCTCCAATTACTGCTCTCCTTGCTTGCAGCAATGCACTGTTTTTTTTTTTTTCACCAATAAAATACCTTGAAGTTTGTGGTTGTAACACATAAAACCCTGAAAAGGATGAAGGGATGTGAATACTTTTGCACAGCACTGTATGTGTAGCACATTTTTCTTAAAAATAAATGCCTGGAGTAACTGAAATGTTTTTTATGCTACGGAGACATAAAGAAACAAAAAAACTAAAAGTAGCTCCAGATTCAAGATTCCAGTCCATCTGTTTGACCTGACAGATGGACCGGAATCACATGATATTATGCTGCAGGGCAAACAAGCTGTATTCCCTTGATGATGGTGAACCACAAATCCATTTCACGCTGAGATCTTTCCCTTTTTCCCAGCTGATACCCTGCAGGGATGCCCCAGTAAAATACTTAAAGCTCTGTCAAGGCAGTCAAGTCACAAGAAAATCCCCAAAGAAAATAAAAGAGAGGGAAAAAAAGAGTGCCTCTCCATCCAACATCTAATAAATCATATTATTATTGTTTGCCTTAACATATATTTATTGATTAGTTTTATTGTAAAACTCACATTTCCATCTAATTTTCATATAAACTAAATTGAATTCATCAGCAACGCCTCCGTTTGCTTTCTGCGCAGATTAGTTAAAGGTAAAAAAAAAAAAAAGCAAATAACCATCAAGGTGCTTAACTGGAAGGATCTTCTATCATTTATGTTTGTGCTTGCGCAGCACGAGCAAAACCAACTCCGAGCTTATAACAGGGCCTTGCTGCGTGGGCAAATCTAAGGAGGCAATTTACATTTGCAGCGTCGCTCAGTGGCAACAGCTTAACGTCATGATCGATAGGTTGAAATTCTAATTAAGCAGCCCGGGATTATTAATAACTGACGAGACACATGAATCATGGTGCCGCTTCGCACCAAACAGCTGTGCTCGGTGCGATCATTTTGTTCCTCGTGCAGCTATAACATCACCGTGGGGGGGGCGACTCGTCTGAGTGCAGCGGGACATGCAGTCCCCTCACCTCTCCATGTCTGTGCTGGGCCAGCCGGCCGTCTTTATCGAATTCCCTCAGCACGTCTTTCACCTTCAAGCTGCAGTCTGCAAGCACAAGCACAGAGGTCACCCAGGGCTGCATGTGCTCTTCTGTAATTACTCATGAAAGCTTCATTCCTCCGAGGCCGTTTATTTAAATAATACATTAAAAAATATATTTAAGTAGAGCACAAGTACGTGTTTTAATGACTAAGTTGCAAAAAAAAAAAAAAAAAAAAAGCGGTAGACTGCTGCTGCCTCCAGATATGAGAAATCATGAGCGAGGGTAAATGAGCGTGTGTGGGTGGAAGTGTGTGTGGGGAGGGATGTTAAGCGCTGCAGAAGCCGCCTGCTTGTCTGTCTGTCTGTACTCACATTCAATATACTGCTGAAGCTGGATAAAGTCGACAGGGTTCAGCTCCTTCACCTCTGGGTTTGTGGGGGTGGACATGATGCCTGCTTCTGCACTAACCGCCTGCCTGTGAACACACAGGCGAGAGAAACGGTGAGACGTAGACGGAGAGAAAAGAGAAGGTGGGTGAACAGCAGACGGCGTCTTTGTGAAACATAAAAGCATGGCTGCAAGCGAGAGATAGCATCTTCCTCGTCTCACAGTGTAGAAATCCACAACGGTAGCCCAACAGAGAAGAATCTTACCTCCAACCTTTGCGAGAAGAAACAGAAGTGTGCACACACAGAAATATCCGTTATAATAAGTTAATATTGCAGTAAAATCAACACAAAGTACTGAACTAAGATCAAACTGGACGGTTTTCAAAGGTTTTCTGATTCAGCCCCCTCTACTCTGACACCCCTAAATAAAGTCTAGGGCAACTAAATGTCTCACAAAGTCGTCCTATAAGTAAACAATGTCCAGCTATGGGCCGTTTGATCTCATTATAAACCCAGCCGTCCTCTGAAGGCCTCAGAGGTTTGCCAGAGAACCTTAGTGACCAAACCCGGCATCACGAAGGCCAGGGACCGCAGCCGGCAGGTCAGGGAGAAACCCGTGGAGAAGCTTATCACTGGGTTCGGTTATAAAACAATACACCAAGCTCTGAACCTCTCACCGGGCTCTGCTCAATCCGTCATCCACGAATGGAGTGAGCCTGTCGCGATTTTCAAGCCCCCAAAGTCCTGACCGAGCGTCTAAACTAACAGGGTGGGCAGGGAGAGGATTAATCAGAGAAGCAGGCAAGAAGCCCGTGTTCATTCTGAAGGAGCTGCAGAGAGCCACAGCTCGGGTGCAAGAATCTGCTGACAGGGACGACTAGTTAGCAATTCCATCCACAAATCTGGCCTTTGTGAAAAACTGGCAAGGGGAAAGAAAAAAAAAAAAAGCTTTTGCTGAAAGAAAGCCAATAGAGGTCCCATTTGCAGCTTGTCACAAGAGGTGTGGGGGACACGGCGTTTGTGAGGAAAAAGGTTCTCTGGTCAGAGTACAACAAAGTAAAGCTTTTAGGTTTACATGCAAATCGCTAAGTGTGGCGGAGAATTAACACTGCACATCACCCTGAACATGCCCTCGCCACCGCAAAATGTGGTGGTGGGAGCATCATCCGGTGAGGATTCTTCATTCCTCAGCAGGGACCGGGAACCTGGTCAGAGTTGATGGGCGAAATACAGGGCCCTCCTGGAGGGGAAACCTGTTAAAAGCTGCAGAAAGCTGAGACCGCGATGACTTTTCTCCCTCACCAGGAGGGCAGTGGTCCCGGGCATAGGTTCAGTGCGAAGCAGAGCAATTAAATCAGCTCATAGTCACGTGTTAGAACGGCCCAGTCAAAGTCCAGACCTAAATGTAATTGAGACTCTGTGGCAAGACTTGGGAAGGTGCGTTCACAGATGCTCTCTCCATCCAATCTGACTGAGCTTGAGCAATTTTGCTAAGAAGATTGCCCAAAAGCTTCAGCTGATGCCGTTAAGAGACATTCACCAATACATCTGCAGCTGTAACTGAAGTAAAAGGTGGTTTCACAGAGGGTTGACTCAGAGGGGCTGAATACATACCCAAACTATAATATTCAAATGTCCTGGTTTAGAAAAAAAAAAACATTTGTCTTCCCACTTCATGATTTAGCAGTAATTTGACTTGGTCCAGCACACAAAGCTCCCATCAAATACTCTGAAGGTTACGGCTACAGAGTAGCTTTCCTCATATGTCGGAGCCTCCCAACAAAAATCAGAAAGACATGCGCTGTGCTGCCGACAAAACGTCTCCGTCAGACCCACCGGAACATGCAGCTAGCCAGTCAAAACCGGGTCAGGCAGAAACTGTTTCAGCCGAACAGCACCCATGATACATTGGCTCTGGGGACTCTGCACCCAAAAATCTGCTTCACACACTCTCTCTCTCTCTGGCCTATATCAGCGTCCAAAAAAAAAAAAAAAAAAAAAGAGTCAAACATCGGGTGCAGTTGGTTTAGTAAATGTCAAGCAGCGGTGTGGTCTGCAAGAATTAGCAGCTTAACAACAACGTATTAGTCGCAAGGCTACCACAGCCATTCTGGGCTGCAGAGGGACCTCCCCTCGTATTTGGAAAGGAAGAAACTTAAATGTCACACGAAGCTGAGAGTGAGCAACACCTTTGAAAATGACACAGCGCAGGAACTCATGAGTGCTGCATGAGCTGACCTCGAGGGCAGCTTTCAAGCACGAGGTGAGCATTGTTACGAAAGCTTCCTCCGCTATTGGGTGTGCCTTTAAACCCTAATGGAAGGAAAGTCTATTATGGCAGAGGAAAGGCAGGAAAATATACACCTCATTAATGATTAAAGGGGAAATGAATTAATGGACAGGTAACAACATCCTGTTTCATGTTGTTGTCATAGAGGAAAGACAAAAACAAACACAGAACTGATGAGGTACATAATGGAGTTAAGATACAATTGTGTTACCGAAGGAATGTGATCTTTTCCATCACTTCTGGCATAATGTGCTCCATAAGCGATAACATGTGCTCTTAGGAAATGAATGAGCTAATATTAGTTTAAAATATGCACCAGGAGGAAATGGAATCATTTAAGATAAATAAAGAAAACATCTAGTTAATGTAAAATCAAATACGCTCTCACATGTGCTCATCAGCTAAAATAGATTTGTTTTTTTTACCTTTCTGCTCTGTACTCCTAAGCTGTAAGTTTAATTGTGCGATGATAAAAAGAAAAGCTGCATGAGAATCTGCCTGTATTACACTAAAACAAAAAAGAAAGTATTAAACGACAAAATTTTAAATGAATCAAAACTTCAGCTGCACCAGAAATGGGAAATAAAAGGGAATTCTAGCAGCAAAACCGAAAACAGTGTCTTTAGACATACTAGGCAATGAAGTTTAAATTATACCAGATAATACTGATAATACTAATCAATGTCTGCAGAGTGAAAGGCATCAGAAGCTTGGGAGAGTAAAAAAAACTCAACTGTGAAGAGTTTAAAGCCATAAACAGCCTTCTGTTTACCTAAAGGCTAACGTTCAGTATCGTCTCAACTAAATTTACAGAAAAACAACGAGACTTTCACAGAAGATAACGTGACAAAACCCTTTATACTAAAAACCAGCCCAGATGAAAACAAGCTTCTGTATAGATCTATTACCTCTCCCTATACCAATACAGTCAACCTCAGGGACAGAAAATAAAAGCAAAGTGCGTGATGTTTTTCAGTGCAGGCTGATGAAAAGAGGATCACTCTAAAGCTTTCATTCACACTTTTGTCCCTAGGTTTTATCACACATTCAGCTGCAGCTGGGGCTCGAATCAGTGACGGGTGCCTGCACTGAGCGGACAATCGGACGACTCAAAGCACAAAGAATGCACTGAGAAAGCAACAAAATAACACGGGGTACCATGCCCTCCCTACATGTGATTGGGATCCATTTACTCTCACTGGACTCTGAAAGGTTCACGCCGTCCTCGCTTAATTCCCTCCAAAGGTCAGCGGCGACGTTGCCTAGCAGTTCTGTTTATGCGGCCCGGTGAGGCGGGCCGGGCCCTGCGTGGACAGCAGAGGGACACCTGAAGGAATCGTTAAAAAATCGAACCGGCTATGATCCGCCGCTTATTCCCGAAAATGTGCTCCGGGCTCATAAATGAACTAAAAATAGACCTCTGGGTTGATTGTGTATCTTTTTTTTTTAGAAACGTCTGAATGATCCTCGTTTCCTGTTTTTGACGAGAGCAACACTGTATCGACTGAAATCACTGAACGAAAAAATAAACTTCTTTTTTTTTTATTTGGTCAATGTTTAACAATAAGTCAGACTAAACTTCTCCCGTTTTAGGTCCATTAGGCTAATCTAAATTATTTCTATTTGCTTAATGCCAGAGTAAGAGAAAGTCTAACTCATATTCTCACACCTAAGGCAGGTTTGAAGAGACCAGTTTAGGGTTTTGGACTGTGGGAGGAAGCTGGAGTACCTGAAGAGAGCCCACACAGGCGCAGGGAGAACATGCAAACACCATGCAGGCTGGGATTCAAACCCAAAACCTTCTTGCTGCAAGGCAACGGTGCTATCAACTGTGCCCATCTTTTAAACTGTATTGGTCAAATGTTTTGGGCATTTTTTCATGAATTTGGGCTTATTCCTCCTCTCACTTGGTGTAACCAAGTCTGGTTTGAAGGCCGCCTCTCTCTTTCTCTCTCTCACACACACACACACACATCCTTGTTTAATGTGCATAGTGAGGACCGTTCCTTGTCTTCCATTCATCTTCAAGCCTTTCTATGCCCTAACCCTAACCTTTGGGGGTTTATACCTAACCCTAACCTAAACCTAACTAACACCTTAGTCCTAAACCTAACACCTAGCCCAGAAAAAGAAAGTGAGGACCTTTTTTTTGTCCTCACTGTACTAGTAAAATGAGCAAAAAACTGTTCACGCTTAGCTGCAAGTACAACAACAAGACACACACACGCGCCTTTTCAGGGACACCCATTTACCCCCAAGCCTTAACTTAACTGGCTGACATTTTGAGGTTGCTTCAGCATGTATGTTCTGTCCTCACGATGCACTTATTTGACAGAGTGCACCAGTCCCTCCTGCAGCAGAGAAAAGCAAAACAAAAAAACCACAACAAGTTGCTGCCACCCCCATACTACTCAGCTGGGAGGATGTCCTCGGGTTTGCAAGCTTCCCTCTTCCTCCTCTAACTGCAGCAATGGTCAAGTTTGTGATTTTACAACCTAGTTTTCACTAGACCACACAAGTTTGCTCCAATTTTTGTCCTTCGGTGAGTTTCTAAGCTCTAATCTTTCTTTTTCTGTTGCTGCTGGAGTGATGCCTTTTTGCTTTCTGAGCGATATTTCAGCCCATATCTTTTTCACAGAGTTGTTGGTTTTTGCTCCAGGGCTGACACGCACACGTTTGGCATCAAAACGCATTAATACCCGGTGTTTCCACTGGCACAAATCTGTTTAAAGAAATTAAAGCAACACCTTCAGGCATCTGCAAATTATTCCCCCAAGAGGAACCGAACTTATGGAGGCCCACACTTCTCTGTATGATATCTTGCCAATTCTCCCCCCCTCCACTCCCATTTTCCATGATGTCATCCAGAGAAGTTGCGTGTTTGAGGTGTTGCCTTCAAAAACACCCACAGGTGTGCATTTAAATAACTCCAACATTGAAAATGACCCAAAACATCATCGTCCTGACTTTCCTCAATTGTTTAACGGCGAAGTAATTTGAGCTTATGTAAACTTTTGATTCTAGAGAAAAAAAAAGTTAACATATATAGATCATTTTGGTCATCCTAAGTGACCTGAAACTGGGAAAAGTCAGTCTGATCTAATAGATAGTGAGGAAAAAGAAGGTTATGTGTCGATTTATACAGTGTCTGTAAATATCTGGTTTCACCTGTATTCTGTCTCCTTACCAACCGAGCATCATCATCATTTTTGTCTACTTTAACGCAATCTTGATCCTATCTGAGTAATCTGATTCCTGGCTTCCTGATTAGATAATGATTTGCATGCTTGATGCTGGGGGGAATCAGGACCAGTCGGAACATGGAGAACAGGAAGAAGCGTCCCTTGTGCTACTTAGTGGAGAAATGAATAGCATAATATATTCAGAGCTGGCTGTCTGCAGCAAACAAACACGGGAGAGGCATCTAAAACAACAACAGCATCAACTAAATGACAGAGCTCAACATTTCAGGAAGTTTCGGGAACGCCAGCGTGTTAAAAAAAGACTAAATACGGACCGTTTGGCCGACTCTGGTCTCAGGAAGGTCCCAGTGTAGGACTCAAGAGTTAGATGGCAGATGCTTTATGAGGAAACTGTTTATGTTCCTTTATAGAAACATTTATGTGGAAAAAGTTTCTCGCGTGCAGACGTCAAAGATCTCGGTGCTGGCAACGAGCGTAGCCACTTAACTGTCGGGTAGTTTGTTTCTCACCGCTGACAGACGAGCCGAAATGTGATTTTGTTTAAACAAATTGTTGTTGCACGTAATCGGCCCGGAATACACGAGCAGGGCGCACACTCACGGGCGGTTTCCTTAAATAGGAGTAACATGTAAATGCAACAGCGGTAAGAAAGCAACAGCTCAAGAAAGCGATTCATCGCTGTGAGAATCCTGACCTGCATCTGCGCCGATTAGCTGGAAAACCCCGAGGCACAATCCCTCGGAAAAGTTACGCAACCCAATAATTAATCTTCATTTCTGGTCGTTAAATCATCAACAACAACAACAGCGTGAAAAGAAAAAGCAGTTTCTTTCACTCGGGGATGACCTTTTTTCCAGTGGGGGGTGGGGGGGTGGGGGTGAATGTTTGTGCAAGCTCTCAGAACACCCACGGCTTGTGTCAAGGAAATCTGCTGTTTTGCAACTCTTGCAAAGTGTAAGTCACCGACTTTGTCATCCTGTGGTTGGAAAAGACTGTTTTGGGTTTTCTGAAAAAAGAAAAAAAAAAAAAAGAAGGCAGTCTACAAATAGTGTTGGGCTTTTGTCCTGAAACTGCCACACTTCTCTTCAGCGAAGTGTGTGCAGATTGCATCAGATTAATAGAGGGGAAGGACCGACGTGCACGGTTGCTATGGAAAGTGTTTCCCTCCATCAGCTGCTCTCTGTCAAAGCACCGCCACGGGTGACTAACAGGTAGGAGGATCCACGGGCTGGAGGGGAGGGGGGGGGGGGACCCGTGGTCAGCTTTGAGTCTTCCCTCTCCAACTACCGATCCTCCCATGCCAGAACCCTTCAAAAATAGCGGCCCCGTTCTAAACGGCCTTCAACGTGCAGATGAGATGGTGAGTCACTGCGCCGACATGGGAATACTCCGTTACTATAAATGGTCTGTTAGCTCAGGGGGTCGCTTTGCAGGTTAAACTACAATCTACCAACCCTGAAGAGGAAAAACATACACTTCTGTACCTTCGTACAAGCTACTCCTTCAAGCTCTGGGGAACATCTTCAGCTGCTTTATTTACAGCAGTACTGCCAAATGTAAGGTCGGCCCTATTTGTATAGTTGATTCAATTGGCTTAACCTTAAACAACGCCCGGATGAGCGTTTTTTTAATTTACAAAAAGGAGTACAATTAATTTAGAAATAAACATGGGTCAATTACCAATATTAAGGAATGCAGAGGTTTTATCAGCCAAATTAATCTTGTTGTTTGGCCCGTTCCACATCCACAATAATGGTGATGAAAGAGCTTCACAAATATCAATATGTAACCAAAGATATACAGAGGTATAAAAGGAAACATAAAAAGCAGGTTAAAAACAAGATAAAACCAGAAGTTTTGAAGTTTGAACCACTGTAAAACAATCCTACTGACGTTTTACTGATAAAGTAACCTTGAACACTTAGTAGTGTCACCACAGTTTTAAGTGTTAAAAGCCCGTCTGGATGGAAAAAAACCTTGAGCTTTGATTTAAAAAGTCTGGGTTCAACGATAGTCGAGATGTGGCCACAAAAAAAAGCTCGGTCACCCCAACATTTCTACTTCTACCAAGCTTTAAAAACAAATAAAAGCTTAAAATCGTCTCTTTTTTAAAGAGACGGTTTCAAAACTAACAATTTCCCACTATACCAGTCCTACAGTTAAAGGGGACATATGAAAATCTACCTTTTTAGCCCTTAAATACATTTTGCTGTGCACTTGTAGTCTCTAGGAGTACAGAAAATGTGAATTTAGTCTCTCCTGGTGCTGTGTAGATATCTTTACTTTCTGTTTGGGTCATATTTTTCAAGCTGTTCAGTTTTCTCTATTATGTTTTTTGAAGAATAACATTGCCGTATTTGCTGCGGGACTGCTAAACAAGGTCATGGACTTCCAGCTAACCAATTTCGCAAATCCGCCATTGATTTATTTTTATTTTTTTGTGATTTTGTAGTCCAAGCTGAAGGAACCCGGAGCTACAAGTAGATAAATGAAAATGTTCGGTTGCTGGTGGTTTTAACCCACCTAATTCATTACAACATCCCCTCAGCAAACTACAAAAATGGCCAAACGGGGTGGAGTGGAACGCTCTGCAACCTGGAGGGGGCGTGGTATGAAGCGCCTCATTTGCATTTAAAGAGACAGCACAAGAACCAGTTACTCTCAGGCCCCGTCCAGACGAACCTAGGTTTGGGTGTAAACCACAAGCCTCTTTGTCGGTTGGATTGTCCCGTGACAACGGAGCGGCCGCGAAACCAACTACATCTGATACCAGCTCCACCAGAGTGGATAGGTTTGAAGACGCCGTCCGTGGCGCCTCCGTCGTGAGTCGTGACACCCCTTTACGCACAACTGGCTAGATACTGGCGCGTTTGCACATGCGAGCGCTTCCCCTTTAACACGCATGCGCCGCCTTGCCAAAAACAACAACGTGCATTCAACCTTCTGTTTTTTGCTTTCCCGGTCTTGTATTTAAGTGTCACTCAGAGGAGACGTTCCACCTCGTCATCGGTCCGAATAAAAGCGCACCTCAGAACAGGGGTAAAAGAGGGACTGTGGAACAACAATAATGAGGAATTCAGATCAAAGCATTGCAGTTCCACTTTATATAGACCACAACTGAATGATTTAAATATGACAAGGAGGGCTTTAATAAGCACGATATGTCCCCTTTAAAACTGCTTTTTAATGAGATGCCAGAAATTAAAGGAGTCATGGGAGGTTTTTTTTCCATCTTATTGGAGCACATGGCAACCCAAACTCATCCCTCCCCCACATGTTGCTGCTCACTGATGGCCACATGGCTCAAATAAGCTTAGCCATTTGGAAACATTTCCTGTTGCAAAAGAAAAGAAAGATAGGTGGTCGTTATGTGGACACTACAAAAATGCAACTTCTCAATTTTATTAAGCTAACGCTGTTATAAAACTATGGTTGACAAACTACGGGCAGTAGATAACTCGTCTAATTAACCAGCTAGTGCCAGCTTGTTATACTTGTGCTATCGTATAAAGGGCAAACTGCCAAAATTTAGATTATTCTGCACAATAACCCGCATAGCTTGCCAAAACCATGAAATCGTGAAATCCTGGCATTTTGCTCAAGGGTTTCATACCATGAGAGTCTCATAACAGTTGTTTTGTAATAATCAAAATAGTTACATTAAAATATTTCAATACCGTGTATTCAAAGCTGAGTATAATCTACTGAACAAGGCATCCCCTTGTGTGGTGCTGCATGGTGTTATCTGAGGAATTCAATGTTATGAAAACTACCAGCTCAGCCTAGGAGAAACACCAGATAAAGTGGAACATCACAGAAATAGATTCTAAAAGAAACCAAAAACAGACAAAAAAACGACGTTCACAGCCGTATGAATCACAGATTTCTTGGAAAATGTAGGCGAGGCTTTGTTCGCTCCCCAGCTTCAAAGTGAGGACTGCCCATCACTCCGATTTCAGACTTGAATGTGACTTATATAATAGCTTTTTTTTTTTTTGGTGGAGGCAGCCTTGCAGAACGGCAAGCTGCTCTCAGATATAGAGAAAATTAAAAAAAGAAAAAAAAAAACCTGCCCAGACTTGAGAGGTAAAATGCTGTCATACAACTATACAGCTTCTTTTTTTTCTTTTTCTTTTCATTTTTTTGGAAGGGTGTAGGGGGTGGGGCTTAACCAGTTCGTTTAAAAATCCACTAGCTGAAAGTGAAACATTAAATGTATTTTTTACTATATCTATCTATCTATCTATCTATCTATCTATCTATCTATCTATCTATCTATCTATCTATCTATCTATCTATCTATCTATCTATCTATCTATCTATCTATCTAATATGGTCTTTTGGGGGGAGTTTGAGTACATTTTCTTCAGTCACAAAACAGAAATTTCCATAACAAATACACAAAAACAATGAAAAAAGCTGACCTAAAAGCTTCTATGCTGAACTCTAAAACTTGCAGTACTTAACAAGATATAAGTATGAAATGTACTTATTACATTATTACATACCAGGCATTGGAAAAAGGCTTCTAAATGTAGACAACAAACTGTTTCAAAATAGACTGGTGCCTCTCACTGGGCGAGAGGTCGGGTACACCCTGGACAGGTCGCCAGTCCGTCACAGGGCACCACAGAGGCACACAGGACAAACAACCCTGCACATTCACACCTATTTATAGAGACCAATTAACCTAACGGTCATGCTTTTGGACTGTGGGAGGAAGCCGGAGTACCCGGAGAGTATCCGTGCATGCACAGGGAGAACAAGCAAGCTCCATGCAGAAACACCCCAGGTTGAGATTTGAACCCAGGACCTTCTTCCTGCACGACAACAGTGCTACCAACTAGTTCGGGTCGATAACTTTACAATTTTAACAAACTTGAGTATTGTTCTTATTTATTAAAATCTAACCATATCAAAACACCTTACCCGACATGAGTCTATGAGCTTAACATAAAGTGCAATGTCTTCAAAATATGCATGAATTAAAAAAAGGAGAAGTAATACATGGTGTTCCCTCTCCCAAAAAATGTAAATAAATATAAACATGGCCCGGCGGCTGCTGCCCTGTAAGCCCGTTATAAAGTCTGGCCCGTCTTGTGGATGCCACATTTGGTATTAATTAACTCCAGCAGCATGGTGATATAATAAAGGAAGTGATGGATAAAGACAAGACAGATCTGTTATTTTTAGAGAAGTGAAATAATTAGACTTAGCAACCACTGATGTAATTTCTCAGATCACAGTGTGGGTCACCTCGCATCTCTAAATGTTTCCACAGGAACAGGACACAGAATTACAAAGGTTTCAAGCCTCAAATGTAGTAATAAAAAAGAAACAGGAAGGCTGAGGTGTCCACAGACGTAAATATCAACACGCATAATGCGCTCTAATAAAGAAAATCAATTAGACTCCCTGTCTTTATTATTGCGCTGCTGACAACATGACAAAAAAAAACTTATTGATGTCGGTAATAACGGACGGACGGACGGAAATAAAAAAAAACGGATTAAATGTCTTTCCTTCCCAGGTAATGCAAGAAGTGAAAGTTACACTCACTATTACAGTCAAAGGGGA
The DNA here is from genome assembly GCA_037039145.1 of Fundulus diaphanus. Taxonomy (NCBI): domain Eukaryota; kingdom Metazoa; phylum Chordata; class Actinopteri; order Cyprinodontiformes; family Fundulidae; genus Fundulus; species Fundulus diaphanus. The sequence goes on from CM073129.1 coordinate 45,702,556, forward strand.
GCTCTGAGTAACAATGACCTCACAGAAGTGGCACCGACCAACGCCTAATTCTCGCCATAAAGGATTTATTATTATCATTATTATCATTATTATTATTATTTGCCATCCCAGTTCTGACAAATATAGCGCACCCCCTCCCTGGGGACATTTAATGTTTGTTTTGCTTGAGGTTGCAGCGCCAGTACAGCACATTATCCCTGCAACACTCACACACAAACATTCAGGGATGGGGGGGGGGGGGGGGGGGGATCCTATCACACGGGGGAAACATAGACCTGTTTGCTCACCGGGCCCATGGCAGTGACGGGCATATATTGGCTCGTAAATCATCCGGACAGTTCACACAGAGCAACACCATACAGTTTGAGTCCCGGGGAAATCCGACATGTCAGCGCACACGAGCAGAGGACGCCGAAATGTGCCCGGAGTGGATGTGAAGAGAAGCCTGCAAAAGGGAACTGAAATAATGGCTGTTTTGGCTCATTTAACGTTGCACGGCAGCGCAGTGCGTTCATTTGCAGCACCCACATGATTATGTGCAGACCGATAACGCAGAGCCCCCCCCCCCCTCACTCAGTCCCGGCCGCCCTTTATTTCGGCTAAAATAATCCTTCTGTGTGTGAGAGAGAGAGAAACAGAGAGGCTTGGTGTTCATCTGGCACTAAAAAATAAAAAAAACAACGCGCAGCCAAACTTCAATCAGCATGAGTCCGGACGCGTACAGTCGGCGGCGGGTCGCTTTATTATTATTCTTATTTTTGGGTTTGTTTTTACCTTCCTGTCGACGCTCCGTCGCGGCGCAGCCGGGCACAAATCCTTTTCTTTTTTTTTTTGGCTTTTAATTGCTTTCCTCTCCAGCCGAGGAGGAGCAGGCGGAGAGCGGCCAACTTCAAGCCGAGGCGGTGGAGTCGGTGGGAGTGAAAGCGGTGAACTAGTGCAGGGCAGAGAGTGAGTGAGAACATCCCTCCATAAGCGCCGCCTCAGCTGCTCCCTGCGTGCACACCCCTCCTCACAAAACCAACACACTCACACAGGCGCAGAGGAGCCGTCAAGTGATTCTCGTCAAAACGATTCTTGCCATTAGGATCACTTAAAAGGAAATCAATGCGGGATACACTTAATGCTTTTAGTAAACAAATGGCCGCGGAAAGCGCAGTGCGCGCTGATCCGGGAGCTGCCTGGGAGGAGGCTGAGCTTTGGCCTTGGACTCTCCAGCAGCGCAAAGTCCACCAAGGCTTGGCTGCAGGAGCCCTGTTGAAAATCTCAGGTGGGATTTGTAGCAAAAAATAATAATAATAATCTTATTAAACTATAAAACCCGGAGCCCCTCCTTCCACGAGAATCAGGCACAGATTCTCCAGAACTATCTGCTGTCTATGAATGTCTGCAGCAGGTCCCAACAGGAACAGGGGACTCGTCTCTCTTTTGCTTGTCACGAAGGGGTTGATTACTTTTCAGTGACTGAAAGTCGTGTTTTTGGAATCAATTTGGAGAAACCACTAGTGATACAGTATTAGTTGTGTGGCGCTATTTAAATTGTTCCTCGTTTGATTCGTTGCAGTCAGCTGCCGGTGTAATGTGTTTCTTGCTGGGAAAACCCTCGTTTGCTGTTGGGGGTGAATTATTTAAGCTGAGGTGCAACTGTATTTATGGCATTTTTGCACATGGCGTTAATCTGTGGATGAACAGTGACGCGGTTGGTAGCATTGTTGCCTTGTCGAGCGAAGCTCCTGGGTTCAAATCCATGCAAACTCTGTCTGTGTGGAGTTTGCATGTTTTCCCTGTGCATGAAGGGGTTCTCCCACATACTGTTAGGTCTCTCCGAACCACCTTAGGTTGTCTGTGATTGGACTGATAACCTGCCCAGGGTAGACCCCACATCTCGCCCAATGGCTGCTAGAGATAGCCACCAAGTTTTCTATGGCCCTGCACAAATAACAATTGAGACAAAGAAGACAAGGAAGAGATGTAGTCCATTCTGCTTCCTGGCCACCGCCATCACCCAGGAGCTCAAGTGGGAGCAGAACCTGACCAGGCAGGGTTTAACAAAGGATTTAGATATGATGGTGGATATCTACACTGCTGTCATTGAGTCCAACCTGACATCATCTGTCACAGTCTGCTTCGCTGCAGCCAGGGACAAGGCCAGGCTTGGCTGCAACCTCCCACCTCTCCAGGAACTGTAGGCCTACATCTCCAGAACCCAAACACCTGCAGCTTTGCTTAAAACTGACCCCTCTCACCCTGGAGACATACTCCCCTCCAGTCCATCAGTACCAGCAGTTTCTTCCACTGTGCAGTCAGTCTGCTGAGCTGTGCCCCCCACTACCACATAACCTATTTGTCTGCATATGTAAACCATCCATTTTCTATCCCTGCTTATACATGCAGGGTCGTGCGGTGGTGGCGGTCATTGGGCAAAGGGGTGGAGTATACCCTGGACAGGTGGGCAGTCAATCATAGGGCACACTCACAGCAACGGGCAACTTGGAGAGAACAGTCGTGTTATTGGATCGTGGGAGGAAGCCGGAGTACCCGGTGAGTACCCACACATGCAGAACATGCAAACTCCATGCAGGAAGACTGCAGGCCTGACCCAGGGTTCAAACCCAGGACCTTCTTGGTCCTGGTCCACTGCGACCACCTGCACCTCTGTGTGGCCCGCATATGTAAACCCTCTCTCTGTCTCTCGCTCTATATAAATAAAGTGATGGATAAATTAAATAATCCTGTGAAATGTATGTTTTATGCGTTCCGTGCACCTTCGAGTTCTGCCCTTTGAACTTCGTTGTGTTAGTGCAACGACAGTAAAAAGACGTTCGCTCGTTCGTTTGTGGTGCCTGGTTTCTGACTATGAACGAATGACGTTGGTGGAGAATAACTGAGCCACGGTATCTGGTGAAGCAGATGATTTCATGCCAGCCAGCACAACAATGAGGGATTAGGCTCCACAATGAGGACGAGGATGACAGGCAGGGAGTCATGTGGGCGTCCGGGATAGACGGCGAGGAGGAGGAGGATGAGATGGGTTAGACCTCTCTGTCTGAGTCCAGTGGTTTGACTCTCTTTAGTTTCATAAGCCAAAGCGGCGCCACTTAACTTCCCACCGCCCTCACCTCCTTAACGCCCTCACAGTCTACTGACTCAAAGCTGTTTTTATCTGATGCCCTCCCAAGGAACTGCGGTCCTCCGAGGACATGCCGTGGTGAAAGCTGGCATTACACCAAGAGTTCATTTTAAAACCGTCTTGATCACAACGAAAACCATGAGGTTCAAAGTTTTATTACTTGTCTGTACAACACCTTACATTTACAGACCAAATAAAAAAACATTAACAAGGAAGAAAGAAAAGGGCAGTCTGCCAGTAAGAGCTTTTATATCATCTGAAGTTTTGCTCCTCTTACCACAGCAGCAAGTGACTCAAGGTAAAGAGTTTGTTTTTCTCCTTTCAAAAGCATCAAGTGTGACTTCACAAATATTCATACAATCTCCAAACTTGTGTTTCGCCGTGCTCCGTCGCTGAAAGGTGTCCGGCGGCCGTAAAAAAACCTCAAATTTCTACAATTCAGTCAGAAAATAAATCGCCTAAAGCATCAAGTGAACTATTTTAATTCAAAAAAAAAAAAAAAAAAAAAAATCATAGATAGCACTGAGTGACGTTTCAGACGTTAAACTGCAAATCAAACAACTCAACTGGACCCGACGTACAAGAACAACAGAGGCAACGAAGAAAACGAGCATTTTTTTTTTTAACGTCCACCAACAAACTTCAAATTCACCAAAAGGCAGTTTCCCATACAATAAATGGTAACATCTTCAATCATGTTTGCAAAAAAAAAAAAAAACACACAAAAAAAAAACAAGGCAACACAATAAATAAAACAAATGGCACAGAAGGTCTGAACAATCTAAAGCGGAAAGCACGACGTCTTGTGAAATGTTCACAGGAAACTAAACGATAAAGCAAGCGCACAGAAATCTCTGGAGGCGACTTCCCTCCAGACGGTAACGCGGGCTCAAACAGAACCGAGATCAACAAAATCACAATCTAATTACAGTGGTGAGTATTACAGTTAGAATTCAATATAGTTATTTGTATTTACAAGCATTTGTACAAGCGAGGGCATTAAATGGTGGCGTAAGCTTATTACTATATTAGTTGCAGAACAATCAGATGACATAATGCACTAAATATAAACCTTGTAAACATATTTCACCTTAGATAACAGATTATGTTTATATTTGCCAGGTTCATAAAAGTCTTTGTCCTTACTTTAAGGCATAAGTTTCAAGCTTAGGAGTGAGCCTAAGATTTTGTTTTAAATAAGCCAGATTTTTGTTGCTTTCGCTTTGAAGAGGATTTGAAAAAAACAAACCCTCTTCCACTCCACCGAGTGAAGGCCAAACATCCCCACTTGTCTCTGGACGGACGGCCGCGGCGGGGTTATAAGATCTCCTCCACGCCGTGAGCAAAGATCATAACCAGGCCGGGCTCCAGGATCATATCCTCCCCCATATGCTGATTCTCGCAGGCCATCACCACCACCGCCTGCTTGCCAGGAATGCGCTTGGCAACGTAGTTCTCGTAGTAGCGCCTGTTCATCTGCCGCGTCTCCAGAGTGGCGAGTCCCTGCGGCCAGTTCCGCTCGTGGGCGTTCTCGATGAGGTCGTTCACGATCGACAGGGGGCAGCCGCTGTCGATGAGGGAGCGCTTGATGACGGCCTGGAGCACGGCGTCCGGCGTGGAGATCATGCCCCCCCAGCGGGTCACTCGGGCCGGCTGCATGGAGTTCACCCACCTGAGGAGACACATGGGGGCGGAAACCGTGAGGAACAAAATAGGAAGCCGCTTTGGGTTTTTAGGCGGATCGACTGGGGGTGAAAATAGGAACGTGGCTTACTCCAGGATCTCGTTGTACTCTATGCTCTCCTCCAGGTTTTGCAGGTTAGGGTTTGCGCTGCGGATTGCTCTCATGTACGCCTTTAGCAGCTGAATGTCTCGTTTCTGGACATAAAAAAAAAAAAAGAGCCACACCTCAGTTACAGACTATGAACATGACAGACGTCACCTAAAAAAAACTCCTGTAACGAGATTTAATTTCTGACACGTTCTTGTTACATTTTGTCCCCAATCAACAACCCTTAAATCATGATTACCGTATTTTTTAGACTATAAGTCACACTTTTTTTTCATAGTTTGGCTGATGCTGAGACTTCTAGTCAGGTGCGACTTATATATCAAATATATGTTTTTAAACCAACATGAACCAAGGAGTAAACATTACCGTCTATAGCCGCAAATAGGCGCTCTACGCTTGTGAAAACTATATTCTGCTATTGTACCACTTACAAATTAATTCAAACTAATTCAATAATGATATATAATTGATCGACAGACGTATATCGATGACAGAAAGAAAGGTTCAATAAGAACTTCAATAGAATAACAGTTTTCCTTCCTTTTGCATTCTAGCCTCATTACATCCTCCCAACCAATCACAAACAGACCCAGGAACGCTCCATCACCAAGCTCCGCCCCCTTCAAAGAGTTCAGAGAGCATGTGTTCGTTTTTCTTTTTTAAAAACTTGCAGTTTTAGTAAAAAGTTGGTTGGATAAAGGATTGAGTTTGAATTCAATTTGTAAGTTCTTTATTTAAAAATAGGTTGCTAAGCAACAGTATGAAATGGTTAAAAGATAATTATCAATATCGATCAATATGATTTCTATTTTATTGATATACTTTTTTTTTCTATATCGTCCAGCCCTAACTGAAACATTAACTTATAGACAACAGAGACTGAACACGTTTGTATGTCGTTTCGCTGGTTGTCTGCATTCACACAGCGAAGCGCTGCACGGTGCAGCTCGAAGGGGGAACCCATGCACACGGCAACAGAACCTCGTTGTTGGGCCGCCCGTGAAGCTAAAGACAGCTAGCATTAGCGTGTGTCGTCCAGGCAGTTTACAACTTTGCTGGATCACGTTCAAGAGCTCTACTGACCTTTCTATGGCCGTGTCCCAATACTCACACTACACCCTATGGCCCTCTGTGAAGTGTGCACCTGGCAGAAGTGCACTTAAGGGTTTGAGTGCGTTGGTTACAAGTAGGGGTGTGCAAAATAATCGTCATGACGATGCATCGCGATTCTAATTTTCGCGATCTACTGCATCGATTCTTGACGGCAAGTATCGATTATTAATTTAAAAAAATGAATAAATACAATAGCGTACCGCGCACGTGACGTCACCGTCTCAAGAGCAATGCCCCTTTTGCCGCTTTGGTAGGGCATACAGGTAGAGAACGCCCGTAGCAACCAGCTATTACACGCGCAACAGAAACAGCGATATGACCGACTTTACAGCCGTTAAACTTTCCCAAGAAGATGTCCCAGGCGCACGGTTTACTGGTCGCACTGTCGAAGAACACACCAACCTTCAGCTCAAACGATGGCTTGAGTGTCGAGGGCTTAAAAAGACCGGAAAACGGGCCGAGTTGATCGAACGGTAAGCTTTGTTTTTTTTTCCTGCGCGGCGGTCATGGCGTCGTCGGCCGTTTTTTTTGTTTGTAATCACCGTCCAGGAATCGGTGTTTAATGTTTGTCTTATTTGAAATGTTTTTGAGTAGGCTATCCTGGTAGCAGGGTATCATGTTAGCGCCTACTACCATGATAGCCTGTATGCTATCATGGTAGCAGGCGCTTCATTATTAACATGTCGGCCACCAAAATACTCTTACCTTTTCACTACTTGATGTCGCTGGAATTGGGTCAGGATGTTCTTCGGTTGGGCCCTTTCCTCCGACAAAATGCTTGCTACATATGTAGGTGAATTTGGTAACTTTTTCCGGGTTGAACTGTTGTGTAGGCTGACCGCACCGGTGAACCCAGCGCACACATTTCTCCTTGGCAGTCTTGAAGAAAACATCCTTCATATGCGGCCGATCAGCGTACCTCGAGTCGCTGTTGCAGGTTCCATAGCAACAATGTTTAAAAACCATGGTTTTAGATTTGGAAAAAGCAGTCGTTTTAACGAGTAAAACCAAGGGTAACGCACTTCTCTTTTACAGCGAAACAGCGGCGGACTATGCAAGTTTGCCCTACTGCGTACCACGTGATGTGACGTTACGTTTCTAAAAATAGCTCGCTCGCAGTACGCTATTGCATGAATGGTTGGCGAACATCTGGAAAAAACAAGTGGAATACAACTTCATTGGTTTAAAGGACCGCTGAGGCCATCTAAACGGCACTGATTAGCCTTATTTTGTTATTTTAAGTTTTATAAATCCTGAGCACTTTTTGTCAGTGTGTCCAGTCCAGTAATAGTAATATTTGTTTTCATGGCAATACCTCCACAAGTCGTTTCAATAAATGCAGCTATGTGTGAATTCAGTTGCTTTCAGTTATGTATCAATTGAAGACACTATCCAGATCATACACAGCCAGTCAGCCACTGGTAATGGCTGTATTTTTTTTTATAACAGTGTTCAGTGAAAATATCACAATGCATCACGATAATTCAAGTATCGTGATGCATCGTGATAGAATCGGATCGTGGCATGTGAATCGTGATACGAATCGACTCGTGACTTCTTTGGCAATACCCACCCCTAGTTACAAAGTGTGCAATATTGGACAATGGGACACTATGAGTTATGTCATGAACTTGAGCCTCTGCGTCAGAACTGTGGTTTTGAGCGGAATAGTGTGCAGGAACTGAAATTTGAGAGGATTGGGCATAGCAACTATTGCCATAAATTAAAAATGAATGGAAAATAATATAGTTTAAAACATATATACCCAAAATAAATCTAAAATAACAAAAAAAAATGTCGTGTGCCTTTAATTAATGATAACTAGAGCAGTCAAAATAACGCGTTAATTTCGATTAATTAATTTAAAAAAAAATAACGGATTAAAAAAATAACGCAAATTAATCGTATAGGGTAGTTCACTGCTATTGTTTTCATCCGGGTTTTTCGCGCTTGTGCGCCGGACTGGAAGGCAGAAGGCGAGCACAGCGGCAGACGCAAACACAGCAAACAACGAGTTCTCGACGTATTTTTCTCGACTACCTCCTGATCAGGAATCGGACGGTCGGTTGAAAATCAAACATGTTTGAAATTCAGTCGGCCGTCGTGAGGTTTTCATGAGCGCACCCTGCTGTTCAAGCAGAGCTACGAAGGGGCGCCCTCCCCTCCTCTCCCTCCCCTCCAGGGGAGGGAGGGGAGCGGGCGTCCCCGAAGCGACCTCCGCCCGGCCCGGGACCCGCGGGGCCCGGACGTCGGTTTGCGGGGGGGTTGGGGAGGGCGAGCGTTCCGGTCCGCGCGGCGCTCTGGCCGTCTGTTTCCGTACGCCTCCGCTCGCGGGGGGTTGTTCCGGGCGGTCTGCTGTGCCGCGCGGCCGCCGGGGCGTCTCGTCTTTCCTCTCTCCCCTCCGTTCCCCCCGACGCCCGGTGCCTCCCGTGCACCGGCGGTTACTACCCAACTCTCCCCCCTCTTCCGGAGGGGGCACGACACTTCGGTCGCGTCCGAGCGTCGCCCCGTACAGTGAACACAGATCGTGACCGGTGAACTTTTAAACCCCGCGGTTCCGTCGCACAGTTTGAGATGTATATAAGTACCACGACTAAAAAACTCGTACAGTGTATGCCCGGCTTTATTCACCCGTTTTGTCACGGTGTTTGGCGAGAACAGTCCTGCTTTTGCCTACCGGAAGCAGCGCGGACGTCACTTTACTGTTGTAGAGTGTTGATATTGAGGGGACTGTTCATTTATTTTCATTGTGTCCCCTACGTTACTGTGTGCCACAACGACACATGTTAAAACGTCTGAAGGCATGAAATGTGAATAAGAGTTTTTGAACTTTAATGTGTCTAATGCTAATTATTCATTTAATCATTTGAATTTGAATATTTAAAATACTTTCACAGCAAAAATTATATGCGATTAATTTAGATTAATTAATTACAGAGATAAATTTTTTTAATCGATTGACAGCCCTAATGATAACACCTTGATATGACACTGTTTTCTAGTGATACAGAAAATCTGTAAATAATAATAAAGACATTTAATATTTTTTACATAACTATTTGTTATAATACTATTATATTTTTTATAACTTCATTAACTGCTGCTACTGGTCGTTTCCTTTTTTGGAAACAGCTACTTTCAGATAAAACTAAATAGACATGCTTTACTTGCTGTTTTCAGGCATTTGAAAGGGCAATTACATCAAACTAATTCAATAAAGCAGGTGGAATAAAACTAAACCGGCTGCTATTTTAGGGAACACTTTTTACTCAGTAAGGCGGTCTACAAGTCTCCCTAAAGCCGGGCATACACTGTACGAGTTTTTTAGTCGTGGTACTTATATACATCTCAAACTGTGCGACCGCGGGGTTTAAAAGTTCACCGCTCACGATCTGTGTTCACTGTACGGCGCGACGCTCGGACGCGACCGGAGTGCTCACACTGTACGTCGTGCCCCCTCCGGAAGAGGGGGGAGAGTTGGGTACCCGCCGGCGCCGGGGGGAATGGAGGGGAGAGAGGAAAGACGAGACGCCCCTGGATGAAAGCAAAGGTCCAAAGCTCAGGAAGAAGAATCTGTTGCCAAAAGAGCTTTATGGACCAGAGGTTGAAAGAAAGCCACAAGGTGTTCAGGCCCAGACATGATTCACATGGCATATATGCCAAAAACACCATCTCCACCCTTCAAACATGGGGGTGATGGCGTCATGCTGTGGTAACGACCCGTATTAGCAAGAACTTAAGCCCCATTTACATTACACTTTTTTAACCGTGCCGCGAATGGTCCGAGCTCGGTAACCGAGATAACTATCGAGTGTAAATGGATCGCAAACTGAACTGAACCGTGCCAGACACAACCGGACCGCGCTAAATCTAGACCAGTTCGATGGGTGGGCTCGGCACGGTTTTTCACTGGCACGGTTCTCTGATAACAAAGAGCTTCATCTCCTTACAGTCAGCTGACTAAGTTTGCGGTTTCAGACATTCATAAAAATACTAGCTTCCCTACCGTGCCACACGGTCTCCAGTGATGATTCTGCTTAGCAGCGTGATGAACCTCAGCGTCTGTCGTTGTTTCCTGTGTCTGTAAGCCCTGATTAGACTATTGTTTGTCTTATCCACTTCCAAAAAGCAGACTCTGTCAAGTACATTTACCAAAGGTTGCCTTCTTAGCTTGACTCTCCGCAAACAACGATATATCACAATTATAACCAAGCATAACTTCCTGAATGTTACGGGCGCCGCCATTTTTATTTGCTTGATTCGCTCCTTCAATCCTAGAGAGCTGTAGTACCGCAGATCGTCACTAGGAGTCGAGGAACCATGCTAGCGTGTTGTGTAAACGGTCGTAAGAACCAAGCTCGGCACCGTTAACTGATCCAATCTTGGTCCGAACTCGGCATGGATGGGTTAAAAAAGAATAGTGTAAATGGGGCTATAGAAGCTGTTCTGGGTTGATGGGAAAATAGATAAAGGTCCATCCTGGATAGAAACCTGGTACAGGCTGCAAGAGAATAGAGACTGGGACAGAGCATCTATTACCTTCTTCTAAGCAAGTATGAACTTCTTTGTGTTGGCTTATCACCCAAAATACCAATAAAATACGTTGAGGTTGGCAATTATAAGGGATCAAAAAGTTCAAAAGCCCGAAAAGTCCAACGTGGTACATTTACTTTTGCAAGAAGCTGCAACTTTCAAATTATTGACCGTTTTTTTACCGTATTTTATCAGTACTAGAGTAAATGTCATCTGGTCTTTGTGGTAATGTGCCAGCAAAAGGCTCTCACTTGTTCCCCCAGCTGGTGTTTGTGTTCTGCCACCGTTTTCTCCAGCTCTGAAATCTTGGTCTGCTGCTGCTGGACGACGCTGCGCAGGTGTTTGATGCAGTTATGGTTGGGCAGCTCATCCTTGGGCATTTCAAGCCTGCAGGAAACAGAACTAAAATATCAATATACAAGCATTCATACACGGGTACTGCTGTCAGGCAAATATATTTTAATAGAATACCTTTTAGTCTGTGTTTTGCTTCCCTAAATTAGTCAGTAGACTATAGACTTTATGATTTCCAAATGATCGACAGATGTTCCCAACTCACGAAACCCATTTTCAGCCCAAAAGGAGGCCACTTACCCACAGCCCTCCTCGCAGTTGACCGGCCTTTTCGGGTTGTGCTCGCAGTCCTTGAGGTGTGACTGCAGCTGGTCCAGCCTCAGCGTGGCTGTGCAGCCAAAGCTGGCGTTGTCACAGTTGATCTGAAGCTTGGACAGCATGTTGCGCATGATGCGGGGCACGGGCCGGAGGTGGGCTAGCGTCACCACGGTGCGGTCGACAGGACAAATCTGCTGCTGGGCAAACCACTGGGTTATGCAGGCATTGCAGAAGGCATGTTCACAGTGTGGAGCCTGCAACGACAAGAGTTCAAGCTTTTAACTCACGTTTGGATTGCTAACATTTTTCAGAATGATAAAAAAAAAAAAACTTAATTTCTTTAGATTGCTTTCTTTAAATCCAGAAGTCTGCAGACATTTTCCACAGTGTTTTTGCTTTTGAAGCAGTATGACTTGTAATGCTGTTCACTGATGCAACTGGGAGACGTTTGTAGGCCGCATTGCACCCACACCTTTTCACCTCAGCCTCTCCAAAACATTCATTTGATTATCCGTAACCTTAAGCTCCACTTTGCACGCTTGTGGTCTTCATCCATTTGGAAGACCAACCTGTACCCGAGCTTCAACTTCCCGGTTGAGCTTGTGAGATGAGACGCTGCCTCGTTACGTTCTTTCCTCATGAGGCCATCTGTTTTCTAAAACAAACATTCACACATCATGATACTGCCACTCCCATACTTCACTGAGGGGGCTTTGTTCTCAGGCTTTTTCTGGCCAAATGTAACTATGGTCCTTGTATCCAAACTCTTTTTCTTTATACCACAGGACATGTCTCCAAACGTTAAAGACTAGATTGCTTTTAGGATTGCTCTTTATGTCCAATGACCTCTAAGGGCGGTCTCTCTTCTTCTCTTGTTTGTTTGCAGGCCTGCGGTCCCACCGTGAAGCAGCAACATTCTACTCATCATGGGGGTGCATAAAAGCTCCAGTCATCCAGCGCCAGGCCCCCTCCCCTTGGGCATCTGTGATGTGGTTGTCTGGGAAGCTTAACCCGAGTACTGAGAGTCAGAGTAGCCTGGTGAGAGCTTCTTGTTTTGGTGAACTGATTTAAAACAGGTTTCAGGTGAGAAGCTTGGTAGGGGTTCTCTGCCATATCCCTTCAAATTGTTTTTCTAGTTGCACAGATGGTAGCACTGTTGCATTGCAGCAAGGAGGTTCTGGGTTCGAACCCCGGGTTCGACCTGGGGTCTTTAAACATGGAGTTTGCATGTTCTCCTGGTGCATGCTTGGGTTCTCTCCGGGTACTCTGGCTTCCTCCAACAGGTTGATTGCTTACTCTAAATTGCCCTTAGGTGTGTGTGTGTGCGCATGATTGTTTGTCCTGCATGTCTTTGTGTTGCCCTGTGATGGATTGGTGACCTGTACCCCGCCTCCCACGTAATGACCGCTGGAGACAGGTACTAGCTCCTGCACAGATAAGCGGGAATTAGAAAATGGATGGATTGAGGAATGTTTTTTCTCCTGTTTTCTGGTCAGCCAGGGGGCCTTTTGTCAGAGAAGATATGTTTTTTTATTTTCTTTGTAGTTTGGAAACACTGAAGTTTACCACTTCCTTTCTGTTTGTTAAATTATGTGTGAAACCTTGAAAATAAATCCGTTTTAGGCTGAGCCGGGTTTAGTTCAGAAGTTTTAAGTTGCTGGTAGCTTGGCTTATTTCATATATTTTGTATCACAGCCTTTGCCTCCTTGTAGCTGCTGCCTCAATAAAGTGACTCCAGTATGACTGGTGCTTTCGGTAAAGTCGCCATTTAAACGATATAACTTGCTAAAAGTCATTGTTGCTAGTCGCTTTTTGAAAGAAAATTGCTGGGGGTGTCCGAAAAGTCGCCAAATATAGCAACAAAGACGCTAAATGGGCAACACTAGACTCTCCTCTCTAGTTTTCCTTCCCCCCTGAGACCAGCTCAGCACAGCAGCCACTAGCAGCTTCACAGCCATACAGGAAGGAGCAGGCCGTGTTGATTTTTCACAATAAAGTACATTTTAACATTTCATGATGTTTAAATCCATTTCAAACAAGGATTATGGCTAGTATAAGTGCACAAATACAGGCTATACATAATATAGGGTAAATATATCACATTGTTTTACCATATAGTTGAAAGACAAAAAACTTCATTGTGAAGGTGTGGTGGCTTTTATTTTGCCGTGGCAGTGCTCCACGATTAATTAAATGTAGCAGAAACCCTGAAGTGTTTCAGTTTGAATGGGGATGCTCTCCAACCAGCTTTGGCGCGCATCTTCAAAAGGACTTTTGCTTTTCTTCTTAAGTTGACGAACACATTTTGGACAAAACAAACACACTTGCTCACAGGGCTCGTCTCCTTCCTGAACAGTATCAGGACTGGACATTAGATGCTGCTTAAACTTGCTTATAACTGCTTGAACACATGAAGGTGGCACCTGTATGCATCTGGAAATTGTACGTAAAGATGAACCTTACAAGTGGAGGTCCACAACTTTCTTCCTGATATCTTGCCTGACTTCTTTTGATTTTCCCATGTCGTCACAAGTTAGCAGCAAGTCTGAGCTGTTGCTCAGATACATCCTGTTTAACTTAAATGTTGCAAATAAACAAAGGCTTAAAGCAATGACCTCGTCATCTGGGCTTTCCCAAGTTGTGTAGTCATCTTAATGTCAGTGTACAGCCTTATAAATGGCTAATCTTTGAAACAAATACGTACCTGCACCGGTTCCTCTAGTACTCCACTACATATGGGACAAAGGAGGTCTTCATCCACCTCACCCTGGAACCTCGTAACGTCGTACCCCATGGTACACAACCCACAACCTCCTGAGCAAACAAGAAGCAAACAAACATGAAAAATGAAAACAAAACCCTTCAAAAAAAAAAAAAAAAAAAAAAAAAAAAAAAAAAAAAAAAAGATTTTAGGCAATTTTGCAACACCAGAAAATTTCTTTCAGTATTTTATTTTATTTATTTATTTATTTATTTTTAATCGGTGGACTCACGTTCCTGTGTCTCCAACCAAATCACTGCTTTTTTTTTAACTGCCTGAATTTAAAATGAGATTTATTTTACTTTTACTGCAGATTTTAGATTTCACCCCATTTCCACTGTGGTTCTTATGCTCAGTTGGGCCCAATGACAGAGTTTGACAGGTGGTTAGAGCAGCTGGACAACACACTGTGCTTAAGTAGGCTCAGGATTTTAGAGGAACGCCGTGGCATTTACCCGTCCTATGGTCAAAATTTCCTATCAATTAATTCATTTTACCCAGACTGAACTGAATTTAGAACTAGTTCTTGTTAGGCATGAACTGACACAACGCTGCTGGTACCTACCTCACACACAAAAGGCCTCAAATGTTTCCATTCACCTCTTGCTACTTTTGCTGATGCCTCACATTTGGCAAAAGCAACCCATCGCCAGAAAATGACAAATACAGTGCCTAAAAATAGAGGTTTTCTCTCTTTAGTTTTGGCTGTGCACACGTTTTAGATGATAAAAGTAATTTCTAATTTAAGACAGCAATAACCTGGCTAAATACAAAAAACAGGAAGGTGACTTGTAAGGTTTGTAGTTAGATTTTCACATGACGATTTCCTTCATTAAAGGCAACTATCAAACAAGCCCCATGTCTAATAAATCTAATAAATTGATTTAGCCACAGCTGGTAGCACCTAAAGTTGTTGGCAACAAGTCTTACAAGGCTGTGGAGGAACTTGGGCCCACTCTTCACTGTAGGGTTGTTTTAATTAAGCCACTTCAAAAGGGTTTCCAAGCATAATTGCTAAATCAAGGGCATTCCCCAGCATCTCAGTCAGATCCAAGTCCAGACTTTGATTAGGCCACTCCAAAACTTCACGTTTTTTTCAGCACAATTCAGAAGTGGACTTGCTAGTGTGCATCATATCATCAGTCCTGCCTCATTACCCAAGTGTGCTTGAGCTTATATTCTCAACCTAATGGCCAGACTTTCTCCCATGAGGATTTGCTCAGCGGGGACAACCCAGCGGTTATATCATTCCCATGTTGATTGCTTGGCAGATGTAATGTCGCCTGCACTTTTACAAAGGTCTCGGGATCTATACATTTTATGTTAGCAAATGTTTTAGTTCTGCTCAGCAGCGTATTTTGCTTGCATTGAAACTCTCCCACAGAGGCTATTTTTCCCCCCAGTATCTCATTTAGCGTTGAATCGGGAACCTTAACTGAGGTAACAGAGGGCTGTGGTGCTTTAATTTTGGGTTCTTTAATGCAAGCTTGGAGTAATTTTAGTAGGCCGGTCTCCCCTGGGAAGTTTTATAAATCGTGTTTTCTCCATTTTTGCATAAAGGTTCTCTATGGTTCACTGGAGAACAAATGCCTGAGAAACAGCTTTGCAACCTTTCCCAATGTAACAGATTTCAATAACTTTGATCTTCATACGTCGTAGAATTAATTTACATTGGATCATGATCTGTTGCTTTTTAAGACCTTAGTCTACTTCATGTTGTCAGACAGGTTCTACCTAACAGATTTCATGATTCTGCAGGTTTGGCAATGATCGATCTAAGGTGTGGCTAGTGAGACTTTATCGATAATTTGTGGATGAACACTGAAAAATCATGATTAAGCAAAGTGGCATTTACAATTTAAACACCTGGCTGTGTTGGTTTGGACAGCTTTCTTCCTTTTAAGAAATAAAATCCAAAATCAAAAACGTATTTTTTTTATCCATTTAGTCTGACTATTGTCTGAAATCAAAATGTCTGAAAATGGAAGCATGAAGCAAAACGAGAGAAATAAACCTCTCAGAAGGGTTGCGCTTTTGCACGTTCAAACCCCTGAAAGCACTGTCAATATAAGTAGTATTTTAATCTGTAACACGAAACAAATATTTTAAACGCAAATTATTGAATAGCAGGAGCTTCAATTCTGCACAATCGCCCCCCAAAACCCTTGCAGTGGCAACGTTGTCATGTTCCCACGCCACCCTTGAACCGATGCTACGTGGTCGTCCAACGCCATCCTCCATCTGTGCATCGCCTCAAGGACAACCCAACATCTTGTTCTGTACTGTCCTGGTTCACTGCTGCCTGACCCAGTTTAGGAAAAAAGCAGCACATTCTGGCCAGGATGCCATTCGCACACATTTTCCCACCTTCTTTCTCAGCATACCCTGCACAAGTTAGCTAAGCGCCAAAGGCTGGTTGGGTCTACGGGATTTGTTATTTTCCGCACATTCAATTATGTAGTACAGGGGGTTAAACCACTGGGAAACTGGCGTCTTGGTGAAAGAAAAAATACCAAAACGCTTCAGGTGACACAGCGGAAAGCCCGGCTGTCACGGTTTGGGTCTAAACGTCTGCTAACTAGCGAGCCTTGTTAGCGAATACGATATTAGCTTTCGAGCTAAGCAACCTGGGCTCAGTTTGGAAAAATTAAACATAAAAACAGCTGTTTAGAGTCAACTGTGCTGAAGGTAATCCGAGTAATTACTGATATACTTACTCCGACATTAAGTAAATCTAATTCTTTTCAGGATTTTTAAGTGTTTCGGACGTCGTGCCGTCACTAGCTCCCTGTTAGCCACGTCCTGCTACATCATACAGTTTGGAGTTTACGCAGACGGAAGGAGACGTCATGACGTACTTCAGGTACCACGTTTCTGTTAAAACCCTTAATAATAATAATAATAATAATAATAATAATAATAATAATAATAATAATAATAATAATATAGATAGATATAAGTTACCCCCGTTGGCTTTTTTACCTATTTTGTTAAATTCCAACCTGTAATTTTTAGAGTTTTTTTTTAACATTTGTTATTTGTTTTTACCTTTTTATGTGATGGATCTGCACAAAACCGAAGTTGGTGAAGTAGAATCAAGAATCTTTTATTGTCACCATGTTTTACCATGGTGACATTACCTTTGAGGCAGACAGGATACACACAACTAACATCTGATGTGCAAATCTGATATGCACATCAGATTTAGTATTTACAGTTTTTTCCCACACACACATTAGAGCAGGAGAGAAGGAGAAAAATATACATACAATAAGGGCATTGATCAGAGAGGCATCAAAGACGCCAAAGCTAACCTTGAGGGAGCTTGCAGAGCTCCACAGCAGCGGCTGGAGTATCTGTTCAAAGGACCACAATACGCTGTACACCATAGAGCTGGACTTTATGGAAGAGAAAAAAGCCATTCCTTAGTGTTAAAAATAATAAAGGCACGTAGGTGATTCCCCAAATGTCTGGAGGAAGGTGCTCTGGTCAGATGAGACTGAAAATGAACTTTTTAGCAGTCATCGAAAATGTTGTCTGGCGCAAACCTTCGTCCCATCACCCCAAGAACAACATCCCCACAGTGAAACATGGTGGTGGCAGCATCATGCCGTGGGAAAATGGTTGATGGTTTGCAGCAGCAGGGCCTGCGAAAGTGGTCTGAGTCGAGGAAACGATGGATTTCTCCTCTGGATGGTTTCCCAGTTAACAGAACGCCAGACTAGGGGCCCGTTCTTCGTACGTCGCTAACTCAGTTAGCTGGATTTGATTGTTGACGATTTGGCATGATCTTGGATCGTTTGGTTCTTCGAAACTCATCCTGGACTTGCTGTCATAGCAACATGTGCGCAAGCTTAAACCTGCTCGCAAGCAGGTTTATTTCATGTAAACAGGATTAGATCGCGGGTTAGGGTGAGGGTTAGGGAAGGAGATAGGGAAGTCTGTCCAGCCAGTGCACTTGGACCACCTAGTGGCAGAGGACGGGACAGAATTGTGGAACACCATTTTTTAATCTTTAATAAAAGACAAAACAAATAATCCTTAGTTCCTGTCGTTTTATTTAAACAATGTTTTATAAAGGAAAGCCAGCAAGTCATCTTTTGCCTAAAAATAAGAGATAGTTATGTAAAGTCAGCGATACTACTGTCAAATGGTGTATTAGAACTTACTCTAAAGGTCCCTTTGAAACAACTCGATCTCTAGTGCTCTCTTTTTCAAGTTGTGCATTTCAATTTCTCCTCTTAATTTGTGTTTTTTCAGGTAAAAATACTACATTTTTTTTATTGAAGAAGCTGTTTATATAGGGAACGGATGGCACCCTGTGTCATTTTGTGAAAGAAAAAGAAAGGGTGAAACATGCCTCATGCAACAAAAGTAAAAAGAACCTGTTTTTTTTCCAGACCTTTTCTTGGTGGCTGTTATAAACAAACACATCATTTAACAGTGGCCTTTAAAAAGAGGAAAAAGTGGCTTTTTAAAATATAGTATAATAATTAAAGGCTACCAATTTGTAGAATATTCGTGTACTTCACTTTTACTTGTCCCCATGTCAGTGGGTCCTGTGGAGGCTCTGACATAAAAGAACAAAGTAAATATGAAATTATTAAAATGCAAAAATACATACTGTAGAAAGTGATAGAAACATCTACCATGGACAGCACTTACACATTTAATTTGTCTGCTACTTTTTGCCAGCCCTCTCTCCTGGCTTTAGCAGACTTTGAGGTGTTCCCGGTCGTTTTAATTAATGACTCAAATTCGGCATAACCTTCCATTAAAAGCTCGTGTTCTGATTGGGAGACAAACTGTGGGCATTCTTTGGCCATGCTGAACAACCAATAGCAGCGTTGCTGATCATTGTTTCTACTATCGATACATTTCCCCTTTTAAACAAACGCATGAACGTGCAGTTATCTCAGATAACTCAATCCAGCCATACTAATCATAAACAATTCAATTCAATTTTATTTATACAGCGCCAATTCATGAAACATGTCATCTCGAGGCACTTTACAAAGTCAAAATCAATCATATTATACAGATTGGTCAAAAATTTCCTATATAAGGGAACCAGTTGATTGCTTCAAAGTCCCGACAAGCAGCATTCACTCCTGGAGAAGCGTAGAGCTACAGGGAGAGTCGTCTGCATTGTACATGGCTTTGCAGCAATCCCTCATACTGAGCAAGCATGAAGCGACAGAGGAAAAAAAACCACCCATTAGCTGGAAGGAAAAACCTCCAGCAGAACCAGGCTCAGTATGAACGGTCATCTGCCTCGACCGACTGGGGGTTACAGAAGACAGAGCAGAGACACAACAAGAGAGACAAACAAGCACAGAAGCAAACATTGATCCAGTAATCTGTTCTACATTAGATGGTAGTAGCGGGTGAGCTGTCTTCCCTGGATGATGTCACAGCTAACAGAACGTCAGACCAGGTGTACCTACTATGAAAAAAAAAAGAGAGAGAACAAAAAGTTATAAGCAGAAATTATGACAAGCAATGCTTAATTGAAGAACAGTAAAACTCGATAGAGTGAGAAAAATAGATCCTGATGTCCTCCAGTAGTCTAAGCCCATAGAAGCACATCCCCATAGGTAGGTCAGGGCAACATAAGCCACTCTAGTTATAAGCTTTGTCGAAGAGGAAAGTTTTAAGATTAGTCTTAAAAGTAGACAGGGTGTCTGCCTCACGGACCAAAACTGGGAGTTTGTTCCACAGGAGAGGAGACTGATAACTAAAGGATCTGCCTACCATTCTACTTTTAGAGACTCTAGGAACCACCAGCAGACCTGCAGTCTGAGAGCGAAGTGCTCTGTTAGGAACATACGGGGTAATCAGAGCTATGATTTATGGAGCTTGATTATTAAGGGCTTTATATGTTAGAAGGAGAATTTTAAATTCTATTCTTGATTTAACAGGAAGCCAATGAAGGGAAGTTAAAATTGGAGAAATATGATCCCTCTTGTTGCTTTTCATCAGAACTCTTGCTGCAGCATTTTGGATCAGCTGAAGGCTTTGAACTTCATTTTGTGATAGTAAAGAATTACAATAGTCTAGACTTGAAGTAACAAATGCATTTACTAGTTTTTGAGCATCACGCATGGACAGAATATTTCTAATTTTGGCGATATTCTGGAGTTGAAAAAAAGAAACCCGTTTAATATGGGGTTTAAATGCATTTCTCTGCATTTTACGCTTTTAGGCAACAAAGGGATTATATTCACAACATGCATGTTGCCCAATACTGTGTGTCAGAGATTTAATATGGAGGGTTCATTTGTGCTCAGAAGTCAAAATATTTGAAAATGTTTTAGAAATAAATGGCTCATTTGTTCTTCTGATGGTTGGTTCCTATTAAATCAGTGTCCGCTCATAGCACATGCCCAAGCTTTGTGAGGGAATACGCTCCAAGAGAGTTTAAATGGATTAAATGCTGAATATCCTGTCATAAAGTTGTGTTTTGTAAGATAAAGACAATTAGCCAATCCAGCTGTTTCCAACTTGCTGTGTTTGATGTCACTTCTACATCACAGTCAACTGTAGCCTAAAAAACCCTTTCACTTAGTTTTTCTATGTATGGCAACCATATTGTGTTTTGAAATTAATATTAATGACCCATCTCTGATTTTCTAAGTTGGATATCTGATTTCATGATGGGTTTTATTTTCAGAATTGGAAAGTGGAAAGTTCAACTCCTGAATAAAAATGGAAGTACAACACTTTATTTTCAGCAACACAAATTAACCCTAAACTAGCTGCCAGTAATCATACAAATCATGAAGTACTTATTTATCACTTCTTACAACTGACCCAATTTTAATACTAATGAGCCATAAATTAAGAGTTTTATCAAAAATACTCCACAAGTTAATCATTAGTGGAGAATTTAATTGCAAGTAAAACAGGTGTTACATATTGATGCTAATCTTAATAAGCCCCTTTCAATATGTGGGGTAGAAGTAATTCAAGGAGTATAATTCCCTAAAATAAAATTTTTCTGCAGGTTTCAGTTGATTAACAATGCTGTGGCCCCCACTGCAGGTCCAGCATAGTACCAATGTGGGCCCCCAGCAAATGCACCCGATGCAGATAGCCACTTTTTGCAATTGTAAAATACAATTCCCTTATATAGGACATTTTTTCTGTATAATCTGATTGAATTTGACTTTGGAAAGTGCCTTGAGATGACATGTTTCATGAATTGGCGCTATATAAATAAAATTGAATTGTTCAAGGTGAGATTTGTAATGGCTAATGTACATCTTCTTAAGGAAAATGTTAGCTTCAACATTATGTTTTATCTTTATTAGCCATGTTTTTGTGATTTTGGTTTGAATATCACTGAAGGGCCACACCCATCAGGTGACTACTTTTCTCAGACACAACCATCCACTAAATTTAGCTAAAAACCGCTAAGGGTTTTGAAGCAAGTTCTTGTTTTTGTTGCTGGGTATAAACTAAAAACATTAATGTATACCAGTGAAATAGGAAATATTTGACCCGAAAACTTTCTAAAAGGTTTTCTGACTTAGAATAATTTTTCTACTTTTTTTCCCCCATTTCAACATTGAATGTTTCATTTATTGTTGAGCAATTAAGAAAAAAAAAAGAATTCACAATAAAAACTATTTTCATTTTTAACTGACCCCTCCTAATTGAAAAAGAAAAAAGTATGACACAGAGATTTTAAATTGCCGATTTTGATCCACAAAGCAAAAAGGTTTGAACACCACTGGTTTAAGGGGTAATTAATTTTACATCCACAACCATGTTAGTTTGAACACCATTTTCCCCCCAACACTTAAACTAATTGAAATACGCATTTTGTATTTACTCCAATAATCCTCTATATTTAAAGTAGTTTGATCTGAAAGTTGTGACAAAAAGCAAAAAAAAAACAGTAACAAGAAAAATATGCAAGTGGGAAAATACTTCCCCCCCCCCCCCCCCGACAACACTTCGATGTCAAATTAGGAAAACTTAAAAAAGAAAGAAAGAAAAAGAAAGACAGGAGATATTTAGCAATAGCACTTTATTGAACACAAACAACCCTAAGCCACAATACTGAATGACAAGACCAATTGGCTGCAGCAAACATTTTATAAAATAGATTCAGGTTTAATGTCACTAAACTGTTTTTTTTTCTTTTAACGTCAGAAAGACAGATGCAGGTTTTTCCAAAACAGTGAATGATCTTTTACATATTTAACATTTCTGTAACAAATTATCATTCACATGTTCACAAAAAAGGAATAACAAGGCAAAGTGCTTTCAGGATTGCATTGTTGAAGAAACGAAACAGAAACATGAATGGCTTGAGGTTTCAGGTGAGACGCTGGGTTTGTGGGCGACAGGGAGTGGGGCTGGTCCTGTTCTTGTGTTGATGGGAGTAGCGGGTGCGTGGGGGGGGGGGGGGGGGGGGGCTGGTCTGAAAACCTCAAACCTTTCACCTTGTAAGTCAAACCCGATGTAAAATGTGAGGGCAGTGTGGAGAGACAGACGCCGACGTAGCTAGGATTCGGTTAAAAGTGGACTCAAAGGCAAACAGCATGAGGGACTCAGCCCCAAACAGAACCACAGATCCACCTACCCATCTCCGTTGTGACAACCGGTGATATCGGTACAACTGCATGAGCCTAAACGAAGCTGTAAACGTTGAATTATTATTGTATACTATAGGGCTAGACAGAAAAGCATATACAGGAAAAAAGGAAAACAAGGAAACTCAAAAGTCATCATTTAGTTTATTAAAGATGGTTCCTCTGACCATTCACCACTGAATGTTAAAGGGGAGAGACTATCATAATCTGCATCACAACTTTGTCTGGCTTCACATTCCAGTGGTATTTCGTCGTATAAATGCTTCTCATAAATATTTTTTTTTTTTTTTTTTTTTAAACGTCAAGTAGACATGTACAGCACATCCAAGCACACTTTATGTATAAGTATACAATTGCTCATGATAAATCTGTATTCCCGTACTGTGAACTGCGCTATTAAAAGCCAGAACAGGTGGAGAGGCGAACAATACGCAATGCTGCAAAACAAGGAGGTAGGAGTAATGCTACAAACGAGGACAAAAACAGCGCGCGATGCTATAACCTTTACTCAAATGTTTGTGATACACCAGGCCTACTGAACCTTATGATGTTAGCTTCAACAGCTGCCATCCCAGTCAATCTCTGAGCCGTCGGATTTTCACTTAAACTTGAGAAATGTCAAATTAATCTGACTAGACATGTGCATCTCAGTAAATCATAATGCTGTCAAAGTGTCCGTTTCAGTCACTCAATTCAAAAAGTGAAACTCCATACTCTATAGATGCCATCAATAAAAGTTCAAAAATGTATTTCTCTTATTTTTCACAATCATGAGAACTGAGTCAATCAGGAAATAGCCATAAAATGCTGTTATCAACTAATCTGACTGTATACAAGACTGTTAATGGATTATATTAATGGAAAATTGAGTGGAAGGAAAAAGTCTTTTACGGTCTATTTGGAAATTTAGGGTACAATTATAAGGCAGGAGGATCCAGGACATGTAATACAACTATCACGCTCCCTGTGTTAAACCACTCATACGCTAAAAAATATGACTTCCTACTTGGACTGTGTGCTATCAGGTCCAAAGTCCATGACATTTTTCAACACCAAGCGTCCTCCTGCTGCCAAATTTGGAATTAATAGGCCAACAAATGTAGATAAATTATCTATGTTCATTAGTCTGGCGTAATACTTCAGGTTTTCAGTAATAGTAAGCAATCACCTTCTAAATTAACGGAATAGCTTGAAACATTTCACTGTGTGTAACGAATCTTTGACTTTCACTTTTTAAATGGAATTACAGAAATGAACGAACTTCTAGTTAGATGCACCGCTACGGCTTTCTGGCCGCTCCCGATGCTGACTGGGTTAGCAGCTGCAGGGATTTTAACCGAGCTAAATCTTAGAAGGCCTGTTGTAAAAAAAAAAAAAAAGAAGAAGCTCAATTAAATTGTCCAACCGTACGTTTCCAGACAGGTTGTTAGTCTAAAAACCAGCTAACGTGAGCAGAGTAAATTCATTGGTCCTGTTGTCATCACAGGTCAGGAGACCGCGCTGCTGGTGATGGCATCAACTCCTTAACACACAGTAGAGTAGTATATTTGCAGACTTGTAAATGAGGTAATCAGCGTTATGCTAAATGGGGAACCCTGTCGTTGACACACGTGCCCACTTCATTCACCAGCAAAGCAAAAAAGGGACAGGACTGTGGAAGAAGAACTGAAAATCTAATTTGGAATGTCAGGTGGACAAGCCAACTTTTTTTCCCCTCCTCCTATGCTTGTGAAGGTGCATCGTGGTAATAATTTGATTGTAATTCATCATATGCCCTGATTCAGAGTCCTTCCACGTGTAAGGGCTCCTATTTTTTTTCCCAATACTTCCCCAGATAAGCCGCTCAAATTAAAACAGGTCGGCTTATTTGTCCATCGTTTTTTTTTTTTTTTAAATCTGCAATGAATTAAGGCTGCCTCTGCAGCAGATCGACACCTGCTTGAAGTCCAGTTGATGAGAGTATTGTTAAAAGCTCATGGGTTGCAGTAAGGTGGTAAACTCTTCAGTGAAGCAGACTAAAAAAAACAACAAAAAAAAAAAAACATGAAAGGGACTAAAGATACTCAATCGAAAATGTCACAAAACATGCAATATACATCCTACAGCTAAAAAGCACATTCATGGGGGTTCCTAATGGGCAAATCCTCTGATATGGCTCTGCTTTAGAGTAATCAAGATCGGTGAGAGACTGCTTCTATGATGGACCCGCAGAAGGCGGGTCCGGTAAGGTGCTCCATCAGAAGATCGCTGCCTTGTTTCACCTGCACAGAATACTTGGTTTCATTCATTTCGACAGGTTCAACAGCAAACGCTGCCAAAGTGTTTCCAACATCGATTTCCTTTGAGTAAACGCATTCCTCCTCGCCCCCCCCCCCAGTAACACATCTTCTGCTGGTGAAAACAAACGGCACTTTCAAGGGGAATGTTTCTGTAAAAACCACAACCACAGGACCTGCGAGTGACAAAACTCTGAAAACACGCGTCCTATGGAGCAGGTAAAAATCCTGTGAGTTTAACTGTACAAGCTTTAGGCTACACACTGAACAGGGAGGGGCATGAAAACAAACCCTTAATGCTCAACATTGAAAAACAATATAAGGCATTTTTAGATTTCCTTTTATTTATTTATTTATTTTTTTCTTCCCTCATCTCTCTGACAGGAGGTCTAAATATTCTTAAGAAAACCACTAAAGGAGGAGCAGAGGATGCATATAAACACACCTACACATGCAAAGGAACGTGTCTAGTCCAAATTACAATCCCATCAGAGTCCGTCCGGTAAAAGAAGAAATTACTCAAACGTTTTCCACTTGTGCACAATCCTGTGTTTGAGCAGGCAGCTTTTTAAACTTTCGTGTTAATCACAGTTTTCACGTAATCTCACGCCTCACCTTCAAAGGACACCTCTGAATACAAATGGAAGGACCACCGGAATCCTTGATTTGCTACAGATCAGTGACTTTTGGTGTTTTGTTTGTTTAGTTTTTTGTTTTTTTGTTTTTTACAAAAAGGAGAAGGGATCGCAAGTAAATTTTTTTTTTCTCAACCCGAGGAAGCGGTGACGAACAAAAAAGGTTATTGCACTTATATCCATTTGAAAACGAGGTCAGCTCAACAGAAGATTTTCATGCCTTAACGTCGCAGTAAGACAACAAATGTTACGTCACTTCTAGAACATGATCACACCGTTATTAACACTGCACACAGCTACAACTGCAATCCTATTTCTAGCTCGGTCTACCCTAAAATAACACAATACTATCTCCACAATCAATTTGCAACACAGTCACAACAAACAGTTCACCCTAAAGGTCGATGACAACTTGGTTTGCAGTGTGAAGTTACTAATCATAGATGAATAACCCAGAGGGGTGAGAGGAATAATCAGAAGCAGCTCTGGAAATTCAGACAGCGGTCTCTCTACAGTTACTGTGTTTCTAAAAGTCAAGCCTCACCATTTCTGCATTTAACATGAACATGTTTTTGTATATTTTTTCCCCTCCCTCACATCTTGGCCTAAATTTGGTTTACGTTGCTTCTCATGGTTCGGAGAGCCCTCCGAGGTGCCTTCTTTGGATTTGTGCTTTCAATCGACTGATCATTCGTTCACCATTTGATGTGCCAAAAACAAAAAAGAAAAACAAAGAAAAAGAAATAGAAACTGCATCACCAATGTGCAATTTCTCCTGCAACACTGTTGGTCGCAGGAACTATGTGGAGAGAGCCGAGCTAATCTGGAGGCAGTCATTTAGGCGTTTACTTTTATTTTGGATCAAAGCACAGTTTAAAAGGGCAAATATCACATTTTAATGCCAAAAAAACAAAAAATTCTCGAAATGACGAATCCCAAATAAATCACATTTAAATAATTTCCATTGTTTTTCAAAGAAAGGTAATTTTAAACGCAGTTCTTTGCAGCCGCTGTCTAAACAACGCCATTTCGTGTCGATTCGTGTGAATTAGCTTCAGCTACAGCTTTTCTTTCTCCGTGTCTGAGCCAAATGAACAAGAAAACGTTTTTGCAGCTAAAGCCGGAATCTAATACATCTGTGTTTCCACCGTCGTTCTGTTGGAGGAACGCCTCGGACCTCCCTAGATACTCAATAATTACATGAAATAACGACGATCACAGCAGAAGTGATTTAAGGTTATACATTAATCTTTTATGGAACAGACAAAATTATCGTTAGCTCTCTGTGCGCGCCCACAGGTGGACAGAATGTCCCGCCAGCAGATACAAACGTTGCCGTAAAGCTGTCACGACCAACTGCAAAACAAGCTAAAATATCTATTTAAATAGCCTTAGTGCTTCAGGCTCCGCCCCTTAAAAGCACATTGGCGGTTATATAGGGTTGGTGCCTATACAACTCAATATTGGTCATTTAAATTCTCTGCCTTTTAACACAATAGCCAGATTGTTTTTGTTGTGACTTTTTTTCTTTTTAGGGAAAATAAATGAAGACAGACTTGAAGCAGAACTTTAGTTTCCGTTTACAGTTTTTGTCACTAGTCGTCGTTCCCCGTTGAGTTGAGTTACAGGCGAACGGGTCCTGGTTGGTTAGGGCGTCCTACTGCTCACTGCATGAACCGACATATGCGTCACTACCGTTGTCTGGGGTGGACGTTGTGTTACGCATCAGTTCGGCATTTAAGATGTAACGTCCTAACTTTAGGATACCTTGTGCTTACTATATTTTTTCCTTTGTAAAAGATATTAATCATGTTTAGCCTTGTAAAGGAAAAATAATTAGCGCGGGCTACACGCCCAAATGAAAATGAAACGTCATAAAAATGATATTTGCCCTTTAAATGACTGTGCTCGGAGGGAGTTCAGTTCTGCCGCCACTCGTGTTCAGTGTGTTTTATTTCCCGTTGTAAGGCTTCAGGGAAATGTAAATGGAAGACCGTACCTTTCGGTAGTAACAAATAAAAGGCACCGTGCCACCTCTGTGCTTGGTATTACACAGGTCCTATTGGTGGGGTAGAGGGAATGAATAACCAGCTGTTCAGGCTGGGAAGGTCGTCAGACAGCGAAGTTATATTGTTTTGACTTACAGAGGTAAAGTTTTATAGCTACCTTAACGTGCCAGCTGATATTAAACTGGACCTTTTTACTCTGAAATAACAGACTCATCTGTTGAGTGTAATGAAGGGAGACGTGTTGAAACGGTAAATAAGCGCTTCGGTTGTCAGTTCGGGTGGGGTGGGGGGGGGGGGGGGGGGCTTGTGCATGTTTATTACGACATACTCATGTTGAAAACTCAGAAACACACAAACTACTTGTGAGTAATCTACATGACTGACATAAGGGGGGGAGGGATATACACCGCACATCAATGTCAGCATCGTCACACAAAAGATCACTGATGAGGTAAAACTGCAGGTCCAATAAAAAGTACAAGGTGCAGTTGGCTGCCCCTTCGCAAGGTAGGAAACATGAGACATCTGCCGACGCCGATCAAACACTTCCCGTGCAGATCATCGGGTTTAGGCTGGTTTAAGCAGAATTACACAACGCACAAAATGGAGTTACAAGGTTGTTGTTGTTGTTTTTTTTTTTAACTCTTTGTTAGCATAGCTGTACAAGCATCCTTCCTGTCTTATTTTTCTTTCTTTTTTTTTTTTTTTTGAGGTACACAACGTCAATTCCCAGTGTCTCTTGGCTCTGGATAACAGAGGAGCCATAGTTTGATTGTGTTTACAAGTGAATTCTGAATTCATTCATTCATTCACAGTGGAAAATATGGCGAAATCCCAAAACCCTCAACAATCTCTGTACCGTGGCAACCTTGAGCTATGTGCTACCCCCAATTTATCAGTGTGCTTCTCGGACCTAGAAGTAGCCAATTTTTTTTATTTTTTTTTAAGCAACCAAAGCAAGTTGCGCAACTCTACTGGAGAGGTGACGTCTCGGGTGCTGCCAGGGTTTATTTTCTGTTATAGCTTTTAAGGCAAAAGGCTCAACAGTGGATCAGAGTTGAATTGAAATTTGCCATTTACTTCAAGTAAAAACCAAGACATCCATTGAGGCAAATCAATTCTATATTGTATATACTATGCTTTTTTTTCTTGTTGTTGTTGGACATCAAAATTTTTTGTTTTTTTTTCTCCTTTGTAACACACAATATAAACCACCTTGTTAAAACACACAAACAATGGATTGCTTTGTCAATACTAAAGGGACTACCTATATTCTTCCCAAAAAAAAAAAAAAAAAAAAGTCCAATTATAAAACAATTATATCAACACCAAAATTTAACAGAATACTTGTATTTTAAGTAGTAATTTTGTCATGCACGTGTTTATATATTTTTCTTTTGAGTAATATAACGGGCTTAGAGACATGCAGCTCCAAACACAAAACCGTAAGAATCCCGTCTACGTCTGAATACGTTTCTGACCGAGTTATTATGATTCATGTCTAAAGGCAAATCAAGGTTTCTATGGCACTAAATGGGTGTAACTTAGGTGCATTTTTGCCAAATATAGGCTATTTATGAGTGAGTGTCATATCTACTGTAGACCTTTTTTTTTTTTTTTATTGTCCCTCTTGTTTCACTGTACTGTAAGGCAATCACAATGGAATAGATGACCGGTAATGTTAAATTCATCTACGCTTGTGTCCTTTATGTTTTTAGGCTTCGTTCTACACGGCGGTAATATGCAACTATAAGTGCCTAAAGAGGTGGAGGGGGCGGGAGAGAGAAGAAAAGAAAAAAAAACTAAACATATCCAGACCTTCAAAAGCAGGAAGACTACTACACATACATTAGAATAAGTAGAGAGTTATATTTCTACATGCTACCTGTATATTCATATCTACGCAAGACAAATGAAGAGCAACAGTTTAAAGTCGGGAGAAAGCAAACTGTCGCGCTCTAAACTGACCCTACATTCATTTCAGTCAGTATAATTCATGGCTCAGATTTGATGGTCAGACTGTAAACTGCTTGAACGTATGCATAAATCCATTGCTGCTTTACAGAGAGGCTTTCCTCTCTCCCTCTCTCAACACATTTTGGCAAACAGGCCTTATTAGTGATATAATATGACATCTAACCCGCATTTGAATCTTCCATTGGCATTGATGCTATGATTTACTGAATTGGCCTAAAATGCATGGCAGTGCAATATTTGTGCTGCACACTATTACACACACGCGCGCGCTATTGCTACAATTGGACCTTTCATTGCTTTCCGTCTCTGACTCCAAATATATTGTATAATATGCTCCATTTGTTTAATATTAGCTATATCACAGCTGTGAGCTAGCTCCATGCACAATCACTGGTATTCCTGGTACACGAAAAGCAAAAAAAAAAAAAGCACGTATAAGAATACTGTAATACAACGACAAAAAACAAACCAAAAAATAAAATAAAAGAGATTATATTGAGCGTCATTGCACAGGGCAATGACTCCATTTACTACACAGATAAGGACATCACTAGAAAAAAAGAAGAATATCCCTGCCCAAAACCAGGCTGGCCTGACAGCACCTACAATGGCCAACAGATGGCAGAGAGGATATGGAGAGCATTTAGTGAAGCGTGCCTGCCTGAGGTGTCGTTTTAATCTCACAAACTGACTTTACCGGACTTCTTAGGCCAAAGTCTGCAGTGTTAACAGTAGGCTGGGTGATGGGAAGAGATAACACAAGTCAGCGGGCAGTGGACACTGTCCCCAAGTGCTTAAAAACACCCTTTTTTTATATAGCTCTATCTATTTATATTTAAAATAATGCATTGTTGTAGTACAATTTAGTTGCAGCCTATGCTTTTTTTTCCCCCCCTTCATCTTTGTCAACATTTCCTGTATTCAGCAGCAACAACACATGCATGTAAACATAAGTACATACATTTCATCTGCTCTACTCTGCACACTTAGAACCTGAATGTACTAAAGTGCGTGCTTGACTATGTAATTAAGTGCTGTAGGATTACAGTTTAAAAAAATTGATTTCAGTATTTCCCATCTTAAAAAAAAAAAAATCTACTTTAGACATAAGAGATCTGATTGGATGAAGAAACTCAACCTGCTGCTCTAGCAGGGATCCTGAGAAGAACAGTAAAAGTATGTACCTACCCTCAGTACTAGTAGGGCTTTGCCACCAGAGTGGTTCCAGTGCTCAACCTGAGCTGGACCGGCTTCTTTTAAAGAACCAGGCTGGATTTTCTGCTGCCATATTCCAAGCCTCACTAAAAAACGTCTCATCCAGAGCACGCCTGATCTTCTATCACTTATTTTACATTTCCCAGGACGACAACCGTGCTGTGAGCTGGTTAAACGTTAAAAATTACATTATTTCTCTCGGTACTACTTTGCATTAAGCCCCCCCCCCCTTAAATACTTCTATAAAAGTTAATAGATATGTTATTAATTAATCTGCAAAACACTTAATAACTCATACATAAGTGTTTCTTATGCATTACGGTCGAGCAAGAGACAAAAGTGACCAGTTTGTGCTTACACGGTAGTAACTTAGTCTGAAATGTTTAATGTAAGCAACTCTGCTTTCTTGCCAAATACTGAGCCTAATCTCTTCTCCTCTGTAGTTAATATAGTCAGTTTTGTACCTTTCCTCACCTTAATTAATATATAACAAACACTTATGAATGAGTAATAAAGTGTTTACAGATTAATTAATAACACATATAAATTATTTATTAGCCATCTATAAGGGGAGCCTTATAGTAAAGAAAAATTACTTAAGTGTTCAAGAACTAAGCTAAAAACAGAGTTTATGTATTTAAGATCAAATATAAGCTGTAAGAGCCACATTCACCTACCTAAGATCGAACCACGGATATTAACGTCAGCGATAGAGATCAGAGGCAATACGCCAATCTTTTAATGTTGAAGCAATATTTATCTCCAAAAATTGTTGTCGTCCAAAGAACTGGCACCGCGCACCGGTTTTAGCACTGGAACCGGCTCTGTGCAAAAGCCTCGCTAATGGGAGAACAAAGGCTGGGGTTCACAGATTTGTTCTGTTTCAGTCAGTTATCGATGCGGGATAACGTAGTAATCTATAACCAACTCATCGAGATTGCTGCTCTGAAAAGAATATTTGTCAGTTTGAGGAACAAAATCAAGTTTAATACGCCACAGAGAAAGCATTTTTCCTTTTTTAAAAAG
This sequence comes from Fundulus diaphanus, assembly GCA_037039145.1. NCBI lineage: Eukaryota > Metazoa > Chordata > Actinopteri > Cyprinodontiformes > Fundulidae > Fundulus > Fundulus diaphanus. The sequence continues at coordinate 45,734,235 of CM073129.1, forward strand.
TGTATTCAACAACAAAGCCTAGTCTAGGTCCTCTTCTCTTATCCAGTCAAAACTAACGTGTGCAATTGTGCCACTTCAATACCAGCGGATATGAAGTTATCACACCAAGGAAACCCATCTGACTTAGTGTACGCCGACCACCGTCAGATGGTTCAACACAACTAAATAGCATAGATAAAACATCTAAGAGTCACTAACAGCTCTAGTGGTCTGATACAATCATCTTTAGTATGCTTACTACCGGAAAATGGGATGAGGCGGCAACAAAATCAACACAAATAAAAGCACATATTTGGATTTCTGCTATTCCTGAAATCTAAACAGGGATTGGCCTAAGCAAAGATACTTCTTCTTCTTCTTCTTCTTAGCCCTATTTGTTTCCTGTAGGGATACAACTTTCTGTTTCAACCAACAATGCTGGATCGTTAAGATAAGCCAAGCATTGAGCTCTTTATTTAAAAACTCTCATTAGATACGATGGTGTCACTGTAGTTAAACGCCGCTGCTGTCAAACGGGCGGCAACATAATCCGTCTCAGGGCTCGTCACGGTCTGCCGCTACGCACTACTACTGAAATGAAGCGTTATAGAAGGCATGGGTCAAAAGGCATTTCTTGAGACGCCATAAAGGCAATCCAGTGCATTGAAGTTGACACTGACAGTAAAATGCCCGGCACGCACAGAGCCATTCGTTTAGTCTTTAGGTAAATTAAAAGAAATGAAAAAGAAACCAAAACACATTCTAGGGAAACAAAAGCCCTTGTGACAGTGATTGTCTATTTAATAACGCTCAACAAAAAAAAAAGGCAAAAAGAAAAAAAATATTGCTTTGAAACCGCCCAATAATAATAATAATATATATATAAAAAAAGAGAGACAATATTTGTTTAAACGGATCAGTTCACCACTGAGAAGCTGTGATGTAGATTCTTAAGACAAATTCACTAGCTCCAAGAAATACTCCGTTAGCGAGAGCTTTAAACATTAATGGCCAGTTAGAAATTTAAAGACACACGCATCAAAAAAACAACAACAAAATAAACAAAAGAAAAATATCATTAGTGCCTAAAAACAAGACTGATTGCTCTCTCTCTCTCTCTCTCAATTATCAGGCCATTCAAATTGTGAAATTTTTTTTTTTTTGGAAAACACTGTTAAAGAGATGGGAAATAAATTGAAATGGCTTGTTCATTTATGTGCTCAGATATAAGATGCTTCGATGAGGTGTTGTTGGCAGATATTACTAGTAAAGCCTTCATCTAGAAATAAACAAGGCCTCAGTCAGTCACTATCCTACAGCAGTTCTCTTAAGTCCTACAAAAAAAAAAAAAAAAGAAAAATGAAATAAAGAAGAGAACATTAGGCCTACGGACCCTGGGTGAAGATGAAGCAGCTGCTAAACGAGTTGACGAGGTATATCGAGATCTATTGTCTTTCTCTATACAGTACAGTTCATCTCAAATAAATAATTTATAGCCATAGTAGTGTTGATCAACTTTGGTCATAACTTATATGCTTAGAAACATTCTAGCTTAACAAACACTTATTTAGCATCTTAAAAGAAAACAAAAGAAAACTGGGTCAGCACTCAGAACTTAGGGGGACGTTATGGCGCCGACCCGAGAATGGCTCTCCTTTGGAAGGAGACATGCTAATGAATTTAGCAGCATTTACCAAATCGTCTTAAAATGCCAAACAATTCGAGGCCATACGTTTAGAAGTAAGCTAAGGATTTAAACAACTTTATGACCCTTCCCCCCCCCCAAAAAAATTTCAGATTGTACTGTAGTACAAAAAGCATTGCACTCTCAAGCAAAAACTTTTGACTTTCCCTTGTGTGGTTCCTTCATAGAAATCTAGGCTAATAGACAATAATAATAATAATAATAATTAAAAAAAAGAGCTCAAACAGAAAAACTCTTTGATCATTCTTTTGGGAAGGCTGTACGATCCTCTACAAGGTCACATTACTGGTTAAACATGATATGACCTCTCTACTGGGTGATATGAAGACACAGTCGATACAGTGGGTTCCTCCATGCTCTGAAACGTTGGTTATGTTATATAATGATGCCAGCAGGGGGTTTAAAGGGTTAATTTAGAGATGGCCAGATTGCTAGTGTTTGTCTTGAATGCTTCATCTTTGTGACCTTGTAGAGTGATCTACCTCTTTGCATTAAGCACTACCAGGAGATGGAGGAATGGGATCTAATTGCATAATAGGTTTGACTGCACCTCAAGAGAAGACCAAACGCTCACGCACACACAGACACACCAACACGTACATACAGAGAAAACAGACATGTGGGTGGGTGCTCTTCTGGTCCTCTTGACCATGTTTAAGGTAGTCGCCCCCTGGTGGTGGTGATGTTGATAGCAGCTGGCTGAGTTTGGGGAGGGCCGCGCGCCCTCACTCAGACAGACACCCGTCCAGGCCGACCGGGGCACCGTGGCGGTCCTTGACGTAGCCGTTGTGGAGGCCATTGCTGGGCAGAGGGGAGCAGGCGGCGGTGATGCCGCAGTGCTTCAGCAAGTTGAGACCCGCGGAGGAGGAGACGGTGGGCGAGGAGGAGGAGCAGGAGGAGGGGTCCCGCTGAGGGAAAGGCTTCATGGTAGATAGGATCAGAGCCAGGCAGTCAGCCACATCCTTGTTGGGCGCACAGGCCAGAGCTGGGGTGTGGCCTGATCAACAGAAAACAACCAGAATGAGTACGTCACAGGTGAACCCCTTATAATAATCACGTCTTCACATCCAGAAGTGACAAAATAAATAAATAAAAAGGCTTTTTCCACCACAGTGGTTCAGGTTCTTCAACAGGGCTGGTCCAAGAGTCGGTTCTTAACTGGTTCTGCTAAAAGAACTGATCGGGTTTTTTTTTTTTAAGACTAGAGAACCAGCTATAGGTGTAAAGCGCCTTGAGATGACATGTTTCATGAATTGGCGCTATATAAATAAAATTGAATTGAATTGAATATAGGTCGCCTCATTACGTCACCTTCAGTCTCACTGCGTGATACCCTGTTTTATTTTGTGCTTTCTTTGAGAGTAAGAGTACAGAAACAACTTTATTAGAAAAATGCTACAAATGTATCCCTGGAAAACGATCACCTAAAAATCACCGTCCTTATTATATATAAGTTATTGAGGCAACAAGAGGGGTTTGTGACAATTTACATACAGGGTTTCTGCAGAAAGGAGTAAATCTTATTTAATGCTTTTTTAATGTCATCTCTAACATTTTTAATGCCATCGACACCCATGACAGTTCAAATATATATGTAAAGACAAACTGGAATCCCTTAATGTATTGTAAAGTGCCTTGAAATTATTATTTTAAGATACACCACAATACAAATGAAATTAAATAGTGGATGAAAAACTGCTACAAAAATGACATGCAATGTTAAATGTTGCTGAACATTGTACTACATCACTAACACGAGATTCGTGTTTTTATTGTAAAGAGTATTAACCGATGGGCCTTAGCTGGCAAGCTTTTGATTCTAGTACTGACAACATTTTTGGTGTTTGTTACAGAAAAGTAACCCGACTTTGTTGGCTGTCATCTGCCCTTTGAAGCTGAATTGTGACTGTCCAACTGCAATGCTGGAGCTTTTTTTGTCTCTCCTATTGTGTCTCTGCTCTGTCTTCTCTAACCCCCAGTGGGTTGAGGCAGATGAGCGTTCACATTGAGCCTGGTTCTGGTTCTGCTGGAGGTTTTTCCTTCCCATTAAAGGGGAGTTTTCCTCTCCACTGTCACTTCATGCATGCTCAGTATGAGGGATTGCTGCAAAGCCAACAACAATGCAGACGACTGTCCACTGTGGCTCTACGCTCCTTCATGAGGAGTGAATGCTGCTTGGAGAGACTTGATGCAACCTGCTGGGTTTCCTTAGAGAGGAAACTTTCTGACCAGACTGTCTGTATGATGTTTAAATCTAACTTTGTAAAGAGCCTTGAGATGACATGTATCATGAATTGGTGCTATATAAATAAAATTGAATTGAATTTAATGTGAGATCTCAAAGCGTTGACACCCATTGTACCACGCTTCAATCTTTTTGCTTTTTTTTTTTTTAACAAACAGCAAAATCCTTCTCCAGCTTTATCATCAACTGGCTGCAGCCATGTCCTGAATCCCTCCTTTTCCAGCCACTTTTGTTGGAATTTATAATCCCCCATTCTCTACCCCTCAACCCCCTCCGCGTCTTCTTCTGCGACTTTTTTTTCTTGCCGTTTGACAAACATTACGCAGCATTACCGCCACCAACTGGTTAGGATGTGCACCACCTTTACGACCAACCAGAAGCACTTACCGGAACGGTTCTGCATGTTTCTGCTAGTATACACATCTGACCAAATAGTTTATTTATAGAAGTATTTCTTGAAAAGAACAAAGAATTTTTAATGCCACAGTAATCAAATTTAATGCATTTCTATGCCTTTTAAGCCCTTAATTTTTTACAAAATCCCTTTAATAATTTTTTTTTTAACGCTGTTCATAATCCAGAGCATCAGCTGACCTCTGATCGCTGCCAGCAATGCTGTAAAAAGCCTTAACAACAGAGCATTTGCAGCAGGGTTCAATAACCCTAATGATACTGCCGATGTTTTAAGAGTGAAGCTCAAGAATCAACTCAAAAACGGCGCCTCAGTAGAAAACAGTGGCTTTGTGTGAAATATTCGACCCACTTAAAGCCCAAATGGTTGACACCAAAATAAACAGCGGGAAGATAAGCGACAGCGCCCAGCAGGCATTGGATGACGGCAGCATCAGGGTTTCCTCTAGTCTACGTGTTTTTGAACATCAGGTTAATTGAAACTTCAATGTTTGAAACGCAACTAATATAATCCCTGTTCACTCAAAATTTTCTTGCGTAAGAATATCATGATGTACACATCTTCAAGGCTCCCTGACGTAGCTCTCATGTTACCTGATAAATGTATAAAAACAGGGAAGAAGAAGGCATGAACAGGTCCTCACCTTCCTCGTCCACAGCCAGCACCGTGGCTCCTCTACTCAGCAGTGCCTGCACCACCGTAGCCAGGCCATTACGAGCTGCAAGATGGAGGGGCCTGCGAGACAAGGGGAAAAAAACAGAAGGTAAATTAGACAAAAGATCGGCCAGCTGCAATTACCAGTAGGTCTGTGTGTCATCTAGGATGAGCCGATTCGATACGATTCTCGGTACATAGCTCACGATACGATATGACTCTCAATATAGCTCAGCTTGATTTGACTCCAGTATCGATATTTATTACTTTCAAATTAACGCTCAGTCATTCAATCAACAAAACCAGCCAAATATTATATTTATCTTCAATTTATTGAACACTGATATATTAACAGGAAAATAAAGCGCGTTTGGTTCAATGCTTTTAACGTTTCACAGAAACCAAAAATGTGCCCAAACGTCTGATTTTAGGGACGAAGGAGCTTCTAAAATCCTGTCGGCCGTTCTGTAAATTTGTCTCACTTGCACTTCCTCGCCATGAAAAGTAATGGCATGCTGTAATAACGCCCCCTAGGGGTTGGGAGGTATACTGATATTGAAAGCCAGAATATCGATATTAAATCGTTTTTAAAAACATTGATATTAATCTTTGTAGCGATTTTTATGCACAGCCCTAATTACCAAGTATTTTTAATTAAAGATGCATTTAGACAGCAGCTCTTAGTTGAAGTTTTTTGGCTGTACATCTAAAAACCTGTAATGTTTTGCTGTTCTTTTTATACCTCTGTTTGCAGGTGAAGAAGCAGACTGAGGATGTTTTATCTCTCTCTTTTCTCCTCTTTCTCTTTCAGGTTTTCTCCTTTTCTTCTCTTCCACCATCTTGTTTCAGTGTCCATTTAACATGAAATATTCCTGGCATAAATTATAATAAAGCTTCTTGCATATATAAATCAAGCGGAGCACTATGGCGAAAGCAGTAAGGCTCCGCTTGTGAAAGTAAAACCTGTTGGGCTCTTTTTGGCATTAAAACAACAATTCTTATTGCCACGTTGCCAGACAAGACACACAAAATAAATAAATAAATAAATAAAAACGTTTTCATGTTGAAGCATGGAAATTTAAATGCGCAAACTTCCAAGAATTAAAAACCTGACAAATATGAACATGAATGCTTTTTTACAATAAAGAAGAGTAAAATTATGCAGTTTACAGACTGAAGCAAGAAAGCACTTAGCAAACATAATTCTAACCACTGTGTGAATAATTATATGTCTGGGTAGTGAGAAATGTCTGGACTCAAGGAGGACTGGTATTACGATTCTTCTTCTGCGCTGGGATTAATTTTGCAAATTAGACAAAATCAAAGATCCAGACGGATGATTTCAAATGCAATCACTGCTTACTTATAGTATTGCTAACTGTTGCTAAACAATGAACTGTGTAGCTGCTACCTTCTATAAAAAAAAAAAAACACATCCCGACTTGATGCGACAGTGGTGGATAAATGTCAGCGGGTTATTTTGGAGAACTTGACTTGACTTAATGAAATGAACGGCTGGTCAGGTGGAAATAAAGAGCCGTCTCTCTATTACTTCTCATTTGTGTCATTTTCTTTTAAACTATTCAAATCCCTGCAAATGACAATAATGTGTTTTTTGTTATTAAAGTTACTCTTAAGGACAAAACTGATTTTCGTTTATTCATTCCAAACCCAAATGATAATTTGCACAGGTTTTCTCTAAAAATCCCTAAAGCTGGAGACAATCTACATCTTATTGTTTGGATGCTGACACAAGGGTTCGGTTGAAGGCTGTTCCTGATGGCGTTTCATTTTCTATTATGTAACAGCTTCTAATGTTTGTAGGTCCTTACATTTGCAGAGCACTGTTGGTGGCATTTATGAGAGTGGGATTGTGGATCTCTCCCAGAATCAACAGAGCGCACATCTCATGGGCCTGAAGAAAAACAACAAAAGCAGAAACATTTACCTTGAAAGCCGTATTTTCTTGACTTGCTTCATTACTGGCAGAACACCAACGCTTGCTAATAAAAGGCTTTAACTACAGGATTACGTAGGTGCAGTGTGTACCTTGCTGCAGGCCAGGTGCAGGGCAGTGTTCCTGTTCTCATCCAGCAGCGTCAGATCAGCCTTGGCTCGGTGGAGGAGGATGGCTGAGCAGCAACCAAAACACATTTAGAACAGCCGTTAAGACAGAAAACTGTAGTTACGCAGATGGAATAAAGGTATTAGGGTTTTTTTGTTTACAAATAACATTTATTCAGTATGAAAATGATTTTGATAGGAATCCTGTTTTATGGTCAGAGCAAACACAACAAAGGTACAGAGGGACAAAGAGCTGTGCTATGCATAAAATCTCTGGGCTGAGGAAGACACCGCTCCCTTTAAAACCACCATCTTAGATATGAAATTACCAAAACTCCTCTCTTCTACTTTCCAGATGTTTAAGTCCTTGAGCCAACAACTTATCTTTGATACCTAATACTTAAAAGTTGTAAATAATAACAAAAAAAACAGCCAAATCTAAATCCTGGGCTACTGAACATAGTCAATGAGAGCAGCTACAATAATCCATCGACATCTATATTTGTGGTCGACAAGCATTTTCTTTAACTTATTAATTTACTTACTCTTTATACTGAATGCATTCCCAGTTTGAACAAATTTCTATGTTTTCACTGATTACCTCCGTCCTGCGTGCTCATATTATTGTTCAGAAGCCCAAATTAATTTGATTTAATTCAGTTAGAACTCCCAAGGCAGTCATTTTGACTGTTTTCAGATTTTGAAGTGTAATAACTTTTTTTACATGTGTCTTACATTATTCATGCTAGCTGACTTTTCCTGTATCTGTATGTCCTTTATTTCCATATTGTTTTTTAAATAAAATAAAAAACCAAATAAAAAATATCGTTACTTTTACCTTTGTCTCCCACACCTGTCATTTTGACGGCTCCGTTAGTTACATTCTATTTTATTCCCGCGGTTGAAACACAACGGGATGTTGCCTAGCAACCAGCATTCTAGCTAGCGCACCAAAGACCCGCTGGTGTGCGTCGAACCCTCCTCAGGAGGAGGAGCCACCTTTATTTAGGCAAAGAAAACGGTGTCAGGTGCGTCAACACTGTACAAAGAACCGCTCACATGATGCCTGTCACAAGTGCAAAAAGGTGGTGTACGGGGGATATCGTTGTGACATGCAAAAAATGTGTTTGATCTGTTTTCTAATCTTGTAAATATATCGTTTTGTGTAGTTCCACTTGTAGTTTTATTAAATATTTAGATTTTTAATGTGTTCATTACAGTTTAGAACCATTCATTGTTTTCAATTGTAAATAGTGATGTCATTTCTTGTAACTTTTTTTGGTACCATAGTGTGTAATTCTATTTCGTTTTATTTATAGTCTAATCTATTATTGCCACATTGCATTTTCCAAATTTATGTAAATAATTAAACATTTTAATTATAAACTTTTGTCGCAAACATTTTTTTATTTACAGTGTTATTTTCAGCACCATTTACAATCGTATCTTATAAATAATTTAAGGAACAATTGTTGGACGTGGTAAAAATATGTTTTGGACCTCATTTTTAGGTCTACATATCCACAATGGGCTTATAAAGCCCACTAGAACCATTACAGTTGATGACGTCATCACCAATCCCGCATTCCATTGGTCAGAATGTCACCCGTCAAATTGACTGCCAGTGGGAGTTCTAGTAGTATCAGAATTCTGGGAGTCCTAGTGTTAATCGGGTCTATTTGTGTAGATAATGTATCTACATAAACTCTTGAATAAATAACTACAGTGAAACAGAATTCACTTTAAATTTAATGTTGTTATTATTAGAATTTCACCTAAAGGGTGTAATAAAAATATTTTTTCTTTTAGAGCTACGTTCACAAATTGGATCCTGAAACGTAAGCTTCTTATTTCTGAATTAAAAAGGACTTCACTTTTATGTATTCTTGCTTCAGGTAGCCCTATATTCTATATTTGAAAAACTGTGTTAATATTTTATTATGTGGAACGCAAAAGAAATTAATTGAAAAAAAAAAAAGAAAAGCAACAAAAATATTTTAGTAGAAATAAATTTAAAAACAAAGCTGCTTTCTAAAGGGAAATAAGTTAGAATAATTAATTACCGTATTTTTCAGACTATAAGTGGCACTTTTTTTCCCATAGTTTGGCTGATCCTGCTACTTATATTCAGGTGTGACTTGTATATCAAATTTAAATGGTAAATCATATTGACCAGCATGAACCAAGTAGTAAACATCAAAGTCTATTGCTAGAGGGCGCTCTAGGTTTGTGAAAACTATGTGCTGCTCCTGTACCACTTAGAGATTAATTGAAACTTTAACTTATAGACAACAAAGTCTGAACACATGTTTGTATGTTGCTTCGCTGTTTCAGTCTGCATTCACGTAGCAGAGCGTTGCGTGGTGCAGCTCGTAGACCGAGACAGAACCCCGTTATTGGGCGGTCAGTTATCCAGGCGGGTTACAGCTTCGCTGATACACGTGAGCTTTATGTTGCTCTGAAACATCCGTCGTACGGTTAGCTTAGCACGTAGCACCACTACGCTCATGGTTTAATTTCAGCGTAATACTGACAACTTTCAATGGGCCGTTACGCTAAAATGCGCTGATGAGAACTTTCCGGGTTGGAGTTGCTGGCTTGTTATGCTAACTTTCCACATTCAACCTCCCAGGTATGTTCCATGTTATTCAGAAGGTTGTGGATGCAAATGTGCAATTGAATAAGTTGCTTTACCAGATGAAATCTCAGTTCTTAAGTCTTGGATTGTGTGAAATAAATTTCTAAATAAATGCGACTTATATTCCGGAGCGACTTTTAGTCCGCAAAATACGGTAATTGGAAAATTAGTGGTCTGATTAGTGAAAGAGAGGCAGGCTTAGAAGAATCCACAGCCAACAGTGAGCAGGGTTAATACTGACCCACAGTGCCGCTGAGTCCCCTGTCAGCAGCCACCATCAGAGCAGAGCGTCCACTTGTATCCACGGCATTGATCTCTGCCCCGTGGCGAAGCACCAGCTGAAGTCCTGCAACATCCTCAGCAAATGCAGCGGCATGCAGGGGGGTCCTACAGAAACAACCAAAACAATCCATTACTAAGATTATGAGTGAAATACTAAGCAGCATGTCAGGCTCGTCTAGAACCAAACATGCATATTTTCTGAGGCGATGCCAAGTCAACTTTCTTGGAAGTTTCTCAGCCGATTGTCTTCAACTTTCTGGAAGATGAAAATAACTTGCTTTGTACAAAACACAGTTTCTGCTTACCAGCCTGTACTTTTTCTCCATATCATAACAGATTTGTCAAAATGAGGATAACATATAAGCATCTGCAAACTAACCGCCAGCTGACCGTATTCATAGGTTACTAATTAGTCAAAGATCTACAGCACTTTTACTAAAACTAAAAACTTCTTAGAAATCTGCTGTAGCTCTGCTACATTCTGGCACGGCTCGTTCTGGGTGGTGCTGTGCCGTCACTAGCTCCATGGCCAGCAGCTAAGATCAGCTGTCTTATTTCGGGCCCCGGTTGGAACCATTAAATATGGATCCCTTGTGTTTTACATTTAATTTCACCGTAAACCGTCCCAGGGGCGCAATTACATGCTTCTGGATTATGCCTTCTGCATAAATCAAAGTTAGATCAACAATTGATGTTACGATATTCGGGTTTTGATGGCAAAGCGAGTCAGGCGAGTCACCTGGATGCATCAAAAAATGGATTTTATTCCCCACCCCTGGTTGATGCTGTAACCCGCAGCGGCTCGTGGTGTTTACAGTCATTAAATATGAGCACTGATCATTGATCGCTCACTACTCACACCTATAAGGCTAGAAATTGGTTGTTTCCCGTCACAGACCAGGTGCATTTCTACTCTTTATTTTTTCCTCATACAGACTTTTTTGGACCTAGCATCAGGACCTTTGCCGTCCTCTCAGGCCCACACTATTCAAGCTACGGCAACACTACAGACGCACAGATGAATGGCTATAAAATCCTTCCTCGCTACATCAAAGTTTCACACCTGAGCTGAGTCCACCTACCTTCCTTTGGCATCTCTGGTGTTAATCATGTGGACCCCGGCAGATTCCAGCAGCCTCTCAGCGGCGCCGCTGTGGCCGTTCATCCTACAGGCGACAAGTCACCCATTAAGCCTCTATGAAGCAAGTGTTTTTAATGCAAGTAGTTCACTATGAAGCCCACGGACACGTATCCTGGTTATATGCAACGTTAATACTCACAGAGCACAGTGCAGGGGGGTGAAAGGGTTTCCCTCTTCATGAATAAGTGTTTTAAATTCAAGTAAAACCTCCAAACAGTCTTCGTGCCCTGAGAAGAGATGAGTCGACACGACGGCGCAGATTTAATAACCGCAGCGTTAATATTTAGAGTTTCTCCGCAGATAAAAACCAAGCAGACCTTTGTAAGCAGACCAGTGTATTGGGGTGTATTGTTTGTTGTCCAGCAGTTTATCTTGTGGGTCGGTGGCCGTGGCAGCCTGCACCAGACTGGCCAGTATCTCTGTGTGGCCTCTGGAGGCAGCGTAGTGCAGCGGTGTCCTACCCTGGGCATCCCGACATAACGGAGAAGCTTTGTGCTCCAGCAGAGCTGCTACACAGTCGTCATGTCCCAACACTGCCTGTGTAAAGACAAACAAAGAAGAGTGAACGACAAACACGACATACTTTTTTTTTTTTTATGTCCGTCATTTTACAACCTCAAGATTCACAAAGCTGTATCAGGTGACAAATTATTCAACTATAATTCGAAGTAGATGCCGTTACTGTTCTGTGCTCGACTTTAAAACTGCATCGTTTGTTTTTCATCCAGTAAGAGAGAGACTGTATTGGCTGCTGCGACCCACTGTGTCCCGTGACCTGCTCTGCACCCAGATATCCTCAGTCGGCGTAAACCATGAAATACTGACCACCAGTGAGGTGCTACTTTACAGAGAAGTTCATTTTATCAACTTGAATGAGGTTTTATAGTAGGACTGGGTGCCAACAAACATTAATTAGGCATCAGGGATCCCTTTTCCAACTTTTTATACACACTGATGAGAAATAACATCATGACCACCTGCCTGATAATGTGTTGGTTAGTGTTTTATTTCTAAATAGCTCTGACAACACCACCACTGGATCCGTAAAAATGAGCTTTGGCGTCTGGCACCAAGATGCAAGCAGTGTTCATGGATCAGACTGGTTTGTCTAGCTCATCTCATAGGTTGAGATCTGGGGATCTGGACCAGTCAACACCAAAAACTAGTTAAGTCCATTAAGCCATCCCTGAACCATTGGTTTCTTTCAAGTGTCCAAAAAAAGTCAAAATATTCAGATTTCTCCCCTCCTATCTGGGATGCCAATCATCTAAAAATTATCTCAATATAAACCTTTCAGTATTCCAGTATAAAAAAAGTCAACCTAACCCTTGTTGTGTCTATCCAGTTTTTATTCTGTTGATGCAGCATTTTAATTTTACCCCTCTGTGCAAAGCCGTGTGTCCTCTCTTGTCCTTAGCGTCTGGTAGGGCACCTTTCTCCAGCAGGAAGTGGACACAGTCAGTGTGACCTCCCAGGACAGACAGCATTAAAGGGGTTCTGATGGGGGACAAAAGCAACAATAAAGGTTTGTTCAACCAGCTTCTCAAAAAGGTTTTGGTCAAAGGGTTTGGTCATGTGAAAAAATAAGACACCTTATGAAAGTTTGTGCGTTTGCCTGAGATGTTTGTGGAGGTTAAATCAAAATTATACAGTAAACCATGGGAGGTGTGCAAGGAGGAAACCTTTTCTCTTTGAAAGAACAATGAAGGTCAGACTGAAGTTTGGCAGACAATACAGAGACAAAGAGAAGTACTTGAGTCTAAAGCGCTTTTATCTGAACAGCAGAATTGAGGACGTGTTTGGTCTGCACACTTGCACATTGTATTATATCCTGCAAAATTGCTGCTGCACCTTACCGGGAAACGTACTGCAAAACTGTGTACAATGCAACTGTCTACTTTTAAATCATTGCTGCACCTTACTGCGTATTTGTTTACATTTGTTTTACACTGTTTACATTTCAACTGCCTACTGTTCACTGCTGCACTTTATCCGGAAGTCAATTGAAACTTATCATGGAAGTGACTGCGATTTATCACTGCACTTTATCCTGTACTGTAATTCACCGCAAGGTATCCTGTAGAGTTACTGCAATCTTTCTGAGCTGTGTAAAAACGAAATTTCGTTCTGTATCCACTCTGTGTATACAAAATGACAATAAAGAAAGTCTAAGTCTAAGTCTAAGTCTAAGTGTGAACCACATCCACCATCCCAGGACAGGAAAGCATGGAGGAAGAAGCGTCATGGTTGGGGAATCCTTTGCTGCAAGCAAGACCCGCCTAGCTCACCATCACAGGACTCACCAGGACCATTACCATCAACTAAGGGAAGGATTGCAGCAAAGCCATGAACAATGCAGACGACTCTCCCTGTAGCTCTACGCTTCTCCAGGAGTGAATGCTGCTTGTCGGGACTTTGAAGCAATCAGCTGGTTCCCCTATATAGGAAATTTTGGACCAATCTGTATAATATGATTGAATTTGACTTTGTAAAGTGCCTCGAGATGACATGTTTCATGAATTGGCGCTATATAAATAAAATTGAATTGAATTGTTTACGATTAGTATGGCTGGATTGACTTATCTGAGACAACTGCACGTTCATGCGTTTGTTTAAAAGGGGAAATGTATCGATAGTAGAAACCATGATCAGCAACGCTGCTATTGGCTGTTCAGCATGGCCAAAGAACGCCCACAGTTTTTCTCCCAAGCAGAACACGAGCTTTTAATGGAAGGTTATGCTTGAGGAACATGTGAAATCTGACAGAAAACTGAGAAATGGACAGAAATGGCCTAGTCAAAGTCAAAAGGATTCAATTTTAGCCATTAGGGGATTAGGGTGGCCTAACTTTTTTTTCCTCAGCTTAAAAGAGAATAAAAAAGTTCACGCTTTAAAAAGTTAAATGAGGTTAATCCATTGCTCATAGATGAACTGAAACAATTAGACATGGACACGTAATTTGTCTTGATAAAGACGTACATGTCTGACTGGGTGCCAGAACATTTTCACACGACCGCATTACATTAACTTAAGACACTACATTTTAAAGAAAACAACTCACTGGCCAAACTTGTCTGTGACATTGGTGAGATCCCCCTCCTCCCCGTATTCGATCATCATGCGCAGGCAGTCCGAGTGACCGTTGGTAGCTGGTTCCCCGGGAGAGAGAGAAGCAAAGATAAATAAAAAAAAAAAAAACCCTGACACAAACACGGTGCTAAAGAAAGCTTTCAGTTTGGGGTACAATACCTGCAACGTGAATTGGGGTCCACATGAGATGGTTGTCGTTGAGCAGACAGGAGGCGCCCTGAGCTAAAAGCACCTCCACGCAGCGTGCGTAGCCTTTCTGCGCAGCCAGGTAGAGCACAGAGCGGCCAGCGGCATCCTGCATGTCCACGTAGGCGGCCGTCTCCGTCAGCACGCGCAGGGCCTGCCAGTGGCCCCTATCAGCCTGGGAGAGGAGGTTAATTAGTCTCAGCCATGCTTTTAGTTGAGATTAACGGGCTTCCTACAAGCAGAGGTCTGCGCAACACTTACAGCGAGATGGAGAGGACTGACTGGAATGCTGCTCTCTATGTCTCCAAGTGCATTAAAGGACATCTCCAAGAGCTATAAAAGGTCAGAAGCAGCAGTTTAAGCACATAACGTTACAGCAGAGGAAATAAGAGACAAAAATAAAACAAACAAGAGTCAATTTGAAAGCAACACCCAACAGCTCAGTGTGAGCTAAAACTTTAAACAAGCAGTTTCTAACTTAAGAACTGAGATCTGATGCAGTTCTGCTGAAAAGCCAACAAGGCTGGCAGTGAGCATGACGAACAAAAACACATTTCAAGAGGAAACCCACCAGCTCCAGGTTCTGCTTGTTGCCGTGGTAAGCTGCATAGTGAACAGCGCTGTAACCTTTTGAGTTGACCATGGATGGATCAGCACCGTTGTCCAAAAGATGCTCCAAGCAACTGTGAGAAAAAGCAGCAGAGAGCGATGCTCAGCGGGTTTCTGTCCGTAACGACACTCGTTTAGGGACAGGGCTGCCGCCGGAGGAAAACACGAGACAGGCGAGAGGGAAGAGAAAACTCACAAGTACGACTCCTTCGTCTCATCCTCGGTATTTTGATGGTTCCCGGAAAAATGACGATCAGCTCTGAAAAGCAATGATGAAAAGTTTTTGCAGACGTTTGCTGAGCAAAGCTTTGCCTCGTCAACTCAACCAGTCAAGTGACCGAATGCAGGACAATAAAAACGGAGACGCATTATTTGGGCTCGGGCCTAGAAAATGGTGTCAATCGCCTCATTTTAACAACTTCTCAGCGGGAACAAACTTCCACCCCCTCACAGCACAAAGTTCAATTTGTTAAAAGTTATTATGCGGTGTCAAGCATTTCAGCAAAGGAGAAAACACTTCACGGATTAAAAAAAAAAAATTCACAAAACACTCATTTATACGCAGCAATCTGACACAACAATGCTCTCGAGTCCAATTTGTGAATTGCAGCCCTTATCGCAGTAAATGCACGACCGCTGCTGTCGCCGCTTTATTTTAGCTGTAGGATGTTTTAAAATGTAGACAGTATGTCGCAAAAGTATTTATTAGTAGTTTTTGTGATAGACCAACAGGATAGGACATAACCGTCATTTGGAAAGGAAACCCAGTACCCAGATTTAATTCTATTATTTTTTTCTTATAAGCAAGTATTTTACTTTGCACATGAAGAGACTCGACGTCTTGCCACGTCCTCCTGGAAGATGAGACGAGCTCAGATTTGACAGAGCCTTAAGCCACAGACTCTGCCTTTGACTGGGAGCATGCGTTGATTTTAAGCACATCACCGCGACTCTGGCTGTAGGTTTATGGTTACTGCACCGCTGGAAGGCGAACCTCCACCTCAATCCAAAGTCTTTTTCAGCCAACAGGTTTTCCTGTCGTCGGATTTCCCTTTATTCAACTCTCTAAATTAAATTAAACCTTTTTTTTAGGTTTTTGTTTTATGCGTGCGATTGGGTTAATGTGGTTCTGGTGTAAAGCGCTTGCTTTCAGTGGTCGGTACGACTAGAAAAGCACTGGTAAATGGGCAGAATTTAGACCTTATCCGCTTAATTATGAGCTATATTGTGTTGTTCTGTGACATGGCACCCTAAGCCAAAAAAAAAAAAAAGGGTTAAACGTGAACGCCCCTGCAGACTGTGGCACCCAGAGGAGGCAACAGATGTAACACGATAGCGCCGTTTGCTAAAGGTTCAAGGTAAAATTAGAGCTGTAAGTGAACGAGCAACCTTTAGTATCAGTGAAACGAACACGATCACCGTTTTACTGAGTCAGAATCAGAACCAGATATACTTTAATAATCCCAGAGGGAAATTGCTGTTTCACTACAGACAGCTTTGTGATTGTGTTGACCGGGTACCAAAGCTGATAACAGCTAGCGTTAGCTGATGTTGACCGGGAGGTTTCCCTTTTATATTGCCCTCAAACATCGAGGCATTTAAAATAAACAACCCTTTAGCCTGGTAGGGCATAGCTTCTGCTAAAATACGTACTCGACGTAGGCGATTAATAGTAGTCTGAAGGTTGCTTTATGCATTCCGCTCGGAAATGCGACGTGCGGATGCAACGTCTGCAGCATTTATGCTCCGTGCTGCTCTTCCTCTGAAGTAGCACTATTCTCTTAGACTCTAGGGGGCAGTATTCTGCTCCTACGCCAAGCGTACTACACCCCACTAGACGTAGAAGAAGAAAACACAGCTGTTTCCAACATGTAAGCCTCTTACTTTCTTCCAAGGGTGACGGAGCTTTCTGTCCTGGAATTGTTAACTCGTTGATCACGATGATCTTTCTGGGCCGAATGATAAAGACGTCTATATTTACGAACCTCCGCCAGAAGGAGTGCTTGCGTAGTTACAAATTTTCCCAGGTATGCGGTGCGGGAACCTTTGGCTGTGCGGAGGGGCGTGGAAGCCAAAACGACGTAATATGGCCTCGCGGATGCGTCAAGCATAAACCAGGCTTCAAGCAGTGGTCCTCGAGGGCCGGTGTCCTGCGACTTTTATTTGCTACTCTGCTCCAACACACCCGAGCCAAATAATTTGGTCATTAGCAGGACTGAGGAGGTAATTCGGCCATTTGATTCAGGTGTCAGGTGTTTTGGATCGGGGACACATCTAAAAGCTGCAGGACACCGCGACCCCGAGGATCAGAGTTGAGACTTTCTGAATTGGACATAAATCCTTGGCTTAAGTCACCGTCCTTATTAGGGGGTAAAAAGCAAAGATTAAAATCTAAACAGGTTTCCTACCTGCTGAAGGCTTGGGAGGCAGCAGAGTAGTGCAGGGGAGTACAGCCCGTCTGGTCTTGCTCATTAACCTCGGCGCCAGCGTTCACCAGAGCCACAGTGCACTGGTACCTCCCATTAGCAGCCGCATAGTGCAATGGTGTCCTACAGGGAGAATGGCAGGAGAAATTAGGCGACGACTGAGAATTAAACCAGGATTCATGGTCTGAAAAGGGTCCAGACAAGATGATGCAGAACTCACCTTCCCATTATGTCTCTCTTGTTCAAGTCGGTACCGCTACTTAAGAGCAAGTTCAGACATTCAACGTTTCTGTAAAAAGAAATGGTCATCAGAAATGACAAACGCAGACAAAAAGTTTGCTAAAAAATGTGCAGAAAGGTTGGGTTATCTACCCTCCAGAGGCAGCGGCGTGTAGGCAGGTCCTCCCAAAGTTGTCAGGGGTGTTTATGTCAAACCCAGCCGATAGCACATGCTCTTTACTCATGGATGAAACTATACTATACAGCTGACCTGAAGGGACATTAACCAAACGAGTCAAATAGACATAAAACACGGATTTGAACAATTAAGTGAACCGAAGGGGAGATATTTAAAAATAAACAAACCTGAGGAGAGTAACTTGCGACAACAGTCTGAAAACCCGTACAGCACAGCTAAGTGCAAGGGGAACATCCCATGGATCCCACGTCTGGTAAACAAACAAATGTGTAAAAAAAAAACAAAAAAAAAACACCTTCAGTGGAACTCGTTGCTTTATTTCAGCATCTAATGCAGCCAACTGCAGCGCTGCAGTGTCATAACGTTGTTTTATCACTAAGATTTATTTTGTTTCACTGACAATAGAGTCAGTGCGCTTCCCCCCCCCCCATACCTGGCCGTGTCTGCTCCGTTGGTCATCAGCGTGCTGATCAGCAGTTCATGGCCATACTTAGCAGCAACGTGGAGGGGGGTATTGCCATATTTATCCACACAGTCAATTTCTCCACCTGATGCAAACCAAAGGCAAAGGAGGGAGCATTAAAAAGCAGAGAACGGGATGAAAAAAATATATATTCCTGGAGTTATATTCGGACAGAAAAGTCCAAGTTACCGTTTTGGATGAGGATCTGAGAGCGAGTGAAGCGTCCATGAATGGCTGCCATGTGCAGGGGGCTCTTCCCTTCTTTGCTCTGAAGAAAGAAAGAAAGAAAGAAAACGTTTGTTTTTTTTTTTTTTTTTTTTACAAAAAAACGTACCACAAAGCTTTTCCTGCTGTGAAAGAACAAACTTTAGATTAGCTGTTTTTTCATTACAGAGTTAGTGTGTAACTGCCTCAATTTCCCCACTGTGGAAAAACAAATCTTATTTTAGAGTATGGTCTCCTGTGATATAAAGTAATGCCAGGCATAGTTTGACAATGCTACTTTGAACCTTTATCACCTGGAACTGAATCCCCCTGAAGCTTTCATTTCTTCTGGGGTCAAGTTTCAAACATTATTTACACCTGGAAAACATTAGCACTAAAAGTTAGAACGCATGAAATGTACGTGGTGGATGGTAGCAGCTGAAAATACTATTGTCCTTACTACAGTCAACTATTAAATCAAAAGAACCACTTTGTCAACATAAACTACTTGAAAGGTTGCCACTGTAGACTGGCACCCTGACTGGTCTGCGGCTATCCACTCTCTTAAGCAAGAAACTATGGTTGGCCGTTGTCCCTTCAGTGGACAGGTTTAATCTCCATTGTTGACTGAAGACCCAGGGAGAGATGCAGTTTTGGCGGCACACTCGTCTAGCCATCACAATTTGGCCATAGTCAACTTTCTAAAATTTTCACGTTTGTAAATTTTTCTCCTTCTAGCATCACCTCTGAGGAAAAGCTCGTTTATTCGCTGCCTAATATCTCGCAGGCACAATCAGGTGCCTAATCAAGTGTTATTCACATCACCCGTCAGTTGCGTTAATGTTATGTCTGACTGATGGATGCGCAACGTTACAATTTACAATAAAACTCTGCAAGCAGAGCTTTCTCCTAGGACTTTCTGCCTTAAAAAAATGTTCCCGAACAAAATATACGATAAAAATAGCATGGTCTCCAACAAAATGACAGTGACTGGAACAGAATAGTCTAGTTCCAGTCAAAGATGCAGAAACTGTAGCTAAAACAGTTTAAGTCAACATATTGTTGTTATTTGACTCTGATACAAAGAGAGGGAGGCGTACGCAGTAGGGCTGGACGAGATGGGGGGAAAAAACATATTGTTAAAATAGAAACCACATTAATCGATATCGATAATTATGAAAAAATTCAAAACATACATTTTAAGTGCAGCCCTGGCTGTTTTATGCTGTTGATTAAGGATCTATTTTTAGATAAAGACACACAACTTTTTAACAAAATCGCAAGTTTTTAAAAATGAAAAAGAACACGTGCTCTCTGAAGGGGCGGGGCTTGGTGACGGTGCGTTCCTGGGTCTGCGTTGTGATTGGTTGGGAGGATGTAATGACTGTAATATTAACCTACATGGCTAGAATGCAAAAGAAAGGAAAACTGTTAATGTAATGAACTTTTTATTGACCCTTTTTCTTCTATCACACTACACATCTATCGACCGTTATATGTTGTTATTGTCCGGCCCTAGTATGCGGGCAGCATGGCAGAAATATTAAAGAGACAAAACTGCCAGAGCAGACAGGAGACTCCACTCCGTTTCCACATCGCAATGCAAATTAATCACGAATGCGCAAAGCTGCCTTTTATCCCGCCCTGGATTAAAAAACAGGATTTTTTTCCCCCTTAAACTGTTGCACTAAAATAATTCCCTGCATCTGAATCACTCACAGCCCCAGTCACTTATTCACCGTGTCCGCTGTGTGTGCCTCCAATAATTGGTGATGACGTCATCTAGCGGCTTTTAGCACAGCCAATAGCGACCTTCCTTGCCGAGTAGTTGGCAACAGCCCCCAGCAACCCGTTAGGATCATGTTCTATTCCAAAGTGTTGACACTCCTGATAAAACTATGCAGCTCGAGTCTACTAATCTCACTGTTCTCGTTACACTTGAACACCTCGCTTCCCATGCCCGCGTTAAGGGACCAACTGAGTATATAAACTTGTTAGGATCTACAAATGAATCTTATGAAATTATTTATGAATTTTAATACATGGCCTGAATACACAGCACATAAACTATTTTTCATAAACAAAACAAAGGCTATCAGAGGCACAGAGTGAACGAGGTGAATAGGGATTGAAGCTGTGTGAATTATATTCAGGGAATTGTTTTAGTGCAACAGATTCAGAGAAGAAATAAAAACTGTATTAAAAACATATTTTATCCCGCTTTAAAATGGGGGCAGGATACTTTTGCAATGAAAGAACAGAGGCTCTCCTCTGCCCTCTTTGCTCTGACTGCATGTGGGGCTTTCAGGATGAGATAGCAGCAGGTTTGGTGTGCCTGTGAGACAACGCTGAGGGAAGTGGGAACTGTTGCGGCAGCTCTCGCTGCGTCCTCATTCCAGTGACTCCAGAACGACTGGTGCTTTTGGTAAAGTCACCATTAAGACAGGAAAAGTCGCTAGACTTGTTGCTAGTCGCTTTTTAAAAGAAAGTCGCTTCAGGGGTCTGAAAAGTCGATAGATTTAGCAACAAAGACGCTAAATGGGCAACACTGGACTGTCACCTCTGGTTTTCCTTCCCTCCTGAGAGCTGTTAGCCAGCTGCCTTCACAGCCAGACAGGAAGGAGCAGGTGGGGTTGGTTTTTCAAAATAAAAGTACTGTAGAAGCCAATATGTATAAAGTCTATATAAGAAACGAAACGATGTGTGTATGGGTGTGTGTTTCACCGGAAAAGGCAAATCGGTTTTGACCGCTTGGCCGGAAACGCTGTCAACCCACAGCTGGCCGCTTGTATCATCTTTCGTTTTATAAACAAGCAAAAATGAGAATAAATCGGCTTTTAACTGCAAGAACAGCGTCTGGACATTTCCTGTTTACCATCTCACCCCGGCAAATGCCCGTCAACCACAAGATTCCGGTTTAAAAACACTCCAGTGGGTTTAAGCGTCAGCTTAGCCCCTACAATTACATTTTAAATTTCATTATATTTAAATTCATTTCGAACTCTAATTATGGTTAATATTAGTATAAGTGCGCAAATATAGGCCATAAATAATATAGGATATATCTCTCACATGCTTTTCATTGTTTTAATTATTTTATAATTTTTTAAATCCTTCTGAAGGTGTGGTGGCTTTTATTTTGCTGTGGCGGTCTGCCTCGATCAATTACATGTAGCGGAAACCCTTCCGCTTGACAGCAGAATCCTTGTGAATTCAGTCCCTCCCTTTCCTGGAAAACAAGCGCCTGTGACTGGGGCTCCATTCAAATACCCTTAATAACAGCTCCTAACTTCTAGCTCCTGTTCCTTGACCTTTCACGGGGTCAACAGTAAGAACTCTATCGTGGCGAGAAAAGGAGCTTCGGACTGCTGTGCCGTTTTCGGACACCCTTTAAAGCCCCAGTGTGTAAGATTTGTACCCATCTAGCGGTGCGCTAAATGAATTACGGTCATCGTGTGAAACGGCTTTTGGCTCTGTCCACTTGTTTTTTTTCTTTTTTCTAAAGTTGCTTGTAAAATCTGTGAGTAGCGGTTTTTTGGGCTCGTCTCTGAACGTGCAGTCGTTTATTTTTACTCTAAAAAAGCGACTATAAACACGAGTAAAGAGACCCGGTCTTGCTGCCGCACTACAGGCAGTGAACGCGGCTGATATCCCTCCGCCACTCCACGTACACACAGAGGGAGACAAACAACCGAGCCATCTCTGCCTGCTGGGAGGACAGAGTAGCTGCTAGACTACACTGCTCCGTTTCTAACATAAAGCCAAAATTCCCTATTATATGGAATTAACTAGGGCTGTGCATAAAAATCGATACAAAGATTAATATTGATGTTTTTAAAAACGATTTAATATCAATATTCTGGCTTTCAATATGGATATACCTCCCAAACCCTAGGGTGCGATATTACAGCACATTTTTGGTTTCTGTGATGCGTTAAATGCATTTAACCAGATGCCCTTTGTTTTCCTGTTAATATATCAGTGTTCAATAAATTGAACATAAATATAATATTTGGCTGGTTTTGGTGATTGAATGACTTTGAGCATTAATTTGAAAGTAATAAATATCGATATTGGTGTCAAATCAAATCAAGCTGAGCTATATTGAAAATTGTATCGAATCGGCTCATCCTAGATGATATCCACCCTAGAATTAACTTACCTGCTGTCCAGCAGAAAGGCCGCAACCTCTGCATCCGTTCTAAATCCCGCTCCGTCATAAATTATCTCCGCCTGGTAATAATAGCTACGGCGATATAGCCTCTCATTTTCTCCTGGTTATTACTTCTTTTTCTTTTCTTGGTTACTTTCTCCTCCCTCTTACTGGGTAAAGATAATGGATGGTCCTCCATTTCAACAGAAAACGGCAAATGGAATGATCTACGGTCGTCTTTGCTTGTTTATATTCCTCCTCCACGGACAGAACGTCTTCATATAGGAGACAGATAGGGAAAACGAGTTTGTCTCCTTTCGGCTTCTGAAATCAGAAATAGCGGCTCAACATGACGCCTCCCAGTGGGCGCACCGACATCTCTGTATTTATGAGAACGCCTTCATTTTTAATGTGATGGTATCAGACTTTGCCAGAATATGCATTTATAAAAGCAATACTTGATTTTTGCTAATTAAAAGCCGAATCAGTCACACACCGTCCCTTTAACTACATCATTACGTGACGGAAACACGTGCGTTCTTCCTTACTGACTGCACTATTCGGACAGCACTTATCATGGCGACCGCTGGCGCACTTCCGCTTTGGCTAGTGAGATCTCTATCTGCACAGGGACAGCGACTGCTCTTTTTATAGGACGCGCTGCAGCGGCTCCACATGGGGAGAGGCGGTGTCGCAATGTACGTCTTTTTTCCGGGTTTTTCCAACACAAAGGAATACTCCATAGCGCCAAAGGCAATATTTTGTTATATATGTTGTCTTTGGAAGGTATAAAAAAACAATAAAAAAAATCATGAAATAGAATTTTTAAAGCTTTAGCATTAGCTGCTCTGTATGAGACTTTTCTCTAGTGTTACCTACAAAAAAATTTGTTTTGTCATCATGCAACTACAAATGGCAAAGAAAAAAAAAAAGACTTTCTCTAAACTAGATGTATTGGGACAATTTAATATCAAATACTCAAGATCTCACTGCTCTCTCCGTTTGGATCCACGTCTGTGGACACTGAGTTTATCTGTAAAAAATGAAAACGTTTGTTTTCAAACCTGCTGGTTGACGTCAGCCCCATTGTTGACCAGCAACTCCAAGCACAGGGCACCATTGGTGGAGACGGCAGCCAGGTGGAGAGGGGTGAAGCCACACTTGTTGGGCTGGTTGACATTAGCTCCATGGTTCACCAGCTCAGTAGCCACAGCTTCCTGCCCCATGTAGCAGGACACGTGGAGCGCAGTGTTTCCAAAGCCGTTGGGCTCATCAATCTGACCATGAAACACAATCGAAGCATCACACTTTAACGAGGAAGAATTTTAAAAAGAGGTAAATTGACTAGTTAAGTCTACATACAAACACTTTAAATACAAAAGCATAACCTCTCACCTCTGCTCCCATCCTCAGAAGGTACTTTACAATTTCGATGTGACCACTGGCAGCAGCAGCGTGGAGAGGTGTATAACCCAGCTTATCTTTGCAGCTCTTGTCAGCGCCACGGGATACCAGCATTTTCACAACCTCCAAATGTCCTGTAAAAATCCCAAAAGGCAAAAATCGTTATATTTCATCTACAGTAAATATCTAGCAATAGAGAGACGCCAGGAAAAGGCCTGGTTGACATGTTTACTGGTGTGTCTTTCCCTCTCACATCACATTTACTTACATGTTGCTGCTCTTTATTTGGATAAACCCAACTATGAAAATAAAAACATCTAAATAGTAAACATGGTGATAAATACAAACATTTTTTTTACCCAAATAAGCAGCACTGTGGATAGGTTGTCTCTCCTTCTTATCAATGGCACTCAGGTTGGCTCCTTTGTTCAGCAGCAGCTTCACCATCTGTTCGACGATCAAAAAGAAATGAGGAGAAATTAACATTGAGATTTTTGTTCAACTGTGAAGAGCATCTCCAGAGGTTAAAGGTTAATCCTCGCAGTCTCACCTCTTGGAAGCCACTTTGAGCTGCATGGTGCAGGGCAGTGCGACCGGTGCGGTCTGCCATGTTCAAGTTGCTCAGCTGGGTCAGCAGAGCCTCTGCGCAGCGGGTGGCGCGGTTGGCAGCGGCCACATGTAGCGGCGTCTGCCAGAACTTGTCCCGAGTGTTTGCCTCAGCGCCGCGCCTCAGCAGAAGACCCACTGCCCTCTGAAGAGAAGAGAGCCACAACCAAGGTTTAAGGTTTTCACTAAATTAATACGTTTACAGCTTGCACTATTCACCCACAGCCAGGCCTGGGTCGGTGTCAAAGTTTACTGAGGTCTTAAAAGTAGGGCTGGACGATATAGAAAAAAAGCTTATCGATAAAAAAAAAATGCATATTGATCGATATCGATAATTATTGAAAATATTTAAAACCATATTTTATATGCAGCTCTGCCTGGACATTTTATGATATTGCTAGATGATTTAATTGTAATAAAGAACACAAACACAGAATTCCAATGAAATCTATATTTAACCAACTTTTTTAACCATAACAGAAAAATAACTTAAGAGACCGGAGTTATGTTATTAAATACTGACAAAGAATAAACTAAAGTGACCAGAAAAGTGACCAAAATAAATATAACAAATAAATAAATAGCCTATTTAGGTGGGAATAGTACACTAGTTGCTTCTCAGGGTCAATTCTATTTCTATATAGTCAATTGAGAGGCTGACGCAGGGCTGAGGTCCGAGGTTGTGGCGTGGAAAGACGCAGACTGCAGCTCATTTTGCACTGATTCCCTGCACTCGTTGCACAATTTAGGGAGCGCTGTTAGAGAAAAACTTGTGTCCCGGAACTTTATATCGCGGATCAAGAGTGGCAAGTAATTGTTTGAAGCCAGGTTTTTCAGCTGCAGACAACAGCAGCATGTCCATCACTATGAAGCATGTTACTGCATGCGTGATGTCCTTATGCCGCTTGGACACTTTGTCATTTTATCACAAAGAAGGGAGCCCAGTTTAGCTGCTATACCTGCTTTGATTTGGAAGAAGTTCCAGAAGAATCTTCCAAAGACGACGCGGAGTCGCGCGGGGCTGACACAACTCGCGCTGCTGCGGTAGTGAGCGGCTGAGCGGCTTACGTGATGAAACAAGTTGGTTGCATTACCAGACTTTGTTTTTAGCGGTTCCTTGCAAATTTCACAAATCACTGTGGTTTATTTCTGTCAGACTGGCGAACTAGTAAACCCCCGTTTTGGAACAACTTCCTCCGCCGCTCCTTGCTGCGACATATTCACGTGTTGTGTGTTGTGGTTTGAGAGGGCGGCGCTTTGTGACGGCGTGCCTGGGTCCGCGATTACGATTGGTCGAGAGGAAGTAGTGACTGTAGCATCAACGAATATGATAGGCTGAAAGGAAGGAAGGAAAACTGTTTCTATATGGAAGTTTTATCGACCCTTTTTTTTTCCTATCGCACCACACGTCTATCGATCGATATATATTGTTATTGAATTATCGTCCAGCCCTACTTAAAAGGTTTACGTTTGCAAGAGTTTACTGTGGTTATATGAGACGCCAGAGAGAGAGAGAAAAAAATGGCAGTTATCTGGCTGAATAGAGCAAAGAGTAATGAGTGCTTCGCCTCACGTTGTTGCTGCACGCTGCTGAACAGCTTGCTGAAACGCAACAGTTTTCCCTCTCTTGCAAGAAAGTTTGAACACATTTTCTTTTAAAAAGATGAAGAGAAGTGATTCCAAACACAACTAAAGGAGCACAACCCTTTAGTTTTATCTTTTATTTTGATAGAAAAGCACATTTAGCCAGAAAAACAAGCAGGAGCCTGTTTGGCACCTGACTGCAGGCCGGCTACCCGAACAGACCGCCCAACTAACGAGACAAATAATATCAGCATGTATGCTGGCCAAATAAAGAAATAAATGGCAAAAACAAACACTATTCTCTGCAATAACCACTTCAAAACCACCACTAAACTTAGGACACTTATTCTATATATTTTTACACTTCTAAATTTTAAAATATTACAGACAACATCTTAACTGTACAGTAGTAATCTATATATTATTTTATTTTGGTAGCAGTAACAAAAAATCATTTTTGTTGTTTTTTTTTTCCAAATAAATCCTAAGATCAAGTTTCACATTTTTTTGTTTTAGATTTCGGTCAAAATACCCTAAAATCTATATTTAACGTGTTTACATATAATTTAGAACTCATATAGAAATAATCTACGGATAGACCCGTGGCTGAGCATTTAGTTAAAAAATTAAATGATAATGGACGATTTCAAACCGACACGTACTTCATTCCTTGA
The DNA here is from genome assembly GCA_037039145.1 of Fundulus diaphanus. Taxonomy (NCBI): domain Eukaryota; kingdom Metazoa; phylum Chordata; class Actinopteri; order Cyprinodontiformes; family Fundulidae; genus Fundulus; species Fundulus diaphanus. The sequence goes on from CM073129.1 coordinate 45,761,172, forward strand.
AGCAGCTGCCCTGTGCAACGGGGTCAACCAGACGTTGTCTTTAGCATTTACACTGGCACCTGAAAGAGATACATTTCCACCATGAGTACAAAGCCACAGAAACCTGCAAGCAAAACACACCAAAGGGGAATTTTGGACTATAGGCAAGTTACTTCAGTTCAAAGAAATGTCTTTCAAATCAGAGCTGCTTCCCCTACCCCCTTAGACATGTAGAGTTAGGGTAGAGAACAAGGGGCAAGAGAAAAGGGATTCAGTCTTAGAAAGAGCATGTATGGCGTTTGTCTGAGAAAAGTACCGGGGTTCTTGTCTGGACTAAATGCAGCAAAAAGAAAAATCACCTGATTCAATGAGGAGGTCCATAATATGGACATCACCCACACAGGCAGCAGCATGAAGTGGCGTGCGGCGCTCTTGGTCCTATTTAAAAGAAACAAAACACACACACACACACACACACACACACAATATGTAAACATTGGGGATTTAATTTGCATGGCAGCCATTGTGATCTACATTTAAAAGCTCGTTGTACTTTCACACATACCAGTGCATTGACATCTTCCTCTCTGTGCAATAACAGTTGAACTTCTTCAGTATTACGACTGAATATGGCCTGGACCAGAGGAGGCTGAAACAGAGAAAACACTGCCTGAGTTACAGCGAAAAATGATGCAAAAATTAAAAATAAAATACCTTAAAAAAAAAATCTTAAAACTAATCCGGATCGATGACTGGAAATATGCTAATTTCTATCTATCTGACCCGCCGCAATAACGGGTAAAACACATTTTTTTCAAATATAATAAAATGGTTAAAGACATCAGCATGACGGTAAATTATGTTTTCTTTTAACGTTTGACGTAATTAATTAAATGTGGAGCTAATTTTCTCCATTTATTTCATTATTCTCCCCAGTGTATAGACCAAGCCCTGCCAGAGGCCTGCAGGCCCCATTCTCGGTTCTTACGTCAGCTAGCTAAAAGGCTTGAGCTAACTGCAGCTACGGAGCTGGCCCCGGCCCAGACTATGGTCCGGGCTTCGCTTCCAACCCCACAAAACGACACCGTACATCAAAAAAAAATCACGTCAAAACGCTGCACATATGATGCCAAAATCTAAAAATAAGCATGCAGCAGCAGCAAGCGGCGGAGTTATTAGAAGCGGGTCGGCGAATACGTAGCATGTTGCGCACTAGAGCAGGTTATCTCCAGCAAATAGACTGCGCCACAATCCAACCACGGAGCGCTTTCCTTTCAAGCGTACCTGGTCTGCGATGTTAAGTACTCCCATCTCCCAACTCAGCCAGGACGGAGCTCCTTCATGAGGATAAAACTTCGAGGTAAAGCTGCAGTGCAATTACTATTTCCACCTCTCAGACTACACCCGTAACCGAAAGCAAAAAAAAAATTAAATGCGGTCTTTCTCTCTCTCTCTCTCTCTCTCGCTCTCTCTCTCTCTCTCGGTCCGTCACTGTTGTTGTCTGTACCCAGGCAGCGTCTGGTCTGACGATGGCGCTGGTCCGCCTACAGGCGTGGCGGTCCGCTGGCGGCTTCGGGGGTGGAAATGTCGACATCTTGTGGCCGGAAAGGGTAACACATCCATACGCACCAGGGTGACAACTAATTTGAAGGTCAAAAGAGACCTTTGAAATTTTAGAGAACACACGAGCCATGAGTAAAAAATAAGTTTTTGATAATCAATTTTAGCTATGCTTTTGTTCAATTTATTGACTCAACACATATAAGTTAAAGGTCGTTAAGCAAACTAAATTAAATCAATGCATTCTGATAGTAAAAGACAGATAGATAGATAGATAGATAGATAGATAGACAGACAGACAGACAGACAGACAGACAGACAGACAGACAGACAGACAGACAGACAGACAGACAGACAGACAAATAGATAGATAGATAGATAGATAGATAGATAGATAGATAGATAGATAGATAGATAGATAGATAGATAGATAGATAGATAGATAGATAGATAGATTGCTTTTACTAGCTGAGACATTCCTTTGGCAATTTGTCATCATGGGTCATTTTCCTGATGTGCAGAAATATTCAATAAAATAGAATGTGTTCCAATGATGCTCATTTGTCAGGTCAAAAGTACCCTGTGCAACAACCTTTAAGTGTGTATTAAACACCACATTTCTGTGTTAAACGTTTATTTTTATTTTTTTTAATTATCGGTCAGATGTATGCCCTGCAATAGACTGGCGACCTGTCCAGGGTGTACCCCGCCTCTCGCCCCTTGACGGCTAGAGATAGGCACCAGCATCCTTCGCAACCCCACAGGGGATAGACGTGTAGATGGATGGCTGGATGGTCAGATGTAATATTCAACTCTGAGGCGTCGTGTCTTCATTGCCTATAAGGAGAAATTCATCATAATTAACAGAAATAAAGGCAGTCTCAAAGGGCCCCCAGAGCACAGGAGCCCAAGAAGGACCAACACAGGGATAGCAGCATCCCCCATCCCAAAGAAGAGCAGAGGAAAGCCCTGGTCCAGTGCAGCTCACCCCCTTCCAGAAGGCAGTTGGCACCAGCATGTTTTTGGAAAGTAAGAGGAGTACCCGGAGAGAATCTAACAATGTACAGGGATCGGCTTTGAACCCAGGACCTTCCTTCTGCTAGGCAACGGTGCTCTCAACTGTGTCACCATGCAGTTTGCAATTTCACGTAAATTACATTTTCAGAGATTGTAAAATATAACAAAATATGATACAACATTTGAGTAGAATATGTATATAAGTCACCTTAAATGTACATAAGTCATCTTAAATCTCTGCTTTCTTTCTTTCTTTTTTTTCTCGATCCAATATATGTGGACGCACTGTATATACCCCATGCACCTTTTCCTCCTTTCGGCACCTTCTTTTGATTATTGAGCCGATGTGACACGTGAATTTCTCCACTGTGAGATCAGGACCTTCCCCCTGCAAGGCAACAGAGCTCCTAACTGTGTCACTGTGCAGTTTGCAACTACATGTAAATTACATTTTTTAGAGACTGTAAAAAATAAAAAATAAAAATATGATACAACATTTGAGTAGAAACGCTTGCACATATAGAAATTTCACATTTACGCCCCTACATTTAGACTGAGCATATCGTATCGACTCTGATTCTAAAGAAATAAAATTGCGCAGTCCTCGCACCCCCCGCCCAGTAGGGGGCAGCATACTTTCGCCGAGCCGCCGGGCTGTCCCTCCCTTCTCGCTGAAGTAGGGAACAGTCTGTCCCGTCACCGGCGTTTTACTCGGCAGCAGAAGGTCGTCAGCAGTTGGGCGGAATTTGTCAAAAAGAACCAGGTGAAAACCAGATGAGCGAACCAGACTTCGCTGCAGGTTTTGCGCCGCGGACACACGGCGATGTGAGTGTAAGCGAAGGCGGAAAAGATCAGTGACGCGGCCTGACGTCGCGTTTTGTCGGGCTGTTATGAAACCACGCTAGCCACCGTTAGCCGCAGACCAACCACAGGTTCGTAGCCGGGGCTCGGCTCGCAGCTCTGAGAAGCGGCCGGTGCCGTTAGCCGCGCTGACGTAAGAGAGTTCGGAACCGGAACTTTGACTCCCCGCGTCCTCTAACGGCGAGTTGGACCCGACGTCCCGGAGCGCGGCTTCACAGATCCAGGATCATCCGAACGGAGAGTGGCTGGTTTTGATGGCAGCCACAGCCGGTGCCCGGAGGTTACCCATGGGTGTGCGGACGTTCAGTGACTTCCTCCAGATCGCCACCGTGGGCTCCCCTCGCTCCTGTCGTTCGGCTTTGCAGCGAGGATGCCTGAGACAGAACATCAGGTGAGGCTTTTCTGGAGGGAAATCTGGCTTATGCTAAATAATGGTCAAATATTTGCCTAAAAAAATAAAAAATAAATAAATAAAATAAAAAGTCACTCACTAGTGTTCATGCTGGGATTTGACATCAGAGCGACTTTCTGCTATTGCTGCTATAAGCATCATGGTATTTGTAAGGTGTGGACCATGCCATATGATGTTTTCATGTAACTTTTGTTTTGTTTTAAATGTGTTCTATTGGAAACTGTTTTGGCTTTTGCTATTTTTTTTATGGCATGCAAAATCTGTGGGGTGTTATTTAGCTTTTTCTCTACTTGTACATTGTTGATAGGGCTGTTTATCATCTAGGATGAGCCGATTCGATACGATTCTCGATACATAGCTCACGATACAATATGATTCTCGATACATAGCTCAGAGTTGATTTGACTCCAGTATCGATATTTATTACTTTCAAATTAATGGCCAAAGTCATTTAATCAACAAAACCAGCCAAATATTATATTTATGTTCAATTTATTGAACACTGATATATTAACAGGAAAATAAAGTGCGTTTGGTTCAATTAATTTAACGTATCAAAATGTGCCCAAACGTCTGATTTTTAGGGACGGATGCGCTTCTAAAATCCTGTAGGCCATTCTGTAAATTCGTCTCACTTGCACTTCCTCACTGTGAGCAGTAATGGCGTGCTGTAATAACGCCCCCTGGGGGTTGGGAAGTATATTGATATTGAAAGCCAGAATATCAATATTAAGTCGTTTTTAAAAACATCCATATTAATCCTTGTATCGATTTTTATGCATAGCCCTAATTATTGATCTGTTGTAGATCTTTGAAATAACATGCAGGCCAGTAATTAAGACATTTACAGCGTTTTAAAAGCTAACATTGATTTTTCCGCCCGGTTGACATAGACTGATTACATTTAAACTGGTTAATTCTTTTTAAATATATATTACCATGACACGTTCAGAGTGTTCTACCCTTTTTTCTTTTATACTGTTTACTGTCGTTTTCTCCTGCCTTGTAAGTGTCCCTTTAAGTAAGTGGCACTTTGATTTACTTACTAATTTACTTATTTTAAGTTAGTTTGAAGTTACACAAGTGAAGCCTGTTCTAAGCTCCTTGTGTAAAACAACTAGCAGCAAACACTTTGTTATATTTTCATTGTTTACAACGGCAGGGCGGCCATCTTGTTTTACAAGCATGTTTCGCAGCTTGTATTTAGTCACAGTTTGGATTGAGGTCAACTCCCGGATGAAATGCTTGACATTAAAGCAAGTTTTTAAAAATAATTTCTTTAGTTTCTTTTTGTGAAACCAAAAGTCGGGAGAGAAAAAATAAGTTAATTTGATTTGGTATAATAAATGCAGAGATTTTATTTTTTGGCCATATCACCCAGCCCTCGGCCTGATAGTACATAAGTGTTTAAAGCCTAAAGAAAAGCCACACCAGCCAACCAACACATCTGGTCAGCCTTGTTTTCATTTATTTTTTTTCTGCTCTCTAGTAAAAAGCCAAACCCAGAAAATGCCAGCATTCCCCCGACGCTGACCTTTTTATTCCATTCTAGTCGAGCTCAATGAGTGCCTGCAGCTGGAAACTAGAACACAGAAGAGCTTTTTGGTTGGTTTCTGTCCCCGGGCACCTCTTTGAATGCAGCCCACAGAGCGTTTGCTTTCAACTTCCAGACACCTGTCCTCCTGTGGCATTTTGATGACGAGAAGTCCCAAGGTGCTTTGCCTTCAAGAGGGGGACACGATGGCTACTGCTCCCCAGAGCAGGAACTTCATCAGCCTCACCAACAAAAGGAAGGAGTACTCTGAGCGTCGAATACTTGGGTAATATGCCACTACGAGCGATCGCCGATTGTTTAAGATGAGGAAAAATGTCACTTCTTGACCACGGCATCCTTTCTGTCAGTTATTCCATGCAGGAAATGTACGAAGTGGTGGCCAACGTTGACGACTACAAGCACTTTGTGCCTTGGTGCACGAAGTCCCTGACCATCATGAGAAGGGCGGGACACGCGAAGGCCCAGCTGGAAGTGGGATTCCCTCCTGTGGTGGAGAGATACACGTCCATGATCACTAATGTTAGGCCTCATTTAGTCAAAGTAAGGATTCACTGGTGTGAATTATCTGCAATGATTCATCTCACTCACGTTATTGTCAGTCTGTCTGCAAACGTGCGACTTTTAACTCTGGCTTAGATACCACGTTTAGCTGTACTTGATGTTTACAACGTTGGCAGCCACACATGTCTGCTCGTGTGTTTTAGGCCGTGTGCACAGATGGAAAGCTGTTCAATCACTTGGAGACAATATGGCGCTTTAGTCCTGGCATTCCTGGCTACCCTCGCACCTGCACTGTAGACTTTTCTGTAAGTATTTGGAAGCCTGGAGGTTGTTGACTGGGGGGGGGGGTCGTTGCTTTCTTTCTTAAAGCTGGTTAAAAAGATCGTTGGAGTTTTACAATAACTGTGGAGACTAGATTTAGTTTGATCAGTAGCTGCTTTAGTCCATTGTATTAAAGGCGTGATTAACTTGTAACTTTTTTTCAGTTCCTTGAGGGACGTCCCTCTGATTTTTATTGAAGTTTGATTATAATTGCGTCTTAAACAATTGGAATATTACTGAAAATCTTATTTCTATAATTCATCATCAAAAAGTCAAACTTGTTCATTACACACAGGGTACAATCGAGGTTTATTCTAGGTAACTTTGATGATAATGGCTCACAGCTAATGAAAGGCCAGCATTCACTCTCTCAGAAAATTTCATTATTACAGAAACCAATTAAACGGCGCTTCAGTGCTGAGATTCAATGGACGCATCATGAACGACACAACAAAAGGTCTCTGTCAAAGAAGCGGGCGATGTTCAGACGTGTTTGGATAAATCCGTTTGAGTCGAGGAAATAAAAGTTGGTATTTAAAGGTGCAGGAGCGACAGGAAGAGCTGCAGTTCCACAGTGAAGTAAGACACATTCATGGGGGGGGGGGGGGGGGGGGGGACTGGCTGTAGTCGACGCTTCATGGTCCTCCACACGCTGACATAATCAGGACATCCGTCACATCCCAGTCCTGAGCCAGAGACACCTGGACCAGACTGCTGCTGGTGCTCCAAAGTCCTGGGCACAGATTCCTTGCTTGAGGTCCAGTCTGTTTAACTCGGTTCCGCCATCTACCAGGAGCACTTCAAGCTTCCTTCTGCTGACCATCTTTATGAAAACACTGATTTCATTTTCCAGCAGCACTCAGTACCTGCCCACCTTTTCAAAAGTACCAGTAGCTGTTTGAATGGCTATGGCACCACTGAACCTGATGGCTCAGCAAACTCTCATACACTAGAACCTTGTAGAGATTCTGTGGAGATGAGATGGAGATGCATTGATGCAGTAATTCATGCCACAGGAGCCCTGACCAACAACTGAGGCCAAATACTAGGCAATACTATCCAATAACAATACAAACCCCACATTTGTGTATTAAAAATCCCTATTTTCCATCTTATAGAACTGGATGTTGGTTTTTTTTAGGACGTAAACTAACCACATTATTAGAAGTAAACAGTTGGATATAACCCTGTGTCCATTTTTTGAATTGAATTACTGAAATAATTAAAGTGTTTGATGGTATTCTAGTTTATGGAGATGCTCCTGTACTGTTTTTTTTTTTTTTTTGTAATCTAATAACAATAAAGAAACTTATTTCCGGCAGATGTAAAACTCAACCAGCCAAGCATATTTTCTTACCGGCCAAAATATTAACTCTGACTGACTCCTGCTAAACATCTCCACATAATCCCGCGCTACGTAATTAGCCTGAGCTAAACGCTAGCTGTTAGCCAACGGACATGATGTAGTTCCTGTCGTTCTCGCATCACATGTGCAAGTGTTTGTGTACGTGCGAGTTAGACGAGCTGACAGCCGAGGAACGTGAAGCATCCACCCAAATGACTGAAAAAGACTTATTTACATTTACGCGCCATGTGGCAGCTAGCCCTCTGAAATCAACTCGCCACACGGAAAATTTACTCGCACTTGGCGCCTGGCGAGTGTTAATTCTGGACCCTGTTTGTAGTGTTAGGATGCAGTGTTGAGGAGAATTAGAAGATGCTGGTTTGTTATAGCTGGGGATAATTAAGATGCAAAAAGTTGCACCAAAATGAACCGAGACCCTGATTTGTGTGATGAATACGGCAGCCTCAGAGAAGACGGCGGGTTTTCTCGGAACATGAAGATCACTCTCGTGGTTTTTGCGTTCTGACAGCTTCGGTTTGAGTCGAGGGCGACGCCTTCTTCTCCTTCATCACTCGGCAGAACGACTTAGTCGCGTCAAACCGTCAGCGGCGTATGTTCCATGACTCCTCCCCTCTCTCTGGCGTCTATAAAAAGATGACTCCTCCCCTCTTTTCACAGATATCCTTCGAGTTCCGGTCCCTGCTCCACTCCCAGCTGGCCACCATGTTCTTCGACGAGGTGGTGAAGCAGA